>CM042753.1:19478601-19518201 GCA_022496165.2 Catalaphyllia jardinei
GTATGGGATACTCTAACTCGTTCTGAATCTGGCAATTTAACCTCACAGCGACCACAGCAGCTGCCAACTTAAGACTTGGTATGGACACTATTTTCAGGGGAGTAATGCGAGATTTGCCAAGAACAAACGAACAGTGCGGAACACCCTTGTCGTCGACAATTCGGAGGCACAGTACCGCTCCGTAACCATATTCAGAGGCATCTGAGAAATGATGTAACTGAACGTTGACGACTGCACTGAATCCTGGTGGCTTGAAACACCAGGGAACTGATATTGTTCTCAAACATGCAAGTTCCTTCAGCCATTCTTGCCATACAATGGAATCTTCATCAGAAATTTCTTCGTCCCAGCCATACTTCTGCTTACATAGGCTCTGCAACAGACTCTTGGCTGGCAGGATGATGGGCGCGACGAACCCGAGGGGGTCGTACATGGAGCTTACAACAGACAAGATTCCTCTATGTGTGGGAGCCTTTCTTCCATCCATGATGCGAAAGTTAAAGTCGTCTGTTTCCATGGCCCACTGCACTCCCAAAGTGCGTTCTACAGAAGGATCCTCCAAATCCAAGTTGACCACTGAGGGTGCTCTCTCTGTTACTGGAACCGTGGCGATCACATTCCTGTCATTACTAATCCATTTGGTAAGCCGAAACCCTCCTCTTGACAGCAGCTCCCGTAACTCCCAATGACAAGTCGTCTACATAGAAGTTTCGGTGAACAGTGCTAATGGTCTCCTCATCAAATTCGCCCTGATTATCCGAGGCAGTTTTCTTTAGACAAAAGCTTGCGCAACTTGGAGACGAGGTTGCTCCGAACAAGTGCACTAACATCTGGTAATCAACTGGCTCTTTGGAGAGATCATCATTTGGCCACCACAGGAATCTTAACGCATTACAGTCATCGGGAGCTACCCACACCTGCAACCATCGCAACAGGTTCTTGGCGAAAACGTAAGATAATGCCCAAAAGCCCATTCGTCAGATCCGGGCCTTGAAGAAGCTGATCATGCAGGGACGTGCCTTTAAATTTGGCTGCGCAGTCAAACACGACTCTCATTTCCCCTGGTTTTTGAGGATGGAAAACTGGATGGTGGGGTAGGTACCAGACTGGTGTATCCTTCACAGCTTCATGTTCGCTACAAGGAACTTGCCTTGCATAACCGTTGGTGACATAACCGTTAATGGTGTCTCTGTACTGCTTGAAGAGGTGTAGGTCTCGCTGAAATCTCTTCTTTAAGTGGCGCAATCTTCCCAATGCAAATTCGCGATTGTTCGGGAGCTTCACGGAATTTTCCATTTGCGACAGTGCTCTTCGATCTTCAACTGACATTGCAACCTTTGAAGACATCATAGGCTCGTTAAAGTCACTCCTGAACATGCTCTCCATTTGCCGATGAAGCGTCTCGTCATTGTGGCGAACAAAGTTCACACTAAAGCAATCTCTGTCACGTGAGTTCAATGGTCCCATCAGGGTCCAACCGAGTGGGGTACACACAGCATAAGGTTGAGCACGCCTGCCACGCCTCTGATCGCACACCCAATGAGCTTCAGGAACATCGCTTCCAATAAGCACAGACACTTTATCAGATTGCGTTCTTGGAAAGTCTATTCCTTTCAGATGAGGCCACTTAGCAGTATCTTCCTTGGTTGGTGGACTACCTCGAGGTAAACATAACGTATCCACAGTCCAAACCTTGTCTAACACGACTTCTTCTTTCATTTGTAATCCTCGCACAGAAAAAAACAACTCGAATCCCTTACGAGTGTCGGATGCGCCATTTACGGTCGTTAGTGAGAATTCCTTAGGACGGCCAACTATTTGAAGTTTCTCCATTAGGCTCACATCACATAACGTAACGTCCGAACCAGGATCCAGTAGCGCGTTTGCCACAACTGAGTTGTGCTGACCTTTTCCTTTCACGACGACTGGAACGATTCTTAAACAAACATTCTTCTTGCCAGAGTCTGTAGCGCCACACCGACCAGCATCCCCGGCCCCGCTGACGGCACTCGTTCCAGTCTCCCCGACTCCACTGATGGTACTCGCTCCAGTCTCTTCCGAGGTGACTGCAGGATGGTTAGGGGGGCGCTATTACTGTTGCTCTTCTTCTTAACGTGCAACATGGTGTGATGTTTCCATTCACATCCATTCACTTGGCACTTCATTTTACTTCTACAATCCTTGGCCATGTGTCCGCCTCCAAGACAGTTGTCACATAGTCTTGCTTGTTGAACAAAGCTTTTTCTTTCTTCTGGGCTCTTTGATTTCATGATCTCACATTTCCACAGTCTATGTTGACCAGAACACAAAGGACAAATTACGATGGGAGCTGTGTACACTTGAGGACCGTCTTCGGACTGCGTCACAAAGGTATTTCCTTTCGAGGAAGATGGCCTCATCTTGGTGGGTGGCTTAGAGCTCCGTTCTTTTTCTGGTGTCGATCCAACTATTCGTCCGTACGTAGTGTTTGCCAGCAAAGCTTTCTCTTCAACGAACCCAGCTAAATCCATGAAGGTAGGTTCCGTTCCAGCTAAGGTTAATGAGCCGGCTCTGTCCGCCCATTTAGAGTGCAGATGAACAGGGAGGCGCTTCACCACCTTTACGAGATTGTCCGAGCTGTTCACATCTGCCTCGTAGCCCATTTGAACGAGGGTCAGCGCACAATTCTGCATTTCAACGGACAGGTCTGATAAACCAGTGACATCCGTATTCTTGATCTGCGGACCTTCCACAATCTTCGTGATATGCGCATGCGCAATGTGTTTCTGTCCAAATCTATGGAACAAAATTTCTTGGGCTTTCCTGTAGCCTTGGTCTGGACCGGAAATTATTGCACAGTTCTTAATGGCTACCCTAGCATTCACAGTACAATGCTGAAGAAGGTAAGCTAGTCTCGTCTCGGCGTCCGGTACCCTCTTAGCGATGTTGACCTCGAAGTTGTTTATGAACAACCAGTAGCTAAGCGGGTTACCATCGAAGGTCAAAAGCTCTCTTTCGGCATTTCAAATCCTTGTCGAATTGTGTACGCCATAAGCTGCAAAGCTTCTTGTTGCTGTGTTAATATTCCTTATAACTGTTGGGAACCAGTGGGGTCTCCAGCACCGACGGTGTTCTGCAGGGGTCCCGGGTCCCAAGGTTGAGCACCTGGATTCAGCATTGATTTAGAATAGTTTCTACCAACTCGCTTAAAGTCGCCATTCTTGAAGTCTGATCCAGCCTGAGGCTCTTTCACAGGAGGAAAAGAATTACGTGCTTCATCCGTGTAAACCGGTTTCGACTCTGCCTCAGTACCACGTTTTGAATATTCCGAAGTTTCACAAAGTTCATCAACAGCCTTAGCCTTCTCCATTTCCCCTTCTGCAGTCAATAAAGCAATCCGGCGCTTCAATTCCTCTTCTTGAACTTTCATCTCGGCTATTTGACGTTCCATTTGACGTTCCATATCCTGGCGTTTAACCAGATTCTTTAGTTCAACTTCACGAGGAAGCAGCTCAGCTTTAGCCTTTCTTGATCTCTCACTTGCACATGAACTGGTCTTTGAACTCTTTGACTTTCTGCTACTTGAGCTGACTAAAGAACGTGTGACAATCTGTGATTCGGCATTATCACAATATTCTTGGCGAGGAACCACTGAAGCTTCATCCGCGGTAAGCTGAACGGATCGCGACCATTCTTCAAAACGTTCGTCGAATTCCTTTTTCCCTGTCATTATGCTGTGACAAGCATTAAGCGCATCTGCTTTAACTTCAGGGTCGCTGGCGAATTGATAATATTCGTCGTAGGTTTGAAAACATCTCGCAAACGCGATTTCAACATCTTGCTTCTTCTTAGAGGCCTCATGATAATTTTCAGCGTTTCGCATTAGTAATTCGACGTCTTTGTACAACTTGTTTAAGTAGCCAAGGTGTCCAGCTCGACTTCTCTTCAGGGACAGCATTCTTTCACGCCTTACGGCATCCTCTCGTCCGTTCGACGAATTTTCCATGGACATAATTCCACTAACATCAGAAACTATAACCAATGCACCGACGATAGTAATCGATCAATAAGAGTTCAATAAACTTAAAGACAACCAGAGCTCTTTACTTTAATGCACATGACGTTGCCGGTGGTTTCTAGAATAAAGTTAACAACATAACGCGTTAAGAGCTGAAAAACCTATATAACAATGGAAAATAACAAGAACATGAATAACATGCAACAGGAATACGAATAACCTAAGAAATACAAGACATTACCTGACGATTTAGGAATACAGCGTATGAAACAAAGACGTAACGTAGTTCAACAACTTGAGGCTTCGAGCGATGGAAATAGCTCACGATTTGCATAACTCGCGCGAAAGAATATTTATACGCAGCGGCGAGGACTAGGCCTAGGCAGGGGATTGGTTATTACAGACTGCTTAAATTTGTAAAATTAAATTTTGGTCTTGCTCACCTTACCGTCTGTTTCTTTTCGCTGGTAGAACAACTATGTGTATGGAGGAGCTTTCCACCGTGGGAAATCCACCCATGTCCAATAATGCCCGTACTGTAACGATCCGCTAAAGGCAAATTCAGTTTGTTCGATCTTTACGGATCGTTAAGTGCCCTTGCAGCCCACTGAGTAGAGTTTCAGTTCATCAGATTCGTACGGATCATTCACACTTACCCGCAAGAGGCCATGTGTGTTAGCGGATTGTTCGATTCACAATTCGTGCATCTCATTAAGTCAACAGTAAACAACTTTGGAGTGCAATCAAGTGCGATCTGCAATTCTTTTTTTTTTTTTAATTTAATTTTTTTAAATAATAATTTTTACAATACTTATTACTTACACCACTTACAATACTAACACTCATACTATTTGCATTACTTACAATACAATACGCCTACTCACTCTACTAACAATACTAATACTTACACTAATTACAATATTTAAAATCTACTTAGATTACTTACCCGACTTACAATTCTTGCACAACGAAATCAAACTTACTTACAATACATTAAAAGAAAAAAGAATAATAATAATAAAAAAAGGAAATAAAGTGCCAGCTTACTCGTGATAGTAATTTTGATTCTAAAATTCGGACTGAAAAAGTTATACATGGTATATGGTATACGCGCCTTGTTTCTTTTCCTTCATTGTCGTTTTCATTTTCATTTTCATTTTCAGGGGACTAGGATCAAGTTGTCAAGAGATTACAAAAGAGCCAACAGAGGCTCCCACTTTTTTAAGTCGATTGTAGTTTTATTGTTTTCTATTTCATAGATATGTTTTAAATACTGTAAAAAATTGTCTAGTTTTGGAGGACATTTTTTCTGCCTACATAGCCAAATATAATATTTAGCGTTTAAGCACCAGAAGTTAATCTGAAGTTTATTTTTTGAGTTATCTGGCCTTAGACCCAGTGCTGTATCAGGCTCTAAGGGTGTCTCTTTAGTGATAACTTGGCATGACTGTAACCATACTTTGAAATTGGTCCAGAAAGCTTGAGTTTTTGGGCAAGTCCAAAATAAATGTGCCAGTTTCTCTGTTTCTTTTTCGCAGAAAGTGCATTTCTCGCTATCGACAAGACCAATTTTTTTTCAAGAAGTTATTTGTGGATATTCTTCTATGAAGGAATTTAAAATTGAAAGTTACAAGTTTTGTGCTCTTTGTGCATTGAAAAGCCATTTGATAAGCTTCTTTCCAGTTGAGTTCTCGTTTTGTCATTAGAATGATGTCTTCTTGCCACTTTTGTTGACTTTGGTTACGTGATTCACTTTTTTCTGATACAAGTTTCTTATATACTAATCTACTTGGCTTTTTGCTTCTTAGAAATTTTGTCAAGAACCTTTCATGTTTATTCGAGTTTCTGGTATTATGGGGTATATATCTTTGGAGAAGTTTGATTGAAGAAATGATTCCAAGAAAGGATAAAGGACGGACTGTCAGGTCGTGTATAGTTTGGAAGGCAGTAAGCAAAAGAAACTTTCCAGAGTCGTCCATTAAATGTTCTACTTTTGTTATTCCTTTGAGGTACCAGTCCTTATAGAAAACTGGTCTATTCCCAACTCTTATTAGTGAATTATACCATAAGGGCGATGACCGAAGGTGATAATCCGACAAAATGTTTTCCTCATAATTGGCTTCTGACCAGATTTCAAGGATTCCTCTGAAAAAAGGATCTGATACTTTGATAATGTTGCGACTGTCTTTTGTGTTGAGATTTCCAGTTAGTGTTACTTCACCTCCATATTTTTCAAGTTCCGAGTCAAAAAAACTTTTCCAGCTTCCACAATTTTCCTTATCTAGATATTTTTTTTATCCATGTGGCTTTAAGAGATCGATTAAATGAAGCTATATCAATCATTTTTAATCCCCCTTCTGAGTAATCATTTATCATTATATTTCTTTTTATTTTGTCGCCTTTGCCATTCCATAAGAAGTTATAAAACATTACATTTATATCTCTTATTGCTACATAATTTGTTTCAAGAGGAGAAAAAATGTAAACTAGTTGTGAAGCTATAAGGCTTTTTAAAACAGTTATTTTTCCTAAAAGGCTGAGTCTGCGAAGTTTCCAGCACCCCAAAATCAACTTAGTTTTTTCTATTTTATCTTTGTAGTTCAAAGATATAGTTACATCGGGGTATGTTGACAACCATACCCCCAACGCTCTGACTTTTTTTTTTGGCCATTTGAAGTCCTTTTGAGGACAAAGTTTAAAATCCCAATCCGCGCTTGCACCAATCCACAAAGCTTCTGTCTTTTTACTATTAAGTCTGAGGCCAGATATATTACCAAAAAAGTCTATTATCTTCAAGGATTCTAGAAAGGATTCTTCGGAGCCGTCTAAAATAAGGGTCGTGTCATCTGCATATTGGCTAAGTTTAATTTCTTTGTCCTTTACACTTATGCCATGAATCTCCTTTTTTTACAGAAAGAATAAATAGATAAGGTGAGAGAGGGCAACCTTGCCTAACCCCCTGACTAAGCTCAAAGAAATTACTTGCCCATCCATTGTTTAAAATACAGCTTTCACTATTGCAGTAAAATACTTTTAACCAGTTCAACAATGATGGGCCGAAACCAAAGTGTTCGAAGGTTTTGCGAATAAAGGGCCACTCTAGAGTATCAAAGGCTTTTTCAAAATCAAGAAAAAGGAGCAATCCCGGCATATTTTTTGCTTTTGTATATTTGATAACGCTATCTATTAAACGAATATTTTCTCCGATAAATCTGTCTCTAATGAAACCGGTTTGATCGTTGGAAACAAGCTTTGGCAAAACCATTTTGATGCGGCTTGCAATAGCTTTTGTCGCTATTTTGTAATCACAATTTAGAAGCGTTAAAGGTCGCCAGTTCTTTATTGAATTAAGGTTAGTATCCTTTTTTGGTATGAGTTTAATAATACCCCTCCTTTGTGATATTGAGAGCTTTCCTATTTCGTAGGAATAATTAAAAGAGTTATCAAAATTTCCGCCACATCCTTCCAAAACACTTTGTAGAATTCACAGGGTAGACCATCGGTTCCTGGGGATTTATCTGGCACCATGCTTTTCAGCGCTTCTAAACATTCCTTAATGCTTAATTCTCCTTCGCAGGGAGATTGTTCATCGCTATTCAAAAGCGTTCTGTCTTTTTGTTGTGGAAAGAAGAAAGCCCCGTCTTGGTTTTCAGTAGCTACTTTAGAACTGTAAAGATTTCGGTAAAAAGATTCACATTCCTTTAAGATCTCTTTGCCTGTACAGATGAGGTCGTTGTCATTAACTTTAAGCTGGGTTATTGTTCCTTGTTTACAATGCCTCTTTTCGAGATTGAGAAAGTATTTGGTGTTTTTCTTACCTTCATTGTACCATTGAGATTTAGATCTTAAAATTGCTCCTTTGTCCGATATTCTATTATTGCCTCTAGTTCGCGTTTCTTTTTGTCTTTGAGTTTCATCACCTTTAAATTCAGAAAGACATTTTTCAAGACTTGCAATTGCTTGTTCTATTTCCTCCTCTTTTTTCGTTAGTTTCTTTTTCTTACAAGTTCCATATTTCAAGGACTCCTCTCTCACTTTCATTTTAACCATTTCCCATAGTAAATTAGGGTTAACAGTATCATCTTGCACATACTCAGCCTTGGTTTGATTTATAATTAATTTTATCCAATTAACATACTCAATGTCATTTAAAAAAGAGGTGTTAAGTTTCCAAAAACCCCGCCCTCTATTGTTGGAATGCAGCGAGATTTGTAATGTAATCATGGAATGATCCGTTTTGTATCCTGGTAATATGTCGGCACTGACGATGTTACAAAAAGTAGTCTGATTCACTTGGAAAAAGTTGAGCCTACAGTGAACTTCAGGTTTTTTTTGTCACCACGTGAAACTGGAACTCTCAGGGTTTAACACTCTCCATGCATCTATCAAGTCCAGGTTTTCAGAGAAATCGTTTATCACTTCCAGCGACTTTTTATGGGATCTGGCAAGACCACCTTTTTTATCCTTGTTAACGTCAAGTACCCACAATTATCTCCTCGCATTTAAAATCGAGCAGCTGATTAAAAACAGAGGTGAAGAAATTTGGATCATCTTTGTTTGGAGTGTATATATTTGCTAGGGTTATGTATTTTCCATTTGTAGTCAAGTCACATATTATGAATCGTCCCTTGGGATCAGTATAAGCCTTCAACAGTTGAAAGCTGAAATTATTGTTGAATAATATGGCTACACCTGCCTTGTTACTGGAACAACAGCTGAATAATGCTTGGTAGCCCCACTCAGCTCTCCAATCATGTGTATTGTCCTGCATACAATGGGCTTCTTGGATAAAGTATACAGACAATTTCTCGTCTCTTAAACCTGTCTCCCAGTCCCTGAGTATTAATCGATCCTATTATGAGATCCATGTTTGTCATATATTTTTGCTATAACTTATTTGATAGAAGGCGCCCGAGTGCATTGCTGAAATAAACCTTAAAAGTGTAAGCTGGAAAAACAAATCAAAGATACAAAAATATACATATCTACACATAAATACACTTAAAAACAATAATATTAGAAGACTGATGAAGGAGTAAGGTTGCATTTGTTACCTTATTTGTGTTTTCCATTTTAGAGCCGCCCAATATTAAATCTAAATGTAGCGGGGGCCAAATCTATAAAGCTTAATTTAAAAAAAATAAAAAAAAAAGAAGCAAACGACAGTCAAATGAAAACTTTAGACAAAATATGTTTACAGTTCAAGTTCTTTGCCAACAGGCCAAAATTTACCTCTGATGAAGAGCTTGTCGGGCTGTGCCTTGCTAAATGAAGCCGGGACGTTGTTTCGTCTGGCTTTCTTAAAAGTATCCATTTGCGCTCTTCGCCGCTCCACAATCTCAAAGGGCAGATCTTGATACATCCTATAATTGGTTTCTCGCAATCGGGGGCCTAAAGCAAGCATGCTTTGACAGTCCTTGAATCTCAGAAATCTTGCTAGAATCTGCAATTCTTGCTTGAAGGGAATTCTGCAATTCTTGCTTGTATGTTTATATTTCTCGTTCTCAATGTGGTAAAATACCAGAAATGCTTTCTATAAAATGCGTGCGGCTCATAATTCTTGCTCAAAAGGGAACATTGACTGTAGCAAGAGTGCACTGGCAAAAACAGACAAGATATGTGTATATTCTTCGTTCTAAATGTAGGAAAACACCAGAAATGCTTTTTAAAAACGCGTGCGGCTTGTAATTCTTGCTCAAAAGGGAAACATTGATCGTAGCAAGAGTGCACAGGCAGAAACAAACAAGATATGTGTATATTCTTCGTTCTAACATTGAACATAGCAAGAGTGCGCTGGCAGAAACAGACAAGATATGGTAGAAACAGACACGATATGTGTATATTCGTCGTTCTAAATGTGGAAAAACACCAGCATAAACACAGCATCTTTTTTATGTATTCATCTTCCCCTGTTAAAATCATAAAACTCACACCTATTGTCTTATACTGAGTACCCCACCCAACAATTGTAATTGTGCTTTTGTTCCAAACACTTTTGGCAAAATCTCACACTATACCAATGCAATCACAACTATCACAATGCAACAATGCAAGCAAAGAACGACAGGAACAAGTATTCGTGAAAGATAATGTCTTCAAAATTTTGAATGCTTTTTCAAGATCAAGATGTATTAATTCAGATCGGTGGATTCTAAATAACTTTTCCTCTAAAAAAATACACAAATTTACCTCCTCACAATACCATTACCCACTGTATTTTATCTCCACAAAAACAATTCGACCATCACCACGCAAACAGCCCCAATATTGAAGGCTGCAATGGATTGCCTCCGACAAGCGAGTGATGGCTTAATTGACACTCGAACGATAATTTCGCTAAGCGAAAATTGATGCAATTTATCACGCAGCCACAAATAAATATGACTCGTTCAATAAATTACCGTAATAGCACTCTTGCTACAATCGATATTCCCTTTCGAGCAAGAACTACGAGCCGCACGTGCTCTATAGAAAGCATTTCTGGTATTTTTTCCACATAAAGAACGAGGAATATACACATCAAACGATCCGCTAACACACATGGCCTCTTGCAGGTAAGTGTGAGTTTTAGTATCCCTAACGAGATGCAACATACGATCTGTGAACTGTACTCTACAGAGTGCAAGGGCACTTTACCATCTGTACGGATCGAACAGATCGTTAAGCCTTCTGCCCCCCTTACTATCATCAAATGACGATTTTTTGTAAGTCTCCCTAATGAGATGCAATATACAATCCGTGAACTGTACTCTACGGAGCGCAAGGGCACTTTACCATCTGTACGGATCGAAAGGATGATTAAGCCTTAGATTACTTTTTAAGTCTCCCTAATGAGATACAATATACGATCCATGAACTGTACTCTACGGGGCGCAAGGGCACTTTACCATCTGTACGGATCGAACGGATCGTTAAGCCTTCTGCCCCCCTTACTATCATCAAATGATGATTTTTTGTAAGTCTCCCTAATGAGATGCAATATACGATCCATGAACTGTACTCTACGGAGGGCAAGGGCACTTGACCATCTGTATGGATCGAACAAACTGAATATACTTTTAACGGATCAATACAATGCGGGTGTATTGGACATTCCTCAGGAAATCAATTGAAAAGTATATGAGGTCACTGATTATTGATGATATTTTGAGCGGAGGGGGGGGGGAATGTTTCAATAGAGTACCAGGTAGTTTAAGAGCGATAGGATCACAAAGTAAGCGGTGTTACAGTTTCAAACGTATGGAAGACCTTTTGTCAAATGGGAGAAAATCTCCCTCTCCATGCAGCAGCTAGGCATCAACTGAAAAGGCTGGCAGAACCAGAATTAGATTTGGTCCAGCTGCTGATAAAATGTAGACCTTCGAGAGCTTACATGCGCATTAAAGAAAATATTGAGATGCACTCCACGGCAACAGCTTCGACTTCTACAATAGGCTGTGCTGTCCCAGAATGCTTACCAGAAGGGTAAATGACTTGGAAAAAGATGATGAGGCCAGCAGGTAAAAAAAAATTCACCCCTGATAATCAAGTTGGGTACTTTGATAGAGTGTAAAGGCAGAAAAAAAAAGTACGGTGGCCCACAACTGTCAGGGCAAAACACAAAGCCACGGCACTACAAACTTTACTCACGGCAATAAAATGTTATCTCACGGCAAAACAAACTTAACTCACGGCACAACAAAATTAACTCACGGCAAAACAAAATTAACTCACGGCAAAACAAAATTAACTCACGGCAAAACAAAATTAACTCACGGCAAAACACAATTTACTCACGGCAAAACAAAATTAACTCACGGCAAAACAAAATTAACTCACGGCAAAAAATTATTTACTCACGGCAAAACACAATTTATTCACGGCAAAACACAATTTACTCACGGCAAAACAAAGAAAACGAGTTGGTCAGCGGTTATCGAAGTATGTGGTGTAACGCATCACCATCGACACGACGTAGATTTCCCGCCTATTCTTCTCGGTTTATTGTCTGTAATGTCGATAGTTGAAGTCGTCAACCATGTTTTGCTCCAATTGTGGATTTAGCATCAATAGAGCAAATAAATTTTACAGTAGTTGTGGTAAAGGTAAGTTTTCTCCTTTCAATAAACATAGTTCGGGGGAGTTCTGCTGCAAAATACAGCGCAATATTCGTGTCGTCCACATGCTTCAATAGGGAGCTTAAGCAACGACAACGCCGCCGCCGAGTATGACGCCAAGTAAAAAATGAATTTATATTTTACCAAAGAAATTCGCGATTCTGTAGATCTCTTAGGTTCGTCAATGGCTCTAAAATTGTGCTTTAGCTAAATATGCAACGACGGCGTTCAATTCCAAATGGAAATACGAAAAATTAGCCGTCATCGTCCACGTTCTGCAGACGACGCAGAACTTGGTCATTTCACGTTCGTGTTTTGCACAGGACGACAAAGAAATATACAAAGATTTATAACGCACGTGCACAGCTATTGTTCTGCTCATTAAACCTTTTGTTTAGTGATGTTCTCGTTGCCGTTGTCGTCGTGGTTTGCTTAAGCTCCCTAATGCTTGTGCGGGCAACGACGACTTCCTAATTCTTATGTGCTTTGGTCAAGAGTCTTGTAAGCTGTACTGAATGTTATCTGGAAGTTAAGCAGACTTGAGGCTGTGGAAATGCTTGAAGTTAAGTTTTCTCTTAATGCTAGGAGTGCAAGCTAAATTATTTTGCTTAATTGTGGTTTATGTTGCAACTTCCCATTGTTAACTATTTTTAATAGGTTATTTCAGGTTGTCAGTTACCCTTATTTAAATTTAATTAATACTACTATGTAATTTAAGTAATAAAATATAAGGGCTAAATAAAGCTTTTACTGTTGTTGCTGTTAAGTGCACTTTGAAGATGGCTCAAAGGGGTAGACAAGTAGATGGGATAGACTGAATATGGTTAAATGCTGATGTTTTGTGATGGAAACGTTTTCCATTGTTTTCTTGATTTCTTCTCCCTTTGCCAATATCTTTAGGCTTATTGCCAAATGAAATGATCAACTCCTCTTAGCCTAGGTACAGTGATGTAACATGTAGTGTTGAAGAATCATTTTTAAATATGAACCTTTATTTTACTCAGCAATTCAATCAAGCACAGAAAAACAAGGAACAAGTTCTGAAGATAGCGATTTTACTAGTACCAAAGTGAAGACTTTCACAAGCTTTAGGAAAAGTAAGGGGAAAGAGTGGAAATCCCGAGTGACAAAGTCTAGTAAAGAAGAAAAGAAAAGAAATGAAGATGTTGTAGTTCACTTTGGTCTTATGGAGTGGAATGAGAAGGATCAAATTCTCAAATCAAAGAGAGGCAAGAGATTGCCATTACGAGTGTCACCTAATGCAAGTTACGTTACTCTACGACAACAAGCAGAAGAAAAATGGAAAACATTCCACAGCAATCTTTATGATGAAAGTCAGGCATACCATTTACTGTTAGAGGATGGGAAAAAAGCCCTCTTTTTACCTGGATCAAAGGCAGAGCCCTTCACACTGAGCAGATACCAAGAGGAATTAGGGAAAGATTATAAAAGAATCACTCTTTTCTTGTGTCCCGATCATGACTTTCAAATATCTCAAGGTAACTTTGATGAGCATCATTCAAATGATTTTGGTGATGACAGTGATGCTCCTAGTTCAACCAGTAAGCACCAGAAATGTGAAATTGACCTAACCTGTAACATTAATCACAAAACAAGCACTCAGTGTGATCAGTTTTTTGAAGACCAGCAGATGGAGATGACTCAGAAGCTCAAATGTGAGGATCAGCTTGACCAAGATCAGAAGCATGATTGTGACCAATCTAAGCATGATCTGGATATGGAACATCTTCAGCAGCTTGAGGAAGATGAGAACTTAGCTTTTCATCTTCAAAGATGTTATGATGCTGAGGATATCACTCGTAAGGATGAAAACACGACAATCACTGATTCATCTTCAGTGGTAACCTATTTAGGTAGACAGGTAGATGAGTCAAGTACTTTTTTCATTGTCATAAGGAGAGATGCCCCATTAGGCAGGACACTATCAATATGGAGCAGAGAAGTGAAAAAGAGTACTGGCAACATTAAGAAAATTTTGAGAGTCCACTTCTGTGGGGAACAAGGAATTGATTCTGGGGCAATGGCAAAGGAGTTTTTTACCGTCACTCTTCCTAACATTGCATCTGTCATCTTCCCAAATGGGCCAGCCAGTGGATTCCACATTCCATGTTCATAATGGAAACTTCAAAGCCTGTGGGGAGATTGTGGCTACAAGTATAGCCCAAGGTGGGCAAGCACCATGTTTCCTGGAGGAAAGTGTCTATGGCTTAATGGCAGATGCAAATGTCCCTCTCCAGCAACTTGACAGTGAAAAGCATCTGACATCATCTGACAGGGAATTACTGAATGCTATTAAAGAGGACATAATGGCACACACCGACACTATTATTGAGCATGGGTACACAGGAACTGTCAATGCTTCTCATATTGAAGAGATCCTAAGTTCTGTAGCAATCAGTTTAGTGAGCAAGAGGCTTGTTTACCTCAAAGAATTCCTGGGTGGGTTAGATTCCTATGGCTTGAAAGACATTATCCAAACCCATCCAGAAGCTTGCAAGCCACTCTTTGTGAAACATGCAGGTAACAGTGATGCAGTTGATGCAAATTATTTGTTTTCATCATTGCACCCAGCATATGCTGACGAAGGAAGCTCACGGAGGAAAGTTGAAGAGTCCACAATGGATCTTCTTCAAGATTTCCTCTTTCACCTTGAAGATGATCCAAACGTTAAGTGTTCTGGGTATGGAGAACAAATATCAATAACTGTCAAATTTGATCATGATTGTCTACTTAGGAATCCAAAGCACCAAATTTGTTTCCCAGTAGTTCGAGCTTGTGCAAAGGAAGTCACTTTCCTCATAGCACACATGAAAACACAGGAAGCTTTCAATGAAGTGTTCATCTTAGCATTATCCAAGGGACAATCGTTTAGTATGGCTTAATGCTATTATGTCATTATTATTATTATCATCGGGGACCACTGTCAGGAGATTTTCTGGACAGACAGATGCTTTCACAACAGTTATGACATTGTTTCTTAAAGATGTTGAAGTTTAGTTGTTTGGGTTAACAAAGGTGGGTAAATTTTATTGGTGAAATATTCACAAGCTACCTGAGCATTTTCAGCTCCTTTTACTCTTCACGTTTTTTTGTGTATGTTTATAACAGTCTTAGAAGGAGGCCATAATCCAAAGTGTTGAGTTCTTTATTACTGAAATCAAATTTTGAATTGTTGCATGACCTTATCAGGTTTCTGTTGTTGCAAGACCACAGCAGGCCAGTGATTCATTCACAAATTAATGTTATTTAAAGTTATTTTTCAGGCAAACAAATGCAGCTGTCACAACTTTGACAATTCCTTTTAAAGTATTTTCAGATTTCTAATCGTACATGTTCATATCACCTTAAGTCTGTTGGGACTATGGTCCTGATTGGGGCTTGCACAAAAGAAATTATGTTTCCTGTTGCTCATATGAAAACACCTGATGAATTCAGCGAAGTACTTATGATAGCTCTCTCAAAGGGGCAATCTTTTGGCAAGGCTTGATGAAACTTATGATGTATTATCAGATGATCCCAAAAACATGGACTAGTTTGACTCCAATCAAATAGTTTCAGTTACGTGATACAGATGCAGTTGAATTTTTTGAAGAAAGTGTTTACATTTTGTATTGTTGGTATAACGAGCTTATATGTACGTTTTCAGATGGATGACCAGCTGTATTGCATGTGAAGTTTTCAATAGGTAGCTAACTGGTCACAGTACAAACTTAGCTTCAAGTTGCAATCTTATTCAATTTTATTACTGTTAATGGGCCAAAAAATATTGTAATTAATTAACATCAAGGGTTGCAATAACAGCATGTATAATAGCCATAATGCCTCAACATTGTTTTTCGGAGGTTCCCAAATTCAGCAGTATATCCCTGAACACCCCCTGTTTGCCACATTATTATACCAAACATCAACTCAAAAATGTCGGATTACAGTTCACACCCACAAAGAAACAATACCCACTGAAAACAGTTTAATGGTGAACTTGCAATAATATTACTATTATTGTAATTTTACAGTGTATCTACATTGGTACCAAGTATGTGCCATAATGGTCTAAAATAATAAACTTTCCAAGGGGAGCATGCAACCAAACCACCCCAGTTACTTAGGTAAAGACTGTCAACCCAAAGCCACAACTGTTCAGTTGTTTACATGTAACTTTAACTTTGCTCAATCACTCTTTTCTTTCTGCTGATTTTGGGGGTCATTTATAAATTTTGAGGATTACGAGGGGAGGACAGGGCCAAAATTTATTTGTTACAGGGAGTATCTAAAAGAATTCACCCCACCCCATAAACGGAACGGTCCCCAGGTCGTTTGCCCACAAAATGGAACTAGCTTAAATGCCATTTTCAGATATAACTGTGAGCTTCCAATAAAGTTGGTCTGCCTCTTGCCAGTTATTTGGAAGATTTAGTCCAAGGGATCTTCTGGCATATTCAAAATAATTGGAATATTCATTGGAGCTGTCCGTCTGAACTATGTGCTCAGACACGTAATCCACTTCAGATTTAGGAACTTTCAGAAGGAGGTTTCCCACAGCCCCATGATGCTCGGGCAAATAGAAAAGTGAATCTGGTCAACCAGAAGCAGTGTTATGTCTAGACTTTCTAATTCTATGGCTGTTCCAATGTTCCTTAACATTGTTAAGGTCATTCCGGAGAACCAGTGCATAACAATACCACAAGACATTCCATGCGTAATTCAGAGGCAGAGTTCAAAACACCTTCAGACTCCAGATCTTTGAAATAATTACGCCACCATGTTGACCTGTTTCGAGAATAAAACGACCACCAACCTTCTATCCTCTGATTCCTAGGAGATGATACATAACGGTGAGCATCAGGGTTGTCATGGAAATAACATTGCATTGATGCTGCCAATCCATTTTCAGTTCCTAGGTCTGTAATCAGTCGTACTGGACAACCATCAAGTTCCTTAACAATATTCAAGAAGTATGTTGCTATGCTGTCTGGTGAGTTGTTGGAGCGAGCTACTTCAAGCCATAAAATTTTTCTGCTAAAGCCATCAATGGCTCCATGTATTGCAAAGCCAAATGGCTTAAGTTTGTCATAGCCATCCATATGCCAAGCGTCATTGGGTCCCCTATTAGCATACGACTTTCTCTTTTAGCGATGAGCTTTCCTTAATTGGGTACCTTCCGGATCCAACTCTTTTAATATGTCCTTTACTATTATATGTGGAACACGTAAGCCTTCCATCTCTAAAGTGTGCCATACTGTTCTGTATCCCCCAGATGATCCAGGACCGTCAATAATCTCACTGACACGTTGCCTAACCATTTGTATAGAACTATTTGAATCGTCCTTCGTAAAAAAAACCCCGTCTGCTAAGCCCATATGCTTTCAAACGCCTCAAAAGCGTGCTGTAACTCGTTTCATGATTGTGGTGTTTCTTTAGTAGAAGGAGGATTTCTTCATAACTAAATCCACGTTGAAAGTAATACTTAATGACAGCCTCTTCATCGACCTCACGTTCACTACTCAAGTCATGATCATCACTTATCATCAGCATATAATTATTCCTAAAGCTGTAAGCATGTGAAAGTACTATTTTAGCGGTTTGAGTTTGACATTTAACCGACACCGTAGTCGCGTAAACATCACCGGTCAACGAACAAGTTGAGATTTCATTGTTTTGTACTGGACATTTGATTGGTTGAATTTGAAAATGTTGAAATCTATTGTTTCAGTTCTGCCTTCTGATTGGTTTTCATTGTCTGGGTGGCCCCGGTTTCAGTAAATGCACTGTAAAAGGAATGCAAGTGAATTTGATGTACACCGTGAAAATGCATTATGAGAATTAAATGATTTATGTAACTAACGTTTTTGTGTTGTTGTTGTTGTTGTCTTCACCGAGAAAAGATTTGTAGCTGTGTTTGAATTTATCGACAGCAAAATATTTCTGTAGGGAATAAAGGAAAGTAACTTCCAAGCACGAGAGATCCCTTATTTTTAACAAGCGTAAAGAACTGACTTTTCTTCACAATGCTTTATTATTTATGTATAGACTACTACAGACTTCCCTTACAACTCCAATGATGTGCCTGAGGTATTGTAAAGACTTGCTTTACGGTCCCATAACGTACAATATCCGAGAAATGATGCGCATAAAATACCTTCAAGATCGTCTGACTTTACGGCCTTTCACAATACGAACAAGAATTGAGGAAATTAGAAATGGAAGCAGAACTCATGAGACACAAGGAAGCTGATGAGGATGCCAAGAGATAGCACGAATTAGAATTAGAACTTGCGCATTCAGGACAAGGAAATCTGGATGACTGTTCACAAGACAGAGAGGATCGAGCTAAGACACCTAAACTCCCCTCATTTGTTTACGGTAAAGATGATTTAGACACATACTTGCAATGGTTTGAGAGATTCAGCTACGTGGAAAAAGCTCAGCATCGAAGCTCAGTGCTCTGTTGTCTGGACGAGTACTCGAAGTGTACTCACGCCTATCCGAGGAGGCAGTTAGAGGTTATGCAAAGTAAAGATTGTCTCAATGAAGAGATATGACCTTACCAAAGACGACTATCATCGAAAATTTAGGGCATCCAAACTGGAAGTGGATGAAAGTCTGGATCAGTTTATTGTGCGACTGGACAGGTACCTGCTATAGTGGCTAGAGCTCTCAGATACTGAGCAAACCTTTGATGGTCTTAAGGACTTAATAGTGAAAGAACAGTTTATTGACTCTTGCCCTAAAGATCTGGCCATTGATTCACCTGCAAGAAAGGGCACCTGAAACTCTAGCAAAGATTGCTGACCAGTACTTAAAGGCTCATGATAAACATTTGTTCAGCCCAGTGAGCAGAAAGTTTATGGTGCAGCCTGGGAGGGACGAAGCCAAAAACACGCAGATTAAGTGCAACATCTGAGGTCATAAAGCTGTCAACTGCCCAACCATAGCAAAAAAGTGTTTTCTGTGTGGCAAGCAGGGATATGAAGCTAGAAACTGTAGATCAGGTGGAGAGAGATCAGGAGGACAGAGTAAGGATGGTAATTCTGTGCAACGCGGTCAAGTTAGCGCCAGTTGTCTAGTTTAGCCACCTGAGGTTAAACCTACTGAAGAACAAGTTAAGTCCTGTATTAAAGGTGACAAGCTACTGTTAGCCTGTGGTAAGAAGATTCCATTGTTAAATAGGTGCCTGTGTTGAACCGTTGACTGGAGCAAGAAGTAAAATGCCTTTTGTGAAAGGTAGAGTAGGAGAGAAGTCTGTTGATGTCCTGAGAGATACTGGCTGTAGTGGAACAGTAGTAATGAGGGACCTTGTGTCTGAGGATCAGTTCACTGGCAACTTTAATGTTATGCTGCTCATCAATAACATGGCAAGGAAAGTGCCTATTGCAAAGATTGATGTTGATACACCTTATCTCAAGGGCCAAGTGGAAGTGCAGTGTCTCCCTGATGTTGTTTATGACTTAATTATTGGTAATGTACCAGGCGCTAGGGCTGCTGACGACCCAGACAAAAGCTGGCAAGATCATGTGCAAGAGGGGTGTGCTGTAACCATGAGATGTCAAGCAAAGGCCGGAGAATGTATTCTGTTGAAGGTATTGGGTACCAAAGAAAGTCCAGTAGTTGACAGAGAAAAGCTCAAGAAAATGCAACATGATAACGAGAAATATTCGGAGCAAAATGATGTAGTTGTGAGAGGCCAGGCTGAGATTTCATTTGAAGTGAGAGGTGGAGTCCTGTACCGTGCTTACAAACACCCTTATGTGAATAGTGATAAACCCCTGAACCAAGTTATGGTTCCTGTGCAGCTGAGAGGTCGACTAATGCAACTAGCTCACGGATCGATAAAGGGAGGTCACATGGGGATAAAGAAAACGGCTGATAAGATCCAAAGCGCATTCTATTGACCAGGTATTCAAGGGGACGTGACTCGTTATTGCAAGTCCTGCGATGTATGTCAGAAGACAGTTAAGAAGGGTTCAGTACTGAAAGTTCTCCCACAAAAGATGCCATTAATTGACCTGATCGACGTGGTTGGACCTATTGGTCCCCCGAGTGAGGACGGTCATAGATATATATTGACTTTGCAACCTGTTACCTTAAAGCAGTTCCGCTCAAGAACATTGATACTGAGACTGTGGCAGAAGTGTTGGTGGATATCTTTAGTCGTCTGGGAGTGCCTAAGAGATCTTGAGTGACCTTGGTATGCAGTTTGTATCTGAGTGTATGAAGGAAGTGACGACTCCTTATCATCCTTATCATCCTATGTGTAATGGCCTGACGGAAACGTTTAATAGAACTATGAAGAGCATGCTAAACCGTTATTGTAAATAGTTTAATATTGTAATGCTAATTTATTAAGTAGTGTTGGAAAGTTCTAGAACCTTATGCTGTAAAGTATATAAGCGAATTGGTGTTAGTGTACAGGTGGTTTTTCCCAGGAGTGTTTAGAGAGAATTATCTCGTGAGTCAGTAGTGTTTATTGAAGTGTGACGAAGGTCGCGTGTTAAGTGTCAACAGAGGTCGTGTTTGTTGAAGTGTAACAGAGAGGTTACGTGGATATCTGGCAGAGGCTGTGTTTATACAAGAGTGATGGAAGTCAAAGTATAGTTTACAAGCGTGGCATGTGCTTGTTGTGAAGTCTTGTGTGGAATTACTACATTTGTGTGGAATAAATAACCTTGTTGCTGTTCCCACAACCCTGCATTTTGTTTAGGCTACAAACTACCTGCCACTTCAACCATCAAACTTGTAACACTGATGATGTATGCGTGAACTTTGTAATTTGGTAAAAATCTACAGAATAATTATGCATAAATTGTCATTTGGTGTTGTAGCCAATAGAAACTAGATATTTTCGATCCATCACTACAGTACACCACAAGATGTTTGTGCCAAGCCGCAGAGTGTCTTACATTCTCTGTAGGAACTTCAGATGTACAGAGTAAATACCGGTAAGTGATGAGATCCACATACTGAGAGGATTGAAACCGTGATCTTGCCTAACTAAGCTGAACAATGGCATATACAACACGCAAAACAGTCAACAGACCTCGGTGTAAACAGCTGCATTTGAACCATATGGTAGAATGACCAAAGGAAGAACAAAAATATACATCGAGCTCCAGAAACATAAGCTCAATCAGGTAGCTGCAAGAAACATATTAAGAATCTCTCTAGACTTGAGAGCATATAGCTTTCCCAAAGTAAAGTTACGGCATCTAAGAAAAATGTACAAGGGCAAATATGATATCTGTGATAAGAATTTACCTACTTTACTTGCAAATAGTTCTAATCACAGCCAATATAGAATGCAAAATCCCTCAAAAGCAAGTACTTGAAGACCTAAAAAAATATCTTACAATAGATATGAGCCAAAATAATAATGCATAAACACATGGCATATTACAGAAGCGACATGCAGATAAATTATTAGCGCGAAAATAGTGCAGACCGAACCTCTAAAAATTTGCAATAAGCACTGTCTAACTTGCTCAGCTCTACTTACAATTCCTCCTTTCAACACAACATGATGTGCCATCATAGTTAAGTGAACTGAAAAAAGGTCAAGTGACAGATCAGAGAACGGCAAATGTACAAATGTCACGAACCACAGAAATCATGTAGGCTATAGTCAACCCCACTTACTCAAACCTGCGCTACAACCCTCCATATTTGTTTTGTTAAGAATTTTTCAATGTCCCGCATATTTATGGCCTGCTCCTTTACAACACAGACAAAAAATAGGCTATGAAAATCCTATTTTATTTAAGTCAACTTAAACTAATGACAAAAGAGCTTTAAAATACACTGTTTTATTCCTGTTTATGGAATTGTAAATTGTGATTTTTAGGCTGCAAAATCTTTGAAAATTAATCTGCAAATTATTCCATCAGTTTAACCCTTTACCCCCCTAGAGTGCCAATTGGCACACAGCCTCATAACTTTGTGAATACTTGATGGTTTTCTAAGAATGTTTTCCACAAAAGTTGCCTTGTGAAGATCTGCTCATTGAAGTCATAAAATTGTGATCCCCTCCTATCAAAGACATGGTTGACCACCCCCACAAGGTTTTAGTTTGTTTGGCGGGGGGATTCAAATGGAATGCAAGACTTGTTTCACATGAAGCTATGCAGTAAGAGCTGCTAAATAAGCTATAGTTTAGGGGTATACCTACTGTAGTTGAAGGTTGACACACTTTTAAAATCATTCATTTTTGCATTTTAAAAGAATTTCTATCAATTGAAAATATCTACCTCCTTCATAGCTGCTGATGTCAGATCTTAAATAAGCTTATCAATGGCTTTCAAATGGTATATTGCACACAGGTGGAGTGTCGTTTTTGGAAGAAAACTGCATTTTACCTTGGGGGGTAAAGGATTAAATGTTCAAACAACAGCATGGGGCTTAATTTATTGGCAGTGGAAATCTGGAAAGCGGGGAGCAGAATCAACTATTTAATATGTTGACATTCAGTTTTCCTTTAGAAACAGACTTATTTACAAACAAGTTAGTTTACCTCTAGGTATACAGAAGGTTAAACGAGAAAGACATTATTAATCGTATGCCACATGAGACTTTTGGGATAATTGTACTCTTCTTCAAATGATGCATGAACACTTTCCAGCCTGTGTCAGGCCTCTAAATTCAGTGAAAAGCCAAGATTCTAAGTTCCATATGTACTTTTAATTAACATTATTTTTGCACATGAAATTGATTTGCAATTATCATAATTAAATAAAATAATTTCAGGCTAGCTCCTCAGAGAATCGGGCTAGTAAGATGAAATTTTAGCTTACCTGAGAGGCAAGCAGAGATTTTCAATTCTACCCTACCGTTATGTCATTCAGGGATCACATGAGATTGTGCGACCTGCCAGCTCAGCTCAATGTGTTCTTGCTCAGCGAAGCAATCAGAGGTGTTATTAATTTTCACCTCCCTGTCTATGTTCAAAATTGAGAACATTATGACAACATAAGCTATACTTGCAAGAGCGCCAGACTTATCGGAAGCTTTTATTTAAGTGTGGTCGGTATTGGTGAAATCACCAAAGAACCATGAGCGACAGTACAGTGTGTACAGATTTAGGGAAATCCTGAAATCGTGTCCCCAGAGCCAGAAATTGCCAGCAAAAAGGGGAAAATTCCCAGTCGTGAAGTAAATGAAACACACGTACCGGTAAAAGTCTCCAGGCCTAAGAGCAGCAAAGTTACTGAAAAGCCTACAGGTCTTCTTTACAAGACACATTAGTAACAATGGAAGCTGGTCTTTTCCATGGGTGATGGGTGGCGGGTGGAAAACATGGCAGGTCTTTTCCATGGGTAACAGGTGGCAGGTGGCGGGTAGCAGGTGGTGGGTAAGGGTGGCAGATGGCAGGTAACAGGTGGCGGGTGAAAATTTTAGTTTTTCTCTTGCTTAGAAGGCAAAATAACCCAATTTGAAATTTTGTGTCTAACCTGGCGAAAATTTCGAAAGGCCGCTGGATGCCTAATTATCCTACTAATGAAAGACTTTTGCTCAATCCAGACGCTCTCACTTCCTTTTAATTATTTTTAAATTATTAGTTCTTACCATTGTTGCTATTATTGCTTTTTCTTTGAAACAATTGACCATACTTAGTGCCTTAGTAACCATAACCTAAATGTACCTTTCCCTGCGTGACCTTTGTCTGACTTCTGGTCATGTCATAAGAAATTTGTTGTGACGATAAGTTTTCTGCCTTGGGACTGTAAATTTCTGAATGAACGGACACTTGCACGGACAACTGGGGAAATCTAACTCTAGAGAGGATTGCTTTGCTTGCGAGAAAGAAAACTCACAATATCCTGGTACATGAATGGACGGACGTAAAGGAAGAGACATGATCTTTATTCAGCACCCGTTAATGTCGAGGATGTAATCAATGTAATCCAAAAGAAAGAAAGTTCATAATGTAGTTTGCTTATACATGTATGAGGTACTTCAAGACAAAGTAAAAGTTATGTTGCTAGCTAAGTAAAAACACTCACATGTGAAACAAAATATGCTTAAATTATTTGTTTCAAACTTTGTGATTTCTACTTTGTTACACTAAGTTGCCGGTATATCTAAAATACTCTGTACATCTGAAGTTCCTAGCCTGTCAACCATTTGTATAAGTTGAGGATAGGAATTGAAGAAACTGACACCACCCCTCCCCCCTTAAGTGTATTTGGTTTAGTCGCAAAGTGTGATGGGAAAAAAGAATAAAAACGCACGAGGTTCGTCTGTCTGCCATATTGCTTAGTATGTTTGGTTTATCAGTGTGGGACTTCGAGTTCTCCTTCCGCGGCCGGTAACATTTGGGGGCCTGTCCGGGAGAAAACTAAATGTAAAAGTCGAAGCAACGTTTCTACGTAATGGTCGGCGGATTGGAGTGAAAGAAGTCACAGGGCAAAAGTAAATCGATCAAAGGAAACAAGCCCCAGCAGGGACATAAACAATTGAAATTGAGGATGTCCAGATGCAGATACAGAGTTATCTCTGCCAGTTAGGAGTTAAGGACCTGGAGGAGATCGCTAAAACTCTGGGATGCAGTGGTGAGGACACGAAGGAAAAGAATAGAAAGGAACTTGTAAGGTTGATCAAAGAACAGCTCGAAGGCACATTGAAAGGTACAGAGGCAGCTAAAACGGAACAGCTGGAAGAGTTTAAGTCACAAATTATGGAACATACGCCTGTTTGCCCTCCTTTGGAAGCAGTTGACGAGAAAGCGAAGGCTGGAATTTCTCAATCGCCGCTTGGAGAGGGCGAAGCCTAAACTTGAAGATGTAAAACCATTGTATTTTCAACCGAGTGATTTCAAGAGAGAGTTGAAAATCATCGGTCAGATTGGGGAGCCGGGGCAAAAGGACAAACTGAGTTTTGTCAGCTTAGCGAGGCAAATTGAGGGTGCTTTGCAAAAAGGCTATAAAGCCTTAGTAGTGGATGCTGTGGTCCATCCGGACCAGATTTAGGCCATTCCTCCAAAACCCAGATGTACAAGATGAAGTTCTTATTCACCAAATGAATGAAATTGTTTTGGAAGAAGCTGAGAGGAAGTCAAAATTAGGATCTTCTAATCGTCATAAGAATCCAAAAGTTAATGAAGTGCATGCATCACAGACAGGGGAAGGGGCTGTCCAACCTGCAACAACTGATAAGAAGTTAAAACGTACTGAGGCAGGCAATACTAAGGAAGATAATTTTATGGCTGCACTTCAGGCAGTCTGTTCTGAACTTGCCACCTTGATAGAGTCTATTGAGAAAAATCGAGCCAAAGACGAGCGATTGACCATTACCCCAACAGGATCTCAGAACTAACAATAGTACCGTCGACTATTAGGCTGTCCCAATCGTCAAGCAAAAGGTAGAGGGGAGTCATGGGACCATTGTCACATCTGTGGTAGTAGTGATCATTGGGCTCGCAGTTGTCGGAAGAATAGCTGGGGCGATAATGTAGGTTCGGGAAACAGGTTTGGGCTACAACCACGGGACAGGAAGTGGCCCACTCTCAAGAAAATTCTAAGTCCCAGAAATGCGTTTGTTGTCAGAGGGTCGCTGGGAAGGATCAAGTTTTCAAGCAGTGTTCGGGTTGCAAAGCAGTTCGGTATTGTGGACAGAGGTGCCAGAAACTTCACTGGAGCAGTCACAAGACTCTTTGTCAGGTGATTAAACATCTAGAAACACAGAAACGCTTGCAAGTGGAATGTGGGGATGGTTATGTATTTGCCAGTCATTTAACACCCAAGCAACATGTAGCAGTAGCTAAACTTGTGAGCAAAAAGTGCAAGGTTTCGTGTGTGTTGAATGGAGTACCAGTCGAGGCCCTTTGGGACACAGGTGCACAGGTATCCACTGCGTCGAAAAGTTGGCTTGGAGAGTATCTGCCTTCCTTAAAGCCCAGGAATATTGCAGAGTTGCTTGGAAAGGAAGCAGGACTGAACTTGATAGGAGTTAATGGTGGACCAATACCGTTTGATGGATGGGTAGAAGTACAATTTCAGTTCACTTCAGGTACTCAGTCATCTACCCCACTCACAGTGCCACTTTTGGTTGCAAGAGGCGATTTGGAATATCCAATCATTGGTTATAATGACATCGAATAATTAATTAAAAGTCCAGACCAAATGGGAGAAGACAGTGCAGAGTCGCTCGGAGAGATTATGAGTTCAGCCTTCAGTGAAGTGAAGCAAGAGAGTGTAACTGGGTTGGTTCATTTGGTGCAAAGGCCAGGCGTTGAGAGACTTTGCATGTTAAGGAGTGGCAAGAACAATTTAACGGTGTCACATGGGCAGACAGTAACATTAGCTTGTCATGTCGACTGCGGCCCCCTTAAAGAAAGAACACCAGTGTTGTTTGAACCAGCTCAAGAGTCAGCCTGGCCAGCTGAACTGGAACTGTCTGAACAACTACTTTCGTTGCCTAGAGGATTACCTCGTAAAGTGAATATTGAAGTTCACAATCCCACAAGGCATGACATAATTCTTGGGAGCTTGCACCTAGTCCGATCTCTCACACCCTTGGAAGTCCAAAGAAAGGACCTACCATACCCTGAGAATAGGACTTCGACTGAAGAGGACATTGTAGTCTCACCTGAATGTGAAAGTCAACCGGTCTCTTAAGGAAAGGGAGTTGACCCTCGTAGTGAAGAAACCTTTAACGCTATAAGGACGCCACAAGTGGAACTGGGTAATCTAACCGAAGAACAGCAACAATTGCCCTCCATTATGCTGCAAGAGGAGGCGGAGTCATTTGCCAAAGACAAGAAGATGTGGGGAGTATAGAAGGACTTCAGATGAATCTGACATTATCTGACTCTACACCAGTTCAGCAGACTTATACTTCTGTACCTCACCCATTGTACACTGAAGTCAAGCAATATATAGAAGATTTGCTGAACTAAGGATTGATAACTAAGTCCCAGTCGTCCTATGCCTCACCAGTTGTCTGTGTTAGAAAGAAGGAAGGAGGATTGTGCCTATGCATTGACTACAGGGAGCTCAACCGTAAAACAGTGCAAGACTGCCACCCAATCCCAAGGATTTAACAGACACTTGGCAAACTTGGAGGAAGCTCATGGTTTTCAGTATTAGACCAAGGGAAAGCATATCATCAAGGCTTCATTGAGAAGGGAAGCAGACATCTTACGGCCTTCATCACACCTTGGGGCTCGTATGAATGGACTCGTACGCCATTTGGACTTTCCAATGCACCAGCCCAATTTCAAAGGTACGTGGAAGATTGCTTAGAGTGGATTCGAGGTGAGATATGCATACCCTACTTGGATGATGTAATTGTGTACAGCAAGACATTCGACGAACATGTGGAGAATTTACAAACAGTGTTAAGACGTCTTTGTAAACATGGAATTAACTGAAACCCAGCAAATGTCACCTGTTCCAGCGTGAGGTCCGTTATCTTGGAAGGATAGTAAGCCAGAGTGGTCACAGAATAGACCCGGAAGGTACCAAAGCTGTCACTAGCTTGAAAGAATCCCGACCGAGGACCGTGACTGACTGGATTGTTAAGCTATTACGGGAGATACATCAAGAATGTTTCCAGGATTGTGAAGCCCCTGTATGACCTCCTTAAGGGACCAGATGAGAAAGGACATCTATCCAAGACACAAAGGGAGACAGGACAAATGGCTAAGCGAAGAGGCCAACAGTCATCACATGAACCGGTCAAGTGGACTAGTGAATGTCAGGACGCTTTGGAGCAGCTAATCACTGCAATCATCAACCCACCGGTGATGGCTGACCCAAATTATTCTGAACCATTTATCCTGCACACCGATGCATCAGAGCAAGGTCTAGGCAGTGCCTTGTATCAGAAACAGGACGGAAGGTTACGAGTTATTGCTTATGGGTCCCGCACACTGACAGCTGCAGAGAGGAACTACCATCTTCATTCCAGCAAACTAGAATTTTTAGCCCTCAAATGGGCTATGACTGAACAGTTTAGGGATTACCTATATTATGCGCCACATTTTACTGTGTACACAGACGACAACCCGTTAACCTATGTACTCACCTCTGCCAGGCTCAACGCTACAGGCCACTTCTGGGTAGCAGAGCTTTCTGATTTTAACTTCATAGTAAGGTATCGTCCAGGAACTGCGAATAGAGATGCAGATGCCCTGTCAAGGAGGCCTTTCGAACAATATAATAGTGAATGTAAGGAAGAAGTTGAGCCAGAATGGATAAAAGCCACAGTGGAAGCTATGAATGCCAGCGCCAAGGAGAAGCAGTCTGGCTTGCGGCTTTATCCAGTAGGCCAAAAGGGGTCAAGCGCATGATGGATGATAAGGTTACCCTACAAGTGCAACCTATTACACCCAAAGAACTCTACCAGGCCCAGAGAGAAGACCATGCCATTGGGAGAGTGATTGAACATAAACAAAGTGGCAAACAACCAACTCTGCAAGACAGGCAGTGAGCAACACCTGACTTGCAATCCCTCTTACGTGAATGGAAGAAACTAGATGTCGGAGAAGACGGAATCCTTCGCCGCAGAAGTGGCTCAAATGTACAACTTGTTCTTCCTCAAACGTTTCATAGGACAGTATTCAGGGAGTTACATGAAGAAATGGGACATCTGGGAGTAGGAAGAGTCCTCCAGCCAACTTGAAAGCTTTGCTCCTTTGGCTGCTACACACGTTTTCTTTTGTTATGTTTAACTCAATCTAGTTAGCTCTGTTTCTTTACTTCTTTTTTTTCTTTATTGTTGTTATATTGTAATTGAATAAGTGTGAATAAATGAACTTGAACTTGAACTTGAGAGAACGATTCTTTTGGCCACACATGAAAAGAGACATTGAACATTTTGTCACACGTGTTTGCAGTTGCTTAAAGCAAAGACCTCATGTTGAATCAAGGGCACCAATGAAAAACATCCAAAGTTCTGCACCATTTGAACTTGTGTCGATAGACTTTGTTCACTTAGAAAGGAGCAGTGGTGGATATGAGTACATCCTTGTAATTGTAGACCATTTCACCAGGTTTGCCAAAGCATATGCAACCAAGAACAAGTCAGCCCGTACAGCAGCTAGAAAGCTGTATAATGTAGCTGTATATTATTGGATTTCCTGCTAGGATCTTACATGACCAAGGAGATGAATTTGAGAATAAGTTGTTTCACCAGCTCGAAGAATGCTGTGGCATGGTGCGGTCTCGAATGACACCCTACCATCCTCAAGGAAATGGGAAGACAGAGTGACTTAACCAAACACTCCTTGCCATGTTCAGAACTTTGCCCAAAACTAAGAAGTCACACTGGAAAGACAGTCTGCACAAAGTGGTACATGCATATAATTGAACTCGGCATGAGGCTACAGGATTCTCACCTTTCTTCTTGCTGTTTGGTTGGTCGCCAAGACTTCCAGTAGATGTGATCTTTGGCATAGAGCCCAATACTTCAGTGAATTACCCAACCTATGTCAAGGAATGGCAGTCTGCGATGAAAGAAGCATATGCGTTAGCTTAAAAGAGATCTGAATCATCTGGTCAAAAGGGCACGAAACAGCATGACAGAAAAGTTAACAGTTCTGTTTTACAGCCAGGCAATAGAGTGTTAGTGCGAAACTTGAGCAAGAGAGGTGGTCCTGGAAAGCTCAGGTCCTATTGGGAGGATACAGTACATCAAGTTGTGGAACGGAAAGGGGAAGCAAGTCCCATTTATAAAGTTAAGCCAGAGAATGGTGTGAGGCGTCGCCGCGTTATTCACCGAAATCTTCTTCTACCTTGTAATGATCTGCCCTTTGAAGTACGACAGGACAAGATTTGTAGAAAAGCAAAACGAGTTTTGAAGAGAAGCAAATTGCTTAAGACACCACCCAACCCAAGCCCGGAAAACAATTCCGATGATGAGCCAGATGGGATACTAACATTCTCTCTAGTACAGGACAGAAAATTGGCAGAATCGCAATCTTCACAAGTTTCACCAACAAACCAACATGATGGTAATGAGGAGACATCTCACAGTGGAGAATCAGATGCAGCGGAATTCCAAGACTCAGCAGAACCAGTGGAGGAGCCATCAGAGAGGAACCTGTCAGACAGTGGAGAGACTCATGAACGGCCAACTAGGCAGCGCAGACCACCTACCATGTTGACGTACGACACCTTGGGTATACCCAGTTTCTATCCGAGAAGAATAAATCATACTGTGGGTGTGACGCCATCAGCACCTGCTTTTAGAGGAACCGTCATAGGACCACCTAGTTATACAGGGCTGAACTGTGTCTGGCCATGAGCATATCCTGTCTCTTATGGACCTGTTGGAGCGTACCCTTACTGGACCAATTGAACATTGATCCTGATGCTTAAGTGACACTGTTGAACTGTTGAATTGGTTAAGAATGTTAAAGAACGTTAAGAACTTTTACAACTTTAAGAAAAACTTTGGAACTTTCAATAAGTGCAGCCAGAGAACTACTTCTTGTTCCTCCATAAACTGAGGAATTTATTAGTCAAAGTCCTTGAACTTTGGTAGTACTTTATACTAGTTTGGAACAGTCTTAAGTTGTTTGTGTAGTCTTGGTAGGTTAGGGCCTGATCACCCCTTTCCTAAACAAAGTTCGGATGTGTAAAACAAACAAGTATTTTCAGTATTGTAATGGAGACAATGGTCTCTGCAGTATTATATATGTCGATGACGACATCTTTACAGTGGGGGAGTGTGTTGAGGATAACAATTGAAGAAACTGAAACCACCCCTCCCCCCTTAAGTGTATTTGGTTTAGTTGCAAAGTGTGATGGGAAAAAAAGAATAAAAACACACAAGGTTCGTCTGTCCACCATATTGTTTAGTATGTTTGGTTTATCTGTGTGGGACTTCGAGTTCTCCTTCCACGGCCGGTAACATATAATCATTGCAAATTTCTGTAGAATAGAATGATTAGAAATAGCTTCTGAATAAAAGGAAAAAATATGGAAAAGACCTGCTGTGTTTTCCACCTGCCACCCATGGAAAAGACCTGCCAGGTTTCGGGCAGCTTATGAATATTTTACTTGAAGAGAAAGCTCAAATGAGTAGGAAAAGGCCAGCAATCTCAGATAGCGACAACATGTCTGACTCTAAGGAGATAAAATCAAGCCAAACAAAACACTCCCGAGTTAGCGGTGATACGTTGACTCAGGGCCTGTGAGCAATGTCGAGGGAGATATTAACCCACTTATTCAGCAATCCACTTCCCTGCCAGAGCCCTTGCTTGGCAAGGAAAATGAAATTCTTGGAGCAATTGAAGGCTTTGGTGGAAAAAGGGCATTAGGGTTTTTACTCAAAAGGGAACTTTGTCAAAAATGCTCCAAATTTCACATGCAGTTTGTCAAACAATGCTCTGCACGTTTTTCCCCTGAAGTTTGCTTCCTTTTCGAAATATTACGTATGCGAAAAAACAAATTCTTCCAAGGGCATTCTCTGGGGACCTTTTGTTGAATGAAAACAAAAGAAACCTTTTGTTTCGCTAAGCTATGAAGTCACTATAATAGCTTCATTCTCTTAATACTGTTTCGTTAGCGCAAGCAGGTAAGGCGCTGAACGTGCCAGATTCGAATTTTGCTGAGACACCGGTTTCGATACGAGGTCACTCAATTTTTTTTTGTTCTGTTCCTTTAGTTCTTTGAAAAATCAAGATATCTATTTAAGGAAATTATGTATAGAGCTGGAATCTGGGGACATTTTTTATACAGGCTATTGTGACGAAAGCACACAACACGTGAGTTTCGATCGAGCGTCACAGCAGAGAGAAGTGATGCATTACAGCTCTTTCGACTAATATCTTAAGCATTGTTTTTAAGTACCTTGTAGGCTGCCTGGTGGTTGAGAGGCATCATAAAGCCTTGATAAACCCGTAAGTCACCAACACGTTTTAAAGAAGCAAAATGTGTTCTCTAACTTCCAACGCAACTGATATAAGTGGCAAGTTATCAGCGTTTGAAGTTAGGTCGATCCAGGCAGCAAAGTCCAAGAGCAGTTCTTGCCCAAGGATAAAACCCTGTCGTGAGTTGTAGCCCATTTGCCAAGCGTTGGTAGCATCAAAGTTTGGAAAGTGAGAACTGCTTTTAGACTTTCTTGTATCATCCGCCATTTTTACCCGTGCACGAGGTGTAACAGAACCTTCCTGGCATGCATTGCGATCACGTTCGGCAGGGCAAGACAAGACAAGATCAGTAAGGCAAGACAAGACAATACTTATTAACTCACACTTTAACAAATTACAGAGCTTGTTTTTTCCTTTTTTATTCCAACGTAATATTGGAGCAATCGATTGAAAACTAGATCTTTGATCCAGGTTGCATTGATTTTATTTAAATCGGCATGATCTGTAGTGTTTTAAACTTCTGGGATCAGCGGCCATGCAGATGTATGGAGACCTGTACGTTGCACAGAAGGGTTAATCTGTTAGTCTGTCAGCCCCTCATTTTTGAGCTTATACGTTGCAGGCAGTTTACATTTTGTTGTTTTCTAAGTGAAATCAACATGCTTGCCGTCAAGGGTTAACATGAAATCAACGTTTTAACCTATCTAGGCCTGAAATCGCCGCTTTTGAGCTTACGTGCTGGGCGTAATGGACAGTTTGCTTGTTTTTAAGTGAAATCACGATCCTTGCTGTCAGGCTTTCAAGTAAAATCAACATTTTTAACCTATTTGGGCCTGAAATCTCCGTTTTTTAACTTACGTGCTGCGTGTAATGGACAGCTTGCTCGTTATTAAGTGAAATCAAGATCCTTGCTGTCAGGCTTTCAAGTGAAATCAACATTTTAACCTATTTAGGCCTGAAATCTCCGTTTTTGAGCTTACGCGTTGCGTGGAATGGACACTTTGCTCGTTTTAAAATGAAATCAAGATCCTTGCTGTCAGGCTTTCAAGTGAAATCAACATTTTAACCTATTTTGGCCTGAAATCTCCGTTTTTGAGCTTACACGCTGCGTGGAATTGACAGTTTGCTCGTTTGTAAGTGAAATCACGATCCTTGCTGTCAGGCTTTCAAGTAAAATCAACATTTTAACCTATTTGGGCCTGAAATCTCCATTTTTGAGCTTACGCGCTGCGTGGAATGGACACTTTGCTCGTTTTTAAATGAAATCAAGATCCTTGCTGTCAGGCTTTCAAGTGAAATCAACATTTTAACCTATTTAGGCCCAAAATTGCTGTTTTTGAGTTTACGCGCTGCATGAAATGAACAGTTTGCTCGTTTTGAAGTGAAATCAACACCCTTGCTGTCATGCTTTAACGTGAAATCACGTAAAGTTAACAGATTTTGCTGTAATTTGAGTGAAATTGACGTCTTTGCGGTCGCGCGATAAAGTGAAATGAGTTTAAAAGGTTTTAAAAACCTGAAATCAACATCTTCTTAACGTTACACATTGATTGTTTTCCGTGCCTCAACACTGTGCTAACCCTAACGGGTCCTGACCCTAAGCAATAACCCTAACCCTGAATTTTAACTGTAACCCTAACCTGCTAGTTTCGTAACCCTAACCTTCAACGCTAACCCTAGTTTCGGGCAGTAATCCCTAATCCTAACTCTAATAAAACTGGGAACTCTTAACCCCTAAGGGTTTAAGTCCTTGTGGTGGCGTGATAATGTGAAATCAAAATTTTAACTGTCTGTAAATGACCTGATATCAACATTGTCTAGCTTGTGCATTGCATGAAATTAAAGTCTTTGCGGTCGCACGTCAACGTGAAATCAAAATTGTAACGGTTTCAACCTGAAATCAACATTTTTTAAGGTTACATGTTGCAAAAGACCAATAATTTGCTGGATTTGAAGTGAAATTACCGTCTTTGCGGTCACGTGCTGACGTGACAGTAAATACAGGGCTTTTTGCATACGTAATATCTCAAAAAACTTCAGGGGGAAAAATGCAGAACATTGTTTGACACACGTAAACAAAACTGCATGCGAAATTTGGAGCGTTTTTGACAAAGTTCACTTTTGAGTAAAAAACCTAACGCCCTTTTTCCACCGAAGCCGAAGCAATTGTTCAGTAATACGATCTGGAGAAGTGTGGACCTCCAGTAACTGAAAAACTGGCCGCCATTGCAAACAAAATGCCGTGAACAAAGCTTGCTGACGACAAGTTGAAGGAGAAGCTAACACACTATACTAGACCCAAGAATTGTGAGAAACTAGTGGGAACGAAGGTACAACAGAGATCTGGGCAAAGATTAGCCCTGAGATCTTAAAGTCCAAAAATCCAAACTACGTTGTTGAAAGCAACAACGGTCTTAATGAAAGTCACTGATAAGTTCTTAGAGTCAAAAGATCAATCAAAGAGCTTGCTTAACGAAGCGACAAAATCACTTTATGATGCAATTGCATAGATAACACATGCCAACTGTGACCTTAATCACAGACGTTGTGACCTCATTAAACCAGACCTAAATAGGTCATATCAGCAAATCTGTTCAGAGCATATAGAACTAACAGAAAACCTTTTTGGGAATGACCTTCCCCAAAAAATCAAAGATATCATCACAACCAACAAGGTGGGTAATAAATGGACAGACCCAAATGCGGTCGAATTGTTCAAGTGGCCAAGATTTCTGACCACCACATTTTTTAAAAAACGGGTCTGGATGGAGATTCCAGACCCATCAACAGTTCACATCCTCTGAAAAAAAGGAGGATGGGAGAGCCCAGAAGTAGACAAAGTGTCTCAGTAGGGTTCCACTGCTTATGAGTTAAGTGTTGCACAAGCACTACCATTTAAGGCTGGTAGAATTCAGTATTACCTTACATCTAACTAATGGGAAACAATTTCAACTGACCACAATATACTGGATATTGTCAAAGGGTGTCAAATAAAATTTAACAGTAACACCCCACATCAAATGAAGCATCCAAAAGAGATAAAAGTTTCAAATGTTGAACAGGATTCATTGACACTGAGATCAAGAGACTGCTGAAAAAGGGTGTAATAGTTCCAAGTTGCCATGATACTGAGGAATTTGTATCAACAATCTCTGTGAGACCAAAACCAAATGGTTCAACCAGTTGATATTGAATTTGAAGAGGTTCGATGAACATGAAGCTTATCACCATTTTAAAATGGAATCACTGAAATCAGCTCTAGAAATGATGAAGACAGGTTTTATATGGCTTCAATGGACCTGAAAGATGCTTACTACTCAGTTCATGTCAATATAAAATACCAAAAATTCCTAAATTTTATTGGTGAGGTAAACTCTGTCAGTACACATGCCTGCCAAATGGTCTTGCTTGTGCACTTAGAGTATTCACTAAGCTGTTAAAGTCAGTTTATTTTACCCTCGGCTCTCATGGGCACTTATTTGTTGGATATATCGATGATTAAACCTTACAGGGCAACACCATTCAAAATTGCCAAATAACCTTCAGCAAACAGTCAACTTGTTTACTTCAATATGTGCGGATCAACATATGCGTGTTATGGTTGATAACACTACAGTAACTACAGTTACATACATTAATAACATGGGTGGAAGTCATTCCGCCATACATAACTCCCTAGCAAGCAAAATTTGGTTTTGTTGCATTGACAGAAATTTATGGATTACTGGTGCTCACTTGCCAGGCACTAGCAATGTAGCAGCAGACAAAGGATCACTGAACAGAAACTAGATGAAACCATTTTTGAATCAATCACAGCATATTTCTACAGACCCAAAATAGACCTTTTCACTTCCCGATTGAATTAACAGCTGCCCAGATATGTTACTTGGCAACCAGACCCGGGAGCAGAAGCTGTTGATGCTTTTACCCTAGACTGGCATTATGACATGTTTTTTGTGTTTCCTCCTTTCAGTTATTGAGGTATTTTTTTTTTGTAAAAAAAATACCTCTTAGTCACCGCGTTGAGTATTTTATGGACAGGTCAATGGATGAGTGAGAGATGTATTTATGTCACACCAATCAGATTGGATCCACTATAAACAGCCAATTAAAATTTCTTGTTTTGTTGCAGATACATGCAACATGATATTATTTTTATTTGTTTGCTTTGAAATGGTAACTTGACACTTAATTTTGTTTTTCACCGTCAGAATAAAATGGAAAACAAGAAGCCAATTTATATCTAGCGGCACGTCCAGAAAAATGTTTGGAGCATTTTAATATTTCGCATTAACGGCAATTGTGAAAAACGGGAATTTTTAGGTTTGTGGTATTCCTGCAAGAGTTATTTTTTTTTTATTAAAAGGTTTCCAAAATAGGAGCATTTAAGTGACTCTTTCCGGTGATAATTTAGTTAATTTGACAAGCTTTTTGGCTATAATTTAGAGCAAGAAAGAAACTGAGAATCTGACGTACATAAGACCTTATATCGCTAAGATAAGAATACTATTTTGAACAGTTTTCATACTTTTTTACGTTTAACAAAAAGATCTTGGACTGAAACGAATATCAAAAATGCCCATGAATTAACCATATCAAACCGCTGCTGCAGACACCTAAATGCTGTCCAACATGTTAACTTTTGTTTAATATCCTGGAAACAAGAGGCCACAACTTGTTAGCTCTAATTGAATTTACTCCCATGCGAAAAACAAAAGTGCTAAGTTACCATTTGTAACTAAAAATAGCAATATCTTGTTTTCTTTGTTCAAACATTTCATGGGAATAAGTGGTGACGATTCGTCAGCTCTAATTGATTTACTCCCTTGTGAAAAACAGAAGTGTCAAGTTACCATTTCTAACTAAAAATAGCAAACGTCTTGGAGAAACAAGTGCTCACGATTCATCACCTCTAATTGAATTTTGTGAAAAAGAGGGTGTCAAATTACCCTTTGTAACTAAAAATAAAAGTATCTTGTTACATTTGCACACAAGAACAAAGCAATTGTCAATTGTCAGTTGTTGCCCCCTTAAATCCAACTGTTCCTATCATAGAAACCACATCAACAGTAGTAGAACGGCTAACACTGATATAAATTAAAACCTTATATAATGAAAAAAGCTCACCCTTCATCACATGCTCGCAGTTATATCCCGAACACTATGTTTATTCGACTGATTATCCAATTGCTAATGACTATCAAGCCCGCCCACGAAATCCTCAGCCTAACCCACAGAAAATGTAGGGTGACACTGCCCCTTTAAGGGTGATGTGATTTTTCTTCACAAATGGAGATAAATGGTATAAAGTTAAATACAATTATCTGAGAAAAAAATGGGAAAATGATTTTTTCAAAACACTAATTATCATTTCATGGTTAAACCAAAACTGATCTAATTACTAGATAATCACATCTGACAGGTCGAGCGACAGAACAACACGTTCTTATTCTGTTCCCACCTTTGCCATCAAAAACCACTTCAAATTATGAAAGGGGTTTCAGTGAGACCTTACAGTACGAACTACTCAACGACTGACTCTGGTAAGCTGGTACACTAACTTACAACAAACGCCTCTTAACAGATGTCAACAAGTACAGGTGTCTTAAAAGACGAAACCGAAACCGACAAACAGACTTCTAACACAGCGATCTGACTAACAATAGATGGATCGAAACCGACCAATGACCGATGACAAATTTAACACAAGTCTTCTAGCCAATACCATTAAGGCTCTATTGATCAATCACTTTTAATGGACCAGACTGGTAACACCATTGACTGACAAGCATTATTCACTGCTTCCAGGAAATTGTTATTCACAAAAGATAACTCTTGCATGCCTTGCGTGCCTATGTTTAGGAAGAGTTGTACGAAAAATAGAAGACGATCAAGCAGAGGGAACACTTGTGGCCCCAAATTGGCCAACACAACCTTGGTATCCAAACTTAATGAGTCTTCGAATTCGCGAACCACTGATGCTGCGAAAGGGAAAACATCTACTCAAATTGCCATGCAATTCAGAGCACATTCACCCCCTGCATTTAAAGTTAGTATTTCTGGCCCGTCACTTGCCCGGGAATCCCTATGTGAATAGGGTCTTCAAGAGCAAACCCTTCAAATTATCAAGGCATCCTGGTGAGACTCCACCCAAAAACAATATGTTGGATATTAATTTGGATGGAACGTGGATTATGTTTTCACCACCTGTAGAGGAAGTGTCACATTTTCTAACTAGCAGTAAACTGTTCAAGGCTAACTGTGGCTATAGTGCTCTTAATACTGCTAGAAGTGCATTGTCTACATTTATTGTCTTGCCTGGAAACATTTCTGTGGCAAATCACTCTCTAGTCACGAGGTTTATGAAAGGCATTTTCCAGTCAAGTCCCACATTCCCTAAATATACTGAAATCTGGGATGTGAATGTTGTGTTATTTTATTTGAAAACTCTGAGTCCTGTTGCAAAATTGTCTCTAAAGGACTTGACCAAGATCACAGTGATGTTGATGTTGTTATCAGGTAAAAGGATCCAAACAATTCAATTGTTCGATTTGAAGGTTATGACTGTCTAAGTCCCAGTTTACGTTTAAAGTTTCAAGTACAGTTAAACACACTAAACCAGGGAGGCATTTACAAGATTTGAAATTTAAGGCTTATGCTCCTGGTAGATGGCTATGTATTTGTACCAAATTATCTCCAAACATATTTAGCTATGACGAAGTCCCTATGGGGAGATGAAACGAAGCTGCTAATAAGCTTTAACAAACCATATATAGTGGTTTCAAGAGATACCATTAGAAGATTGGTCAAACAAGTGTTAAGCAATTCCAGTATTCACACCAATGTCTTTAGTGCATATAGTACTAGGTCACCTTCAGTAAGTGCAGCGAATTCTAAAGGGGTTCCTTTAGACACGATTTTATCAGCTGGTGGTTGGTCACATGCTTCCACTCTTGGGCGTGTCTAAAACACGAAATGACGAAATAGCGAAATGACAAAATGGAGAAATGGCGAAATGGGGGAATGACGAAATGGTAGTCGGCTAATGAATACTTGTCACTCACGCGTAATCTGCTATGAGTCATCACTCGAACTGTTATTGGTAAAGCATTATATGGTTCCACCCTGGCAATATTAATTAATTAATTAATTAATTAATTAATATAACCTTAATGTTGATGAATAGATATAACGATAATTAATTTTTCGATGAAATTTGCATTTCCCTAACGTCAAATTGGATACATCAATGAAACGTCTCAGCAAACCAGGATTCTTTTTCATTTTGTACTTGCCAAGCTGCATATCTGTACTGCACTATAAAGGTTACCTTGTATCCATTTGATATAAACATCCCATGTGACTCCGTTTCCGTGCAAAGTACGCATTTGCCCAATATCTTGTGTAAACTCCATCGCGAAGTGGGTTCCGTTTTCATAACCAATTTCATGTGATTGCTGGAGCTCAAAGCATAATGTCATAGGCGCTTCTCGACGGTAAATACGAGATAAACAAATCGATTTCTTCCCATATCACCACCAGTTTGATGAGGAATATCCTAGGTGTCACTCTTCGCCATGTTAAAAGAGAAAGCCTAGAATCAAAATTAGCGAAAGGTCCGGGAGGGCGAATTTGTGATTAAAGATGTTTCTTTTATTTGTGGGGATTAATCTACAGAATAA
>CM042753.1:19518211-19545711 GCA_022496165.2 Catalaphyllia jardinei
TGATTAAAGATGTTTCTTTTATTTGTGGGGATTAATCTACAGAATAAATTTGGCAACAGATGGAGATTTCAGTGGAATGGTAATACTGTCATTTCGCCATTTCGCTATTTCGTCATTTCGTGTTTTAAACACACCCTTCACTTTTAGCAAGTATTTAAAAAAAACTGTTTGTTACATGTAGTACTCACGACTATGGTTCAAGTTTAGTTAACCTTGACTGAGCCGAACAGTGTACATGCTCGGTAGGAAAAAAGCCTATACTACATCAATTATGGTATGTTGTCATTAAATATGCTTTACAATGTTTGTACGATAGTGAACTGTTAGACATTCTGTCATCTGGCCAATCTGCTTTAAAATCTCAAGTGATCCCTGAATGACGTAATGGCGGGGTAGAATTAAAAACTTTAACGAGACTTAAAGATTGATTGTAATTCTGCCAAGCTGTGGAGTCAGAAGGGGATTATGTGCTCACCCTAGAAGCTGTGCATGCAATGAACTGTGCACATCATCCCACCCTATCATTGGGGTGTGACTATCTGATAGGTTTTAAATATTGAGCTGAGCTGGCAGGTCGCACAATCTCATGTAATCCCCTTCTGACTCCACGGCTCTGCAGAATTACAATCAAACTTCAACTTCCAGGTTGTCTCATTTAATTTTTTAATTTCATCTCACTCTGCGTTACTGACTCAGATGAGAAATGCCATCAGAGACCTTTCAATGAGTGATGCGTTATTCAAATCTGTGATAAACGAAATCCGAAAAAAAGAGTGTGCCCATGTGGAATGCCTTCATTAAAAACAGAAGGATTGCACAAAAAAACACAGTCAATGACAAAGATGTATTTGCAATCCTTCTCACTGGTTTTTGGAAAGAGTTTCATTTCAGCTGTTCCTACGAGTAATTTCTTTGGTGAATGTATTTAAGATGGAGCCATCTCCATGATCATGGTGATTTGTCTAGCTCTCATGGCCACAATGAAAGGGGTTCATGTGCCTACCTGACTCCTACCATGACATATGTACATTTGCCATCCTGCTTAACAGTTTTCGGTTGATCGACCTTTTGCTTTGCAGTATGACACCTCTTTGATTTGCCATGCAGTGTTTACGAATTGTTTCTAAAGGCTCACTTCTACTGCAAGATATCTTTTAAAGTCCTAAGTATTGGCTTTCTGTAATTACATAGGTTTGCCCACAAGCACTCTATTACTTCCTCTTGCAGAGCTTTTTTATCTTTTTAGGCACCATTTTTTGCACTGTGCCCTAACTAACTGAACACCTGGAACAGTATGTTGACTAGGATGTATTTTAAGATCATAAATAGCAGTCTTGCATCACTCACACATCTTTTTTCTTTGAGTACTCACTTCTTCTATAGAAATGGAAAGCCCTTTCCCTACAGAATATCCTAATTCCTTTTATATTCGGGAGGCACATGGCCTCATGGTTAGTGTGCTCGACTCCAGAGTGCGTGGTCCGGGTTTGAGCCCTGGCCAGGGACATTGTGTTGTGTTCTTGGGCTAGACACTTTACTTTCACGCTGCCTCTTTCCACCTAGTTTTATAAATGGGTACCAGGGAACTTAATTCTAGGGGTTAGCCCTGCAAAGGACTAGAATCCATCCAGGGGGGAATAAAAATACTCCTGGTCACTTCATACTATAGAAACCGGGCTAAACTGTGGCCTTATGGGCCACAATTTGCTCGTATACAGACTTCACTTTAACCTACCTTATATATTCTTATTATAAGCTTAATTATCAAAATAACTTCGACACATAGGCCAGCTAAAATTTTGAAGGAAGGTTATTTAGCATGCAAAAGTTACAATACTTGATTCATGCACTCCTCAGATATTGTCTCCTTGGAAGAACTTTTCAGGTCAAATCATTTCTCAGAATGTGGCTTTGAAAAGGAAACCAGACACTACAAACATGTCACCTCAAGGAAAAAAACTTACTCCCTTTCAGGTTATTACTTTTATCTTCATATTCATCCGGTGACGCCGACTGGTTATGGTTCTTTCCTTTCCATTTCCCAGATTTAGAAGTCTTCCCTTTTGCCTGCTTGTCTGAAAGAGCAAAAGCAAACTTTAACACATTTTTTTAGCAATGTGCTGTTCAGACATTGTATACATGTGTACATAAGTGCATGTGGGCAGAAGGGAGAGGAATGGACATAGCTGTTTTAATCCATAGTCACACTGCTACATTCTTAATTTCTATATAACCTTCTGATTGGATACTTGGGTTATTGATATTTGGCATATGGCAAGTCCTGCTTTGCCAAAACATTTTTTTATGGCATGCGACAGTCTGGAGGAAAATTATATATTGTTTAAGTTTCACTGAGCAATTTAAGTTTTTACATAGCTCTGAGTTTTGTCTTCTACTTAATCAGTAAAGGGCCAAATGCAGACACGAATGCTGCCATGTGACTTTGAAAGCTCAGTTAGTAGAGCATTGCACCAGTAACGCAAAGGTTGTGGGTTTGAATCCCGTTCAAGGCCTGAATTTTTTCAGGTCGATCTTTCAGTACTGTTATCAGGGTCTGGAAGGGTATTCTCGGGATCTTGGATTTGACCAAATTAAAGTGCAGGAATCAGGAAAACAATAAATATCTTGATTGGATCTGGGATTTGACTGCTCCCCGGGAAGTGGGACTCGCCAAAATTTGGGCATGGGATGTGGGATTTTTCGCGTGTTTGTTGGGAATTTGGGAAATTGTCACGACTCAAATAAAGTTTCTAGTGGCCAAAGCCACTGGTGTCTCCTTTCAAACCAAACTATAGAGTGTGCCTGGTTAATAATAATAATAATAATGCTTTATTTATATAGCGCTATTTCCTTTTAGCCCAATAGCGCTTTACAATAATTACAATTTGAATAATTGAAATGGCATTACAGTAAAAATATATTGAAAACTATTTAAAGATGTTGAAACTATATTCCAAAATTAAAACTATATAACATGCTAAATTAAGCTAAAACATTTTTTAAAAATATATGTTTTAATATGGGTCTTGAAACTTGACAATGAGCTACTCTGTCCGATAAATTCAGGGAGGGAGTTCCATAAAGTGGGTGCTGCAAAAGAGAAACACCTATGGCCATAGCTTACTAGCTTGACGAGTGGTATTTTTAGGAGGTTTTTAGAGGAGGACCTCAGATTTCTGGCCAGTGTATAGGGCTCTAATAGTTCAGTAATGTAACTAGGGGCCTGGCCATTAAGCGCTTTGTAGGTAAGAAGTAGTATTTTATAGTTAATGCGCTGGTTAACTGGAAGCCAGTGCAGTTGCTTTAGGACAGGCTTAATGTGGTCATATTTCTTGGTGCGAGTGATAATACTGCAGCATTCTGGACATTTTGTAAATGATCTATTAGAAAGGTGGGTAGCCCATACAATAGTGAGTTAGCACCATCAAGCTTAGAGGTAATAAATGCATGAACCAGCTTTTCAGTGTCTGCTTGAGATAAACAGTCTCTTATTTTACTGATGTTCCTGAGGTGGAAGAAACAGGCCTTGCAGATATTGGTAACATGCTTATCTGGTGACATGTGCTCATCGAAGATAACTCCAATGTTCCTTGCGGATGAGGTTGGCTTGATCCGTTCACCAGACACATCAATGTATTCTATTGATGGGGGTGGGGGATGTCGTGCGCTTAGGACCAATAGCTCCGTTTTTCCTCTGTTCAGTTTAAGCTTATTGCTTACCATCCATGAATCGATTTCGGAAACACATGCTTCTATCCTAGTTATGGAGCCGGCTTGCTCAGCGGGTGTGGACTTAAATGAGAGATATAATTGAGTGTCGTCGGCGTAGAGGTGGTAATTAAGTCCATGCCGTCTAATTATGTTCCCGATGGGCGACGTGTATAGCAAGTATAGGATCAGCCCTAAAACTGATCCCTGGGGAACTCCATAGCGGAGTTCTTTCACTTTTGATTTGATTCCGGTAATCATCACAAACTGCTTCCGATCTTGAATGTAGGATCGGAACCATTTTAGCACATTTCCTTTCACACCATAGCATTTTGACATTCTTTCCAGTAGCAGCTCATGGTCGACGGTATCAAATGCTGCAGACATGTCCAACAATAGTAGGATAACGCATTTCTGATTGTCTATTTCACAGAGAATATCATTTTGCACCTTCAAAAGGGCAGTCTCTGTTCTGTGAAAGCATTTATACGCTGACTGAAAAGATTCCTCTAGGTCATTATCACGTAAGTAATCACTCAATTGACAAGATACTGCCTTTTCAATTATTTTTGATAAAACCTTCAGATTTGAGATAGGTCTGAAATTTTGATAATCCTCAGAATCTAGGTTGTCCTTCTTGAGCTTCGGTTTAATCATTGCTTCCTTCAGTGTAGCGGGAAAAAATGCTGATTGGAGCGACATGTTAACCATGTCAGTGAGAGTGGGTAGAAGAGTCGATTTGCATTCCTTAAAAATAGATGCTGGTATAGGGTCAAGATCGCACGATTTTTTACCGATTTTGTCCACAAAACGTTCCACTTCTGTCGCTGTCACCACTCTGAACTCTGTGAGTTCAACATGACATGGCTGTTCATTTGCTCTGCAGGACTGGATAGTGGAAGTCAGTTCATTGGATAGCTGCATTCTTATGGCTGCTATCTTCTTGTCAAAGAAGTCAGCAAAGTTATTCGTAAGCTCAGTCATAGAGGACTCAGTCAGATAGCGTTTCTCTACTTTACGATGTAGCAACTTGTCAACTGTGTTAAAAAGTATTTTGGGATCCAGTGCGTTAATAGTTATCTAATTGAAACTGTTGGAGAGTATTCTGTTTCAACCAGATGCCAGAGAAGTCCATGTGGTATAATAGCATACCAGTTATTGACTCCATGCTCAATTGACTCAGTTGCTCAATCTCTTCAGTCTCTTCAAGGGTTCACATTTACTGTAATCTTGAGGGGAATTTTTTCCACCGCTTATCTGCTATATGGCCCTGGATATAGCAAATAGTGCTGCCAGCTCTGCTACAGTAAAAGTCTCAGTCTGGTTTTATCTTGTGGCCACCGATGAGTCTAGTTCTAGTGCCAGAACCTCGATGATCCACAAAGAGAAATTCAATGTTCCACTAAGTGGTGACAAACCCAACAACCTCTCCAACATTGTGAAGCACTTAAAAACCTTCACTGGGTTAGCAAATTAAATCACCATGAGTAAAGGCCTTGCAGAATAACCAGGGGTCATGATTGTCATATTGTGCTCTTTCATCATACTGAGGTACAAAAAGCTATTCTTTTTTGTAGGAACCTTTAAAAACACGCGTAAATTCAAATTATCAATCAAAGGGGCCATTCTACACCTTACATTTATTATCTTTTGTACAAATTAGACGTTTTAATGTATTTTTCTGGGAAAGAAAAACAGGATTCGGGATAGTGATGAAGAAACTGTGCAGGATTCTCGTGAACAAGGAGCGGGAATACAGGATCGGGACCCCGCTTCCAGACCCTCTGTTATGGCTGTATTCGCAACTTTCATTCTTTCATCATTTAATTGCTACTGTTGGAAATCTATTTCCATGTTAATCAGTAAAGTTGATTTCAAAGCTGTAAACAAGAAGTCTCACAAAGCATACAAGTTTCAGCAATGCAGAAAAAGATGTTTCCATTCAATACTCAGCTCTCAGGAAATAATTCTGGATTTTGTTGACCAAAGTACTATGTAATGCTCAGTTGCTGTGGGCGACCATCGCTTTCTTTGGCTCGCAAGTGTTGACAGATAGGTGACAACATAATTCTAACTGGTGCTGGTTTTGTTCGATTTCACTGAAATTTTAACATCATGAAGCTGGAATGTTAAGGAATAGATTTTTCTTTTGCTGATGTTTGGTAGCTATTAACGGAGAAGTTATAAATCGCCTCGAAGTTAACCTGCTAAATAAACAGATGGACGGTATGATCGCAGGCTACTTCGAAGTCAGCATTCCAGATTACATTCTTTGCATAGCGTGGGTTTTGCATGACTGTGCAATCGAATATTTTTGTTTGCTCAGAAGCAAAAACTACTCGAAAAAGGTCACTTCAGCAACCTTTCAAAAGAATATAAATTTACGTATGTTCCGAGGAGGTTGTAGTGAAAAAAAGGTTTTTTTATGAATGCTGTGGTATAATTTTTTTCCCGAGAAAATTATTTGTTCATATTTGAGTTAGGAGTTTTTTGTCTCTGATTGTGGATTACGTCATTATTAGCCTCCACAGAAGAGGGGGGAGGGGTGCGAGAGATTTACTTTATTTAAACTGGGCCCCGGTAAGTTCCACGTAGTGGTACTAGTTAATCAGAATTTGTTCTTAGTGAATCATGTACAAACTTGTCCATCATGAATGAGTCCCTTTTTAACAAACGTGTTAAAGTTGTTCCCATTCAATTCAACAGGAAAGCTTTGTTCTTTTGCATTCTAAAAGCAGCGGCAATTAGGGTAAAGGGCAAGACCAGGCATGTTTGGGCAGGTTATGGCTAATCCATTTGCCCATTGGCTATACAATTCAAGCAAGTAACAAGCATTTGCAACGAATTTCGAAGTCAGCTGTGTTTGAGGTTGATTTTGTTTGTGTAAATGAAAGGTCTGTCAGGGTACAGTTACTGATCTCTTTTTACTGGGTTACCATAGGTGAATCCAGTCATAAAATGTGAACGGGGCTGTCTCCTAAGTCGAAAAATGACTAAATTGTGCAATAGCTACCCAGAAGACATTGCGTGTGCTTTCTTTACCTCCGGTCTTTCAAACGACAGAAGAATCTATTCTTGGATCAGAAGAGTGTTTGTGCTGCCAGTCTTTAGAGTGGAAACTTCAGGTTGATTAAACAGTGAAAAAGGTGTATTCAGAGGGAAGTTATTTTTCAACTGTTACGCTGTACTGTTGGTCAATTGGAATAGTTCATTGTGGAAATTACATTTAGAGTGATACCTTCTGAGTGACTTCAGTTGGTGCTTTTAAATTATCAGAGGCTATTTAGCTACACAGATGAATTCAAGAAACATGGAATTGGAGAGGTACGGACAGTGATTTTTTTCAATCCAATGCCTGATAGGTCCTGATATAAGCAATGATACCTTCTGGAAGGAACTAAAACCAGATAACAAGATAGGAACACTCAGTTGAAGTGAGTTTTAAACCTTCTCCCTGATAATTTGCAGTTTTATCTTTTGTTTTGTATTTTATTGGTTGTATTTTGAACTTGTTCAAAGCCTAGTATAATTTAGGGTACTGTTTACAGTCATAATTGTGGAACTTAATAAAGGAATTGAGACTAAGGCAAACTATGATGGCTAATGTGTCTGTGAAATTTTTATTCAATTGCAAAGTGGCGATGATAGTGCAAAGAAAGGTACACAGTTGCCTCTTATTAAATAAAGTTACAGAAAAACAGTTGAGATCATGATATGATCAGTTTATTTCTTCTACGTCATGTTGCTGTTAGCGAGCTAAACTGCAAAATTTGTTGCTGGGGGTAACTCTTCGATGGACTAGCATCCCATTCAGGGGTGGGAGTTGAAAGGCTCCTGGCATGGCTGCTCCATGTTACAGAAATAAACCAGATATAACCACAGTCCAGAAAGGCCGCTTGACTTGTATGCAGACTCTTCTATGTAAAATTGTTATGTACCTTAAAATTCCACATTCACAATAGAGGCAGTCATTTTGCCTAAACAACAAGTACATCAATGAGAAAAGTAACTGCATGAGTTTAACACATCAACATTGACAAAACCTTTTCCTTGATTCTTTAGTATTCTCCATCTTCTACTTTGCAGATGTTTTACTGTGTATAACATTATTTAACTGAACCTAAGATTTATGCAATAAAATTGTCAAGTACTTGTGGAGAATTTAAATTTCGTGGCTGGTATGACGCAGAGTTTCGTCTCAGCCAAGAGACTCATCAGATACTTTTCAAATTCTGGCAAACTTGTTGAGCATCGCGCTCAAAGTCCTGTTCGCAAAGTCAAGATGTTAGCAGTCTGACCCTCTATCGCAGAAGGATTCCCAACCGCAAGTTCACGAGTTATATGGAATAAAAATTGTCAAGTACTTGCAAGGAATTTAAATTTCGTGGCTGGTATGACGTGGCGTTTCATCTCAGTCAAGAGACTCATCAGATACTTTTCGAATTCCAGCAAACTCGTTGAGCATCGCGCTCAAGTCAAGATGTTAGCAGTCTGACCCTCTATCGCAGAAGGATTCCAAACCGCAAGTTCACAAGTAATATGCAATAAAAATTGTCAAGTACTTGTGAAGAATTTAAATTTCATGGCTGGTATGACACGGCGTTTCGTCTCGGCCAAGAGACTCAGATACTTTTCAAATTCCAGCAAACCCGTTGAGCATGACGCTTAAAGTCCTGTTTGCCAAGTCAAGATGTTAGCAGTCTGGCCCTCTATCGCAGAAGGATTCCCAACCGCAAGTTCACAAGTTATATGCAATAAAAATTGTCAAGTACTTGTGAAGAATTTAAATTTTGTGGCTGGTATGACAGGACTTGGAAAAAGGAAATGGTGAATTGTAAATGCATGGAAACCTAAATGGCCCTGCACACAGTGTTGGTGTACATACGTTAATCATTGATAAATGTCCGACTTTTACTCAAATATTTTTGTCACAGACTGAATGTAAACGAAAACAATCGCAGTCAAAGATTCTCTGTTATATCAGCTGACAATGTTGCTGTTTGAATCTCCTTCCTTTTACCGCATTAGCGAGAAACAAGGAAAAAAATTCACAAGACTCGCTGAAATTCTCGTAGGCGGTGTTACATTTTGAATCCCAAAAGGTGCGGAGTTTGCAGCGTTTACAGCGTTTGCAGCGTTTATAACGTGTCTAACATTCGTTTGGTTTCCCAGTGTATATCGTGTCAAACGTTCCGTTTCTATCGTTTCTATTGTTCGTTTTCCTTCTATCGTTCGTTTCGTTTGGAACGTTTAGTTGCTATCGTTCGTTTCGTTTCGAACGTTTAATCCGTTTTGTCTAGATGTAAATTCTTAATCAAAACATCAAGCCAGAATTATTTTACAATATGACACCTACCACACTCTATTTAACGTTCAGATAATTAGTAAAGCAGGTTAACTATTCAATTTGTACACGAGAAAGTGCCAAAGCTAAATGCCACAATTATACCAAAGACTTATGTCATCGGTTGACAATGCGAGGGATTTCCAGGAACTCTTCACGCGAAAAACTGGCTTATGTTAAACAACACGATTTTTGTTTTCAAGTTCCAATCAATTTTGTAGGTATGTTTCCAAAAAAGATCTTATCATGTTCCCCTCTGTCTTCTGCTGAAGTCAACATCATTTGCTCTATCACCTACATGTAGCTACAATAAATGTCGTCACAAAATTTTAAAGATGTATCAACTGTTAATGCACTCAAAGTAAAAAAATTGTTAATCAGAGGAAAAACTTTCCGTTTCATTTACTGTGGAATTTTGCTAACCGTTGGAACCAACTATTGTGATTGGCCAGCCTGTAAATGTATTTTATCATAAGTCAACAAAAAGAGTCAACCATCATTTCGTCTGCAGGGATGCGTCTAGCTTTTATGCGAAGGTTGTATGTAACAGAAATTGACATAACATGAGTATAAATGCTGGCACTGGAAGCCACGAAACTTTCAGCTGATCCCAAGTTCAGTGAGTTCAAGCCTCATCATAGCACTGGCTCGTCACGCAATAAATTTTAGGAAGAGCAGCGTGGTTCTGGTCCAGTTTAGAAAGAAACATACTCCACCAGTCAGTCTTCCAAGTACCATACCTGCCAACTCTCCCGGTTTTCCCGGGAGTCTCCAAGTTTTTCATTAAATATCTCGGTCTCTCAGAATGCCTTTTGGGTGACTTTCGGAGGTTGTTCCTGGACATTCTCAGAATGCAAAGATTTCCAGACGTCTCCAGGTTTTTGTACTCTGGGGGTTGGCAGGTATGAAGTACCATTTTCAAACATTGTAAATTAATTTTAAAACATTTTGCACGTCTTTACAAAGCATTCTTCAGTCTGCATTTTGTACTGACCGAATATTGAACATTACTTTTATTAAAATGATCTGCATTTCGTTGTATGTATGCAAATTCTGGGGATATACTTATGGGCAAATGTCATAAATAGAACAAATGCATGAACGTTCCTTCTTCCCGAGAACAACAATGCCAAGATAGTTTTAAATGATACTCAAAGTAGAAATCAAACGAACGATAGAAACGAAAGGAACGATAGAAACGAAACGCACGATAGAGACATTGCAAACGATAGAAATGATCCAAAGGATGGAAACGAAACGAACCAAACAAACGATGCAAACGTTCTCACATGCAGGACGAAACGCTAATGTTTGAAGTTGAATCTCGAACCAAAACTTTGGTTCAAAAATATGGATGTAACGCTAGAAAATCAGCTTTATCTCTGATGGCATTGCCTTTCTGCGAAAAATACTTCTTTGCCTTGATTCTGCAACTCATGTGCACCTTGTAATTGTAATTTGTGGTCACATTCAGCACCTCAAGTATCCATTGACCATTTCAAAGTGTCTGTTCTCCATCTTATGGAGGTGTCCATCTTATAGAGAGTTTGGTTATAGTAAAATGACTGAGAAATGGCCGGGACCAGCACCAGGTGTCCGTCTTACAGGTGTCTGTCTTATAGAGGAGTCCGCTACGAGAGAGTTGACTGTATTCATTTTAAGTGGTATCTTTTAGAGGTATAATGAAGCTCAGGCAACATCCACATAAGCCTCCTGCAGGAGTTAAATTCAAATTTTCCGACAAGCATTCCTTGCCTTTTCATATGTGAGCTTCCCCCGGGTTTCCAAATGTCTAACAGGAAGTGATGGAGTGAAATCGTCCCACTACTACAACTTAGAAATAATAAATATAATAAATATTTTTTTAATGGAAATTATAAGTAGAGTGGAGCCTTTTGATCACATTAAAACATTTTTAGAGGTCATAGGTCTGCATGGTTTTGGCTGTTAACTATGCATCGCTTCACAGAGTTTGACACCTCTGTAATTTACCTTGTGCTCATACTTTGTTTTTGCTTGTTTCTATTGTAAGATATGATTTAAGGTTTTAAGTATTGGCTATCCAGTGACAAAGATAAATATATTCTGGGAAAACATATTGCTCATTTGCATTCTATATTGTGATGCAGGGTCCTGCTTTTAAGATTAGAACTGTTTGTAAGCATAGTGTGTTGCATCTTAATCACAAATATCATATTTATCTTTGTCCAGCTTTTCCAGTCGGACTGCCTTAGCTTTACTTTGAAAAAGCTGTATGTCTGTCTAGAGACATTCCTATGGCTTTTTTTGCATCAGTCTTATTGCACTCATTTGCTTTAATCGCGCAGCAGCCATCTTGTTTTGACGTCACATATTTCTTTCCTGAAAGCGAGGCTACACATGGAAATGTGATATTTCCGGTTCAGAACCCAGTGCGGTCATGCCGAGTAATGATCACTGTTACGTGCCTAAATGTCGAAAAACAATAGGGCAAAAAATATTGCAGACTTAACCTTTCACCAATTCCTGAAAGATAAAGCACTAAGAAAATCGTGGATCTCCAAAATTTGACAAGATGTCAGGAAACCTTTCAAGGTAAGTGATTGAAATTGTTCTGCCAGAGCCGGCACACACGCAAGTTTTAATCTTTGATTTAAAAAAGGCACCTGTTTATTTTAACTCAAACTTTCCTATTTAATGATCCGCCATTACTAAATTTAAGTTCTTGAGAGAGCTGGATTGAGGAGAAAATGACGTCAAAGGCTCACTAGTTTAAGAACGCGATGCGTGTGTATGCTGCAGAATTAATATGCAGCACAGGAGTTTTGGGCCTTCACACTTTTAAACTCGCACTTTGCATACATAATAAGCTGCGTTCACACGCTGAAATTTTAAGCTGGTGAGCCTTTGACATCACTGAGGTCAAATCAGTCAAATCAGTCAGGTTTGAACGTGAGTGATGGTGGATCGTGAAATCCAAAACTTACACTCAAAGTAAACGGCCTTTGGATAAAAATGAAAGGTCTGAATTTTGCCAGTCAAGTGTTAAGCAGACACACTTTCAGAATCTCAAGAAAAAAGGAAGTGATTTTTTTATCACCGGGGCACTTTAACGACAACAACAACAACTGATTATAAATAAATCAACAGCAGGAACCCTCAGCCCCGCGCTTCTCCCTCGCTTCTCCGACGCTATCCTCAATAATGTCTGTTCCATCTCGCAACAGACCACGCCCGCACTTCCTAACCATTGGTTACTGCTAGTTTGATACGCACAAAACTGATAACTTAGTAATAGATTACCTTATGTACAGTATTAAGCTTCTTACTTTGCATGCATAGTGCATTTACCTGTGAGTGATGGCTTCCTTGAAAATCGCAGCATTCGAACAAAAAATGCTCACTCCTCAAAGCTAAGAATAAACTTGTCTTCTACGATGAAAACGTTTGTAGATATGGAAATTTCCGCCTTGTTATCTTTCGAAGAGCCATTGATAATCTAGTGTAAACTGCTGCCCTCTATCAAATCAACCTCGTCCCCAGGGCCTTCTCCTCGACGATTTTTAAAATGGCGGAACGATCCGCCATTTTGAAAATCGTCGAGGAGAAGGCCCTGGGGACGAGGTTGATACAAAATACTCCAATTTCAAAACATGTCTTCTAGAATTACCAATAATCAGTAAATGGCTCAGAGTCTTGTTTTACTGATTAAGAGGCAATGCCAATGGAGGCGTGGATCCCAAGCAATTCTTTGCCAAAGCGCTCTTCTGAAACAAGATGGCGGAGCAAAGCGAAGAGAGGGAACAGGTATCATTTTATTTTTCTTCGGGCTGTCTCCTTTATTCCTTTGTCTAGTTTTTTTCGTTGAAAAGGAAATAATCCTATACATTACTTTTTGTATATATATATGCATATTTTGTATGAATTGTGATACAATTTGCAATGCTAATTTCTGTGTTGCATGTTGAATATTCATTTGCCGGATCAGTGTCGCCAATCAATCGCAGCGCGACATTATACTCGGCGTTAAGCATAGTTGAGCAACGCATCGTCTTTGTTATGAAACTAATTGACATCCGTTTTGTCGGTTTGACGTTTTGAACTGTTTAATTTTACTTTTTATTTCTCGCTTTTTGTCACCGAAGCAATCGACGTCGGCGCCATGCCATGCCATGTGCCGAAATTGCCGCATTTTACCATTAAAACTTTTTTGCGATCACGGCCAATACGTCGTTGGATAGAAGGAGTTCTTCCTTCTGATTTTCTCGTTTAATTATTTTACTTTAAGTATTTAGTATTTGTTTCTTATTTTCAGTTCAGTGATTCACCAGAATCCAATTCTTCACAGCCAAGACGTAAAAAGGTAGGCTGCTCCTTGATCCACTCTATTGTCATCTCAGTTTAACTTAGAAATACAATGTATAGGTTGATGATTGTGTTTAAAGTGTAACACCTATTTATTCTACTGTACTTTTCTTTTCTGTACTACAGTAGGACCTCTATTAAGTGGCCACCCTCCATTAGGTGTCCGCTTCCCAAAGTCCCGAATTATTTGTTACTAAACTGCTGTAGTTGATTAGTCTATTCAACCACCTTTTGGCTGTCTTCAAGTTATTTATGACTTTTACCACTATTAAGCATCTGGCAAATTATCTTTTCAAGCAAAATTTATGGTGACAGAATGACTATACTATGGTTCAAGAGACTTGCAGAGGCCATAGGGGTCCTATGGGGGGAGGGTATTGCCATATATGGGCTATATAGGTATGTGCCGCTGTGAAGGGTATGGTTTTCAAGCAGTTTACTCTAGCATAGGGTATATAAAATCAGAGCGTTTGGGTCCAGAATAGGGTATCATTTTGCACAAAACTGACCAGTTGGTTTACGATTTTATTCAGGCTAAGGAAACCGGGAATTGCTACTCAAAATATAAAAAAGTGAAATCGGCAAGTTTAGATTTTCACGACTCAGCCTCAACAGCATTGAAAGATGACTATCTAAATGCTACTGGATATTATAACTGTCAAAAATCAGGATTCAGACGGACATCGGTGGTATTAATACTGGTTAAAATTAATCAATATGGTGTTGTTAATGCGTACGTATGTGCTTGGCGTTGCTCAGCATTAATAAATCCTTTTTTAAGCGAGAAGGGATTGTGGTATAAGGTTTTGTTTTGGCTTTGCTTTAGACTGTGCTTGTGAATTCAGTTTCTGGACTCTAGGATAGGAGTGATTTGGGGAGTTCACTCTAGTATAGGGTAGCAAAATTTGGCTGAATTAGCTCTGGTATAGGCCAAGAGTTCCAGGGTCCCAGCGGAACATCCCCACCCAGAAATTCCTTAAGTACCCCACCCCCCGGGATAAGGGTATCCACATGACTGATTAACCCTGGCTTTGTTACCTAAGTACCTTGCCCTAGCTATGGAAAGGTTTTTCACTTTACAACTCTGTGCCCGACAATAGCAAACAGCAGGGAACGTACAAATAGAGGGTCCTTGTTGTTTGGTACGATGATCATTCCACAATATAAAAAGGTCAAGTCTGTACTGTCTTATCATGAAGAGACTAGGAGTATTTCTACTACCCCCTGGATGGGACACTAGCCCATCGCAGGGTTACCCCCAGCAATAAATTTACTGGTACCCATTTATACACCTAGCTGGGTGAAGAGAGGCAGTATGAGAGTTAAGTGTCTTGCCTAAGAACACAACGCAGTGCCCGGGTTGGGAGCTCAAACCCGGACAGCCCTATCCGAATTCAAGTGTACTAACCATTAGGCCACTGTGCCTCCCATACACAATAATATTATGTACACTGACATATTTACAATTTTCAAGGAACATCTTCCTATACAGGATCAATAAAATATTTTTACTGTCATTTTCTAGCTTATTTAAGTATTTGTATCTCTATTAAATGGCCAACCTCTATTATGCAGCCAGTTTTCAAAGTCCCAAGGGTGGCCACTTATAGAGGTCCCCATCCCCCTCCCCCGAGTTGTTTGAGAATGTGAAAATTTCCTAAAAAAATAACTTGTTCTTTGCATCCATCACCAATTAGAGGTGTTAAGTGAAAAATACTTTAAAAAAATGATACAGAAGATTATCAGCATGGAGTAAAACAGATTTAATTCTAGTGCATCAAAAATTGTGATGCTTTAGGTGTAACAGAGACCACCATGCTTCAGGATAGACATATTGTATTCCCTGGAAGCTCTAATTCATCACAATGCACATTGAATGCTCCTGAAGTTATTTCTAAAATAAGTCAAGATCAGAAAAGGATCATCTTTCAAAGGAGTTTCAAGTTTTTTTACTTGAGCTAGTGGACTATCCATAGTTTCATGAATAACTGTTTTTCAAGTTAAACCAGTTTTACAGATTTTTGAACAAACCTCTATTTAACAAAATCTGTATGGTGTTAGACTCTTTGCTTCTAACCTCTTGAGGTAGACAGATAACAATACCCAACATATTTTTACTTTCAATGACACAATTTTTTTTCTCATTGCTCAGTATTAAAGATCAATCATCTAAAAGTCGTGAATGTGAATTATGTATTTTCTTTAGGATCTAAACACATTGGATATTGTAAGTTCTAACCTCTCCATGCACCCCCTCCCAGTGTTCTTCAAGTGAACTCAAAGTGCTATATTAAATAACTACCAGCATTTCAACTTTTCTTTTAAACATAATGACAGTAGTGCAAAAATGACTACGGAGTCAATGGGTCACATTACAATTACAGTCTTGAATCATAGATGTACTCCGTCAAATGAAGTATTCAAAATATTATCAAAGAAATCATCATTGGCTGCATTAGTATGGCATTTTATCCCTGTCAAAATTCAATGTTTGCTTTTTTATTCTTTTTGTATTTGCTTCTAAATTTGTTGTTTGACTTCTGAGTTTGCACTTTCATCATTCAACATTCCTTGTGCAACGTTCAAGTTTTTGCCTTACACATTCACCTTGTTTTAGGCAGTATGCAAGTTTTTGCATTCCACATTCAAGTTCAGCGGATTATACATTAAAGTTTTTACATTTAACTTTGAGCATTTGTCATACAAGATTTTCTGGGGTTGGAATGCCTTACCTCTGTTGGTCAGTGGTTGGGAGTTTGTCAGTGCCGATAATGATTACAAAAACTGTTTGAAAATTATACTCAGCAGTTAAGTTTGTACATGACAATTACCTATTTTCATTACAGCCATCAACCCTAGCCATCAATGCCAGGTCTGAAAATCCAACAGGTATAGTATTTGAAACATATCCCTTAAACCTTGCTTTTTAACTTCTGATCTTTATTACAGTTGACTGTTTTCTTTCTCTTTACATTGCCTTCTCATATCTATTTTAATATCATTATAGCTGTGTATGCACAGCCCTCGGCTAAGCCTGCCCATTCCGGATCTGTTGATCTGACAAGTTTAAAAGTCTAAACTCATCCCCTGAATCTCCCTTGTTGACTTGTGATCTTTATAAAAGCTCACCTTTTTTGTATACAATGCCGCCCCCTCATGACAACTCTAATATCATTACAGCTTTGCATCTACAGCCATCAACCGGATCCAGCAATTCTGGGTCTAAATCCAACAGGTATAGTATTTCTCAGTTTTCTTCCATCTCTGTTGTGAACTTCTGATCTTTATAAAAGCTGACTGTTTTAGTTTTCTGTTCACATAATTTGAAGACCCATCTTTATAAAAAAAAAGCTTTCTCTGATATACGATTTTAATTTACAGACTAGACATTATTTTTTCTTGTAACTTTGACCATATATTGTTGTATTGTAATATTATTTTTTCGTGAATTTTTACCATTTATTGTTATATTTTACATACTTGTAATATACCGTTCTTTTATTGTAAGGCGCATTTGAAAACCGCAAAGTTGAATTTGCGTGGTACAAATAGATGTTGTTATTATTATTATTATTATTATTATTATTATTAATGTGCCCTCATATCTCTTCTTATATCATTACAGCTAGACATCCACAGCCCTCAGCTAAGTCCACCCATTGCAGGTCTGTTAATCCCACAGGTATAGTATTTGAAACATATCCTTTGAATCTTGCTTGTTAACTTGTTATCTTTATAAAAGCTGACTGTTTTCTTTTTTTTTTTACAATGTCCTTGCATATCTCTTCTTATATCATTACAGCTGTGCATCCACAGCCTTCAGCTAAGTCCACCAGTTCTGGATCTGTTAATCCCACAGGTATAGTATTTGAAACATATCCTTTGAATCTTGCTTGTCAATATGGCATCTGTATAAGAGCTGACTGTTTTCTTTTTTCGTACAATGTCCTCTCATGTCTCTTCTTATATCCTTACAGCTGTGCATCCACAGCCTTCAGCTAAGTCCACCAATTCTGGGTCTGTCAATCTGTCAGGTATAGTATTTGAAACATATTCTTTCAATCTTGCTTGTTAACATGGCATCTTTGTCAACAACAACAACAAAATTTATTAATTATAAAAGCTGACCGTTTTCGTGATGTGTACAATGTCCCCTCATATCTCTTCTTATAGCATTACAGCTGTGCATCTGCAGCCCTCAGCTAAGTCCACCAGTTCTGGGTCTGTTAATCCGACAGGTATAGTATTTGAAACATATTGTTAAAATCTCACTTGTCATTTATTTTGTGGAATTAAAAATAGCAGTTTTAATCCTTTTATGTGATATCAAAAATTAATAACCTTTTAACTTCTGTATAAATTAATGTAGATCTCAGTTTTTTAGTTTTTGCATTATCTGCTGTGTCTCTACGAGAGTAGTATTATGTTCTTTTTCTTAACTTTGATGCTTGCAAGTAAGTTTCAGTCAGTGAATTTTGTTTTTACAAAAAACATTGTTATTATTAGGAATAGGTGTTTTAAATTTTTGTTGCTTACACATTGAGCTACATAAATTCGTTAACATCAAAGATTGCCACTGACCTGATTTGTATGTACCTACAGAGATGCTGGTCTACAAAATCAACAATAAAGTTGTTGCCGGTGGATATGAACAAAGAGGTCGGTCCATGATACACGGTTGTCCGATTCCAACTGGTCATGTTTGTGTGATGGTTACGTCTGTCCAAGGGGATCATGTGCCACCTTGCATACTTGGTGACCCATCAGAGAATGGCAAGCTCTTCAAACGGAGGATTTTTTGCTTTTCCTAGGGAGGCAATGTCCGTAGTTACAATGAATCCCGATGGTTCAGTTCGTGTTCAACCTTACAATTCCTGAATTTTTAAATTGCCAATATGATCAAATACTCCTTCCTCTAAACAATGCAGTATGTACTGCATGGTCAATGATTTTGAAAATTCTATAACTACAGATATTGCATTCATTTGTTATATTCCACCTACTGTAGTCGTTCATCTTGTTTTAACCCCAATACTCTTTAAAATTTAAAAAAATGATAGTAACCTTTACAAAAGCGACTATTTTATAGTTTTGGCATGGTGGTTTGGATGAGGTTTTTGTGATAACCAGAATAATCAAGGTCGAGGTAAGGGTTATCAGCCGAAGCTGAAGGCTGAGGCTGATAACCCTTACCGAGACCTTGATTATTCTGGATATCACAAAAAACGAATTTAATAATTGTTTTATTATACATTGAACGCAAAAACTTGGAAGTCATGTTTCTACTTCTTCAGTGACGGCAAGCAGCTCGAATCGCGTGAAGTTGACATGATTACCCTTGGAAATCATGCTTTGCGGTCATACACGACATGATAACCCGTGACCTTGAGTGTCTTTGACATGATAATTGTATAATCTGCAGTTATTATGTCACGCGCGATGATTTCGAAAATTCACTGTACGCTTTCAGCTAATCAGAAAAGAGTTAGAGAGTTCAAGTTATAATAATATAAATTATTACAATTGTGATTTTGCACCATGTGGTATTTCTCCTGCACCAACAATAATAACACTCAGGACAAGTTTTTATATTGGAATTTTACGAATCTTGAATGGAAGATACAAGGGCGACTAGCTCGGACAAATTCCCTTCCATGGAAATCAAGGCTTTAGTAGGGTCGATTACATCATTGCCAGTCATAAAATCAGTGGTATACCTTTTTGAAACTTCAGTAGTTCATCAGCCATTACCATTTTCAGATCATTGCAAATTAATCAAATGAATAAAAATTGACTCGTCATTATTGATTAGCGATGAGGAAAGTTATGAAGATCAACTCCTCAGCCTTCCAAGTCAGTTGAAATGGTCCTCAGACTCTAAGGATTCTTTCACTTCAGTCTGTACTAAATTCAAAGCAAGTGAAATGTCTTTGAAGTTTTGAATTTCGAGCATGTCGCGGATAGCAATGTCATCGTTGAGAAATTTGCGAACATGATATTAGAAACTGTTTCATGCAGAGCAATCGTTGCAAATTGTAAAACAGAACAAATCCTCAGAACTAAAAATCCCCTTCCCCAATGAACATACCCGACTTGAATATCTCTCAACAAATAACAAATCAGTACAAACATTTATTATGAGCTAAAAAGCTCCAACACCGAGGTAATAAAACTGACGCACCGGTTAAAACTAGACATGTACTTTATTTTTGGACCAATGGGAAATCTCTAGAACAAAAGTAAAAAGTTCACATGATTCGAATGTTTTATGAGCAAACTGTATAGTCAGGTACAGTAATTATATAAGGCTAACTGTACCAGTTTCAATGAAAGTTAGTTTAACGCTCTTCAGAAAAGAAAAGTCGCATGTACTAAAGCAACAATAGCAACAGTTATTTATTTGTTTATTTAGTTCTTACAATCTATGGATTAAAAACCAAAGGATGAACTGTAAAGCAGTCCTAGACCTCATATAAAGACAGTTCTTCCTATTGAAAAGACGAAGAAACGTTTTAGTTTAGAAACTGAACATGTCAAACACTTTACCTAAACTCTAGAAAGTGTTGAAGATAATAAAGGCATTCCAGCAGGAAACAATAACGACATTAAAATGTTTGTGTTGGTAGCTGAGGAGGGTTGTGTGCATTCTTTATCTTAAAATTAATTTAAGTAAGAACAACGTAATATTACGTTGGAAGCAATCACAAATTAACATTCTTTGCAGCTTTAGTCCATAATTTTCCGAAGCAAAAATGTACCTGTTTCTCTAATCTTTAATTCCTGAGGAAAGAATTCTGAAGGCTAAACAATGTTTAATTCTTTTTTTAAGTGGGTAGGAGGAAATACTCGGGAAATGTTTGGGCGGGGGTGAATCTGAAACCCTTTATTGTGTTGTAGAACAAGATACGATGAATTTTGCAACCGTCCTTTTCCTACCAGCAACCCCAAACTTGCTTTTCTCCACTAAATCTTTGTTGCAATTACGTGCATATCTATTTGCATGTTCATCGGTAACATGAACCTTCATTTACATTAAAGTCCCTATCTTTTCCAATAAACGGTCACATGGTACAAAATGCTCATGCCATGCTCGACGGCAAGGTTATTATTAGGGACTGTGCAATAATTATCAGGAGGGGGGGGGGCTGAAAAACAAGAGGGGGCATTACATAAAATTGCTGCCAAGATGGGGTGAGGCTCAAAGTAAAATCACTCATTTGACGGAGGGGGCCTTACGTTTTATTCCAAATGTAAATGAAATTTACCGCAGTAAAAGATTCTCAATACAGGTATAAGATAGACTGTGACAAATATTAATACGAACAGCTGTTAAACGACTATTGAAAATATTCCATCCAAATTAAAAGCAAATTCACAACTAATCAATTTTAACACGCCTAATTAATTGAGCTGATCCTATGTAAAGCAAAACTCATGAACTTGGTTTTCAGCTTCCCCCATAAAACAACGTTATGCCGGTGACAAGTGAAGGACTGTTTATCTAACAGTAGTAAATCAAATACTGCCTGTTCAAGTTTGACTCCGCAGATAGCACTTGAGACTCCCAAATTAATTGCACAGAAAATTTGTTGCTCATTTGTAATGGCAGATGTATTTTTTTCGTTGCTCGATGAAATCTTTATATTTGAAACAGATGAATTGGGAATCGCATTTTCTTTACCTGGTGTGTTGAAATGTCTCTTCCGGCTGGTTCGAAGGCCACACAAAGGAGGTACAGCCGCCAGTCGATTATAGGCCGGGCACTGGTTTGCCTATATCAGTTTTTTGTTGGTTGTGTTGTTCCGTAGGCGGTTTTCCTTCGGTGATCCCTTCCAAAGGATCCTTGTTGCGTGAAAATAAGGATCCTTACAGGAATGACGCTTATTAGAATAGGAGCGCTAGTTATGATGTGGGCGCTTACTAGAATAGGGAGCGCTTATTGGAATAGAGGCGCTTATTAACAAAAACACATTCGAAAGGGGGCGCTAATTGGAAGGAGGACGCTAAATCAAGTAATTACGATACATCATCAGAATAGGAATTCGCCAAAATTGCTATTTGAGCAAACATCAGCTTTGGACCACGACGTTTTGGAATACCATGTTTACAATATTGCCAATCATTTCACGGCATGTAGCCCAATCTGTGAACTTTTTCGCAGAAATATGAAAAATTGAATTCAATCAATGTATGAGACTGCATGAGTCCAATGTTTTGCCAAAACGCTTCTTTTGTGCTATCATTTGTTACGGCATGTGGCCCAAACTACGGACTTTTTGCCAGAAATGTGAAAAACTAACTTCAATCGTATCGAAAATACTTTTGTTCTTGGCCATCGTAATCTGATCAAAAATAAGATACAAACATATTTAGTGTTTATCACTGCTGTTTGTGTCTTATTTTTGACTTCAATCGATCTATGCGATTTAGCCAAAACACATCCTTTGTGCAATCATTCTAAAACAAGTGGCCCAAACTACGGACTATTCCACAGAAACGTGGAAAATGCACTTCAATGTATGCGAATGGGGTCCACTTTTAAGCCAAAATGCATCCTTTGTGCAATCATTTTATGGCATGTGGCCCAAACTGCGGACGATTTCGCACAAATGTAAAAATCGACTGAAAGCCATCTATGCGAAGGAGTCCAATATTTAACCAAAACGTATGCTTTGTGCAACCATTTTATGCCATGTAGCCCAAACTTCAGACTTTTTAGCAGAATGGCGAAAAATGGATTTCAATCGATCTATGCGAAATGAGTCCAACTATTTAGCCAAAACGTATGCTTTGTGCAACTATTTTACGGCTTGTGGCCCAAACTAGAGACGTTTTAGCAGAATGGCGAAAAACTGTCTTCAATCGATCTATGAGAATGGGGTCCAGTATTTAGCCATAACACATCCTTTGTGCAATCATTTTAAAACAAGTTGCCCAAGCTACGGACTTTCCACGGAAATACGAAAAAAGCATGCTTTGTGCAACCATTTTACGGCTTGGGGCCCTAACTACAGACTTTTCTCAGAAAGGTGAGAAATGGGCTTTAATTGATCTCTGCGAATAGGGTCTAATATTTAGCCAAAACGCATCTTTTGTGCAATGATTTAAGGGCAAGTGGCCATAGGCAATGGAAGTTTTTAAAATAAGAACATGCTTGGGGCGATTTCATTTAATCAACTCTAAGCTTCACAGTGGCATTGCAATAGTCCTTTGGTGGTCAAATTACAGTGAGGATAAATTTACAAGAGGTTTTACGTTATGTAATATTTAACAATTAGACTACGAGCCCGAGTTTTCTACGAGCAGATAGTCAACGAGGCGCAGCTATCGCTCGTAGAAAACTCTCGTAGTCTAATTGTTATTTAGAAAACAGTCCTAAGAAAGCACGCGCGCTGATTGCTTAAAAATCGTGTTTGTATAACTCGATGGAGACAGAACTAGCGCGCACTGTTGACGTAGTCATGCCGCGAACAAAGAGAATTTACATTTTGATAATCAAAGTTAACAAGTTGTTTTCCTTTTTCTCGTCGCGGTGTTTTCTAAAAGAGATAGAAAAAATGTGCTTCGTGTTTCTATCTAGTTATACAAACACTTGTGAAAGTTTGGGAGAACTCGAAAAAGCTGTGGAAACACTCGCCTGCGGCTCGTGTTCCCACAGCATTTCTCGTTCTCCCAAACTTCCACTCGTGTTTGTATAACTCGATAGAAACACGGTACATGTTTTCTATTTCTTAAATGTAATGTAATGTAATCTAATGCAATGCACTGCACCGTACTATACTGTACTTTACTGTAATGTAATGTAAAACTTTATATAACCACGTCATCTCTTTCATCGTTAAATGCTCCTCCAGAGAGCCGTGGTGACAAAATTAAATATATAAATGAATGGATACATGCGAAAAGAAAAATTGTATAAATACATTGTTATTTAATAATTCTTTTAAAACTATTTACATCTTCAGCTTGTTTGGCTTCTTCGGGAAGCGCATTTCGTGCTACCACTCCGGTATTGGCGAGGCTTCTTTTGAGAAATCGAGTTTTGGGTTTGGAACACATACGTTTATGTGGCAGCCTCTAGTTTCATAATGGTGGATCTCTCTAACTGGTTTAGAGTTGCGTGCCAGTTTCGGTTAATTAAAGGAAAAACTGACCAAAGACGAAAATTCCTTAAATTACGTGACGTAGCCTTTTCAACCTTTTACCCTTAACACATTGTAAGAGGCGCGGTGGCCTAATTGTTATTGCGAGCAGTCCGGGTGGAGTCCCGCCAGGGCACTGCGTTGTGTTCTTAAATAAGACACTTTACTCTCACAGTGCCTCTCTTCACACCAATTGGTAGATTTACTGCTGGGGGTGACCCTGCCATGGACTAGCATCCTATCCAGTGGGAGTAGGAATACTCCTAGTCGCTTCATGTCAAGGAAACCGGGATAAGATCCGGCCTGATGGGCCATTTGGCGCACAACTCAGAATTTTACATTACTGAAGTATTTCTATATACTAATCGTTTAACATATGGTGCACTGTCAGTCTAAAAGGAGAACCAAGTTGCCATATGCGTCTGGGCGTGCTCTTTCAATGTCCCAAACCGAGCGGCAGAATTCTTTCAAACGGTTGCAACGGCCCAAGACGATTGCAGCTCCAGCATCTGGTGCATGGCTGTGACTATCAACATAGACTATGTCAGGCGGGTGTACAACAAACAGCGACGTCTTCTCTGAAATAGTAAACAACGCCAATTTTCTGGAAGGCGTTTTCGTTAAAAGCTCCAGCTGAGATGAAATACATGTCATCCGATGCTCATCCTCAAGGCGAACTGGCAAAGGTTCGTCGGGCTCCAACAGCAAATTACCATTTCTGACCAAAATGCCACAGGCCTCTGCTGCAGAGAGGTAACGGGCAGGTAAACTGGCCCTATAGCGGTCGTATATGTTGTTGCCCGTAACCATATAATGGTGGAGCATTGTTGACCAAAGTGGAGAAATGTATCCTTGAATAGGAACTTCAGCATCTTGGCTAAAAACAGCTTGACCGATAATAAGAGCAATGAGACTACATGCACTGCTCCCATTACGGCCGTCAACACACCATAGGCTAAATTCTAAAGGAAAAACCCACACGTTACTTCCATGGCAATCAATTTTGGAATTCACAGATGGAGTGGGTTCTCCATCAAGTGTCCTTGGGATGATGGGATCTACAGGACAGGAGTTAAGAACGTCATCATCGCCGCCGTTTTCCTCTTCGCCACTGTCTTCGTTTTGGTGGACCTGATGAATATTTTCATCATCTTCACAGTTGCTTAAAAGTTCTGAAATGTCTGCAATGTTTTCGTTGAGCACCACGCCTAGCAAGTGCAATTCTGCCCTTTAGCACAGCTTCATTTGCAGAATTGGTGGCATATTTACTGCCCTATTGGAGAAAAATACAAAAATTAAAAGATGGATAATATTTTATTTTAACTACAAATAAAAAAAACGCAAGAGAAATTACTTCTTCTTGCATAGTAGCGAAAACTGAATTGATTTCCAAACCACCAGTCGAGTCAACAGACGTTAATAGCCTCACCTGTACCTCATTCTGAACGGTCAGGTCAACGCGCAAGGCCCCTAGTGCTGACATATCTGGAGCAGCTGGAGTGTTCCCCGGACTTACATCGATCTATGCGAATGGGTTCCAATATTTAGCCAAAACGCATGTTTCGTGCGACCACTTTATGGCATGTGACCTAATCTGTGGACTTTTTGGCAGAAATGTGAAAAAAGGGACTTTAATGGATTTGTGCGTAGGAGTACAATATTTAGCCAATCGAAACTTTTCTGCAATCATTTAACTGCATCAGACGTTAATAGCCTCACCTCATTCTGAACGGTCAGGTCAACGGCGGAGGCACCCAGTACTGAAATATCTGGAGAGGCTGGAGTGTTCCCCGAGTCATCTGGTATGTTCAATACTTCACCCTCTTCCAATTTGGTCTTAAGGCTTGCTTCCTCTGATTGTAGAGCAGGAATAATCACGTCCTTACAGTGACGGAAAATTGCTTATTTCGCTTTTGAGAAGCTCGGTTTCCTCCGAAAAACGTCGACGTTCCATCGCGAGCTCAGCTACCATTTTCTTGACGCGCGTAGGAATACCTGTTAAGAAAACGGGCATACAGTAAGCACTTCAAATAGAAACGATAATGATAATGATAACTAGTGGTAATTACAATAGTACTGAATAGAGAACAGTCCAAGGTAATCGGGCAAGTAATTTCGAATACGTGCTCGCGTCTGATTTCAATATTACGAGCAAAAGAATACCTTTGAGTTGTAGGATCCCAATTCCAGTTGTATCCCAGATCCCAATTATATGATAACGTTCCTATATTATCTTGTGTCAATTTAATTAACATGTGGTATTAAACCCACTACGAAAAATTAATTGCGTTAAAAGGTATGTTAAATTGCTTGTTTAAACAGTGGGAAAACAGCAGTAAAGAGCCCATCTTAGTGTGCCTGATTGACGTGCAAATGGGATAGGTGTCCATTTCCCTTCGACAACAATTATTGGCGCGCGCGGCAGCAGAAATCGAAAATTTTGATATAAATACATTGATGACGATGATGATGATGAAGAAGACGACGACGACGAGGGGGAGGAGACGTGTTTTTTTACCTTGCCTGGATCTGTCAAGCCAAGGAAATGTCCCCTGTTCAAGGGCTTCCACGTCAATTTCTTCTTCGAGATGCAACACTTTGAGGCCATTTATGCAGTCCTTTAACTCAGCATTGCTTACTGTTAACTTGGCACGTAAACGAGTTCGCTGCTTGCTGGAATCTGAATATGATATCGAGAGTAGACAGTTTATAACGAGACGCATAATGAAATAGATTCGTGCAAGGCTAACGTAAATGACTTTTGGGTGAGTTTTTTTCCCTTCAAAAGTGCCTCAAGTTTTTGCTTTAAAAAATCCACCAGTTTTACTTTTTGTGGCTGGTTTGCACTTCGTTTTTGAGATTATTAAAGACCATCACAACAGTTCAGAAATCAAATAACAACAAACTCCCAAATTTCATAGTCTAGGGTATACAAGTTTTCATCAATTCTCTTCCCTAATGTAGCCGTAGGAATAAAATTTTGTATACAGAAGACGTCAAAGACAGGTTGCTGGATTTCGTTTTTACCCCTTCTCTATTAACATATTCAATAAAAAAATCTTGTTATACGAGATGGCATAGCTCGTGAAACACGAATTTCTTTCTCTTTTTTCATTTTGGGAACAGTAGGATGGACTCAGTAATCGACCCTATTCAAAGTAGTTTCAAATACAATAAAGTAGTTGAAAACGCTGCTCTACAGGAATATCAGGTCAGTGGTCTGGAAGCCATAAAAAAAACGGAACTACAACGTATTCAACTAACCTGTAAGTTTCCCAATATTCACGGCCAACTGGGCAATATTGTAGTGCAAACTTTCAATTTTCATCTGCAAATCAGACTGAACCTTTTGAACTAGTGAAGCCTCACCAGATAGGACCACAGCATCCAGGATGTACCATCAACACGCTTTTCCTTAAGATCTTCCAGGACTTCCCATTCTCAAGTGATTGCACCTTCTCAAAAAACCTAGGGTACAGCTTTTTAGCACACTGGATAAGATAATTGCTTCTACTTGTTGCCTCAATGCAATCTGCTCCTATACTGACACTCGCAAGGTAGGCCTCCTCATCAAAACTCATCTCTACTACCTTCTTCCGAGAAAGTTCCTCTTCTAAAGTAAAAATAAGATGTGAAAATGATACATCAGACGTTTTAAAAAGCAATTAACTATTTTCTTTAATACAGGACTCTGACACCTGTTTAAAATAACTATGTCAACAGCACCTAACTGTTATGTGAAAAACAAGCATTGGTAAGAGTGTTACTTTATTCAACACAATACTTTTTTATACCGTTGTACAAGATTAAATTCTGACCAAATATATTAACACCTCTCACCTCTTGCAGTTTCTTGTACATCTAAAATCCATTCTTCAAGATTGATGTCAGAAACACCAACATCTTCCAAACATTTTGCAATTCTTTTCTTTGTTTCTGTCTCTTGTTGCATAGCCTACAGG
>CM042753.1:19550711-19560711 GCA_022496165.2 Catalaphyllia jardinei
CATTTTCGTGTATTTATGTTTCACAAGCTTTTGGCGAATAAACATTACAGGTTGCGTCATTCAGTCTCGACCAAGATTTGGCCGAGTGAGGGTCTTGGTCTGGTCACAGACAAAACTAAAAAAACAAGACGATTTTTTACATCGTGTAACCGCGCTTTAAGATTGAATTGTTTTAGTCTTAGCACTATGTGTGGCACGGGTAGCCTAAGCTTTTGCTGTGAGGAATTATTATGCGGAAGTTCAGCTCGTGAAACGTGAAATTTAATCTTTATGGGAACGTTCAGCTCGGGAAACGTGACAGTTACGACCGTCATCTACTGTTACATAACCGAATTTCATTACGCGAAACATGACTCTCGCTGCCTTTCAGCATAATATGTGCTGAAGGGCGTATCCGATTACATTCTGCGTGTCAGTAAAAAGCGGGGTAGCGTTTGGGGTCGGGGTTTTTTTTTACATATCTTTTTACGCACTTTTTTATATCCTTTTTTATATACTTTTTTACATACTTTTTTGCATACTCAAATTGGTCACGCCTCTGCTGTTACTGAGCAGTCGATTTCCACCGGTCACAACATTTAAAGGGATTTACAGTGTAAAATCAAAGAAATATTGTTGATACGGGACTTGAAACCCGCCCTAAATGAAAACGTCGGTAGTGAAAATCTCCTTCCTTCTTTGTTTATTCACACCGGATGTAGTTTCTTTTTCCATTGTTCTCTAGCTAGTTACCAATACCTTGCTTTAGTTTTTGTCTTTTTAAATCTCGTCATATTTTGTAACCGTCACTTCTGAGGAAGTATGTTGCAGAATACGAAACGTAAAATTTAATATACCATGCGAAACCTCATTGTTATGTTTGTAACCGCTGTTTCTTTTCTCTTTCTCTTGAAATTGAAGTGGCCGACTAACAAGAATTTTTATGATGATACTTTTTTGTCTTTCTTTTAAATTTCTTTGAACCCAGATTCTGATCTCTCGCAATTTTATAAGCTGTGTATCGTTACAATGTTTTCAGATATAAATAATATAAAAAAATGTGGTGGAGCTCATCTTAAAAAGTCGCGTCACATTTCAGTCAAGACAGTCGAATATAGAAAGCGCAAATTTCTTTTCCAGTTTATCGTTTTCTGCAATAGAAGGCCATAAGTAAGTCGAGTCATTGGAAAATTAAACGGAAGCTGAACTTACCATAAACACACCCGTTGCCTTCGGTGAGACCACCCAATTAAATATCATATATAACATTCTGCCCTAAATCAAGACCTTTAAATTACTAAAATGCAAAAGATTGATTGACTTTCTTGTTTATTTTTTCCCTTATTTAAAAGCAATGAACGTAAAATGAACTGCTTGTTCTCGCTAAAAAGCCTTTCGTAGTGGCCTGTCGGATGTGATTATTTGATAATTGGATTAGTTTTTGTTTGGATTAGTTTTTGATTAAAATCGTGAAATGATAATTAGTGTTTTGAAGAAATTGTTTTTCCATTTTTTCTTAGATATTTAACTTAATACCACCTATTTCCAGCAGTGAAGCAAAAGAACATCACCCTTTAAGTTTTCGAGAAAACAAGGAGATCATGTTTACAACTGTACGAGAAAAACAAAAGTATCAAGTTACCAACGTTCGCGTGAAAAGTAAGATTGTCACGTTTCCTGGTCAACGTATAATTCAGTTTATAACAAGATCCAATGTTCTGATGCCAACAATGATCGTAGATTTTTTTTCGGTTTTGATATTACAGGAAACCATTTCAAATTAACATCAACCAAGAAGACTTTATGAAAGGTAACCCTGAACTTGAAACAACCAGACACATAAACTATATAAATTTTATAAGACGCCACGAAATCTGCAGAGTTTGGGACGTTTCCTTGTTGCATTACCTCTCCCAACGCCTGAGAGTTTTGCTCCTTATGAGAAACTGTATTTCGCGAAGCGTGCAACCCCTATGTCACCTCAAAGTCTAATCGAATAAATTTGCGGTTTAACTCGCCGCCAGAAGTCTTCGGGAATACCATAACCCTTAACTTCAAGAAAATCTCCGCTAAAAATTCCCTGTTTCAACATTTGCCATTAATGCGAAATATTAAAATGCCCCTGAATACATTAAGAAATGATAGGTCTAAACTTTTTTCTGGACGTGCCGCTAGATTGGTTTCTTGTCCTTCTTGTTTGCCAGTTTATTCTAACCGCGAAAAACAAAAGTAAAGTTAAGATGGAACGAATAATTTTTTTCGTGAAAATTTAAAACAAAGAAATATTTTTTGGTGGCGCCAATTCTGAAGCCTTTGACGGCGGTTCTGGGAGAATCTTTGTAATTGTCAGTGTTCATTCACAACATACTGCAGGCTACAAAACCGCCGCTAATTTTAGAACGCTTGCGTTATTCCCCTGCAAGTCCTGGCAAGTTCTTGTTTACCTCAGCAAATACTTAATTTTCCTTCAAATCTCTTCGCTCACTTCGATGAGCCCAAGAATTCACTTGAATTGCCTAATCCCATAAGAAATGTTCGCAAATGTTCAAATAAATTAATGACCACTAATTCTGGTGAAATAAACTTGCAAAGTAAGCAAGATATTATTTGTCACGTAGCGAAAGTGAAACCTGCAACTTCAGCGCATTATGTGGCTGACGCAATACTTTTTTCATCGTATGTAATATTTCCTTCGAACCCAACACTTCGATAAAGCCAGAAAAATGTATTTCACACGCAGTGAAGAAAACGTAATTACCCGAACATCTACCTTCTTGTTTCCTGTCTGCAAGCAGTCCTTGTTGATTCATTGATGACTATAGACACGCAATCAATTGATCGATCTGTAGCAAAACAATTGACAACGACTACTCATGAGCTGTTTACCCCTTGTCGCCGATTGCACCATAAACCCTAGCTGTGGTGAAATCTTCGATGACGTAATGGTCTTAATCTGGAGCTTTTTCTGGATTATGTCTGGGTGTAAACGATACGAACAATTCGACAGCAAGGCTATAACCAGCAGCTTTCTCTCTTAAAAGTTACGATTAAATTTGGTCGGTTTTCTTTACGATTAAGGAGCTAGCAAAGTAGCCACGCGGGTCACGTAATTCAGGAGTTACGTTGTCCACGGCTATTTTAAGTACGGTGGTTATTTCCCTACCAATGACGTAATCCTTGCACGTTCTGACACGTTCTTTTGCTTCGAATCGAACACTTCAATAAAACCAAAAGAAAATATATTTCACACACAATAAAGAAAACAATATGTGTAACTTTTTCGTGTATTAATGTTTCGAAAACTTTTGGCGACTAAACATTACAGGTTTCGTGATTAAATGTCCCGACCAGCATTTGGCCGAGCGGAGGTCTGCGTCTGGTCACCGACAAAACTAAAAAAAACAAGACGATTTTTTAAATCGTGTAACCGCGCTTCAAAATTAACTTGTTTCAGTCTTAGCACTATGTGTGGCACAGGCAGCTTAAGCTGTCGTTGTGAGGAATTAGTATGCGAACGTTCAGCTCGCGAAACGTGACATTTAATCTCTATGCGAACGTTCACCCCGTGGAACGTGACATAGGGCCTGTTCACATGGAGGTGGGGGACCCCAGGTAGGTGAGGTACCCCACGCATGCAATATAGCATGCAATATTTACAACCCCGGGGCGCTGGCGGGAGGTTTCCAAATGCTTTTACTCGGTGATAACTTTTCTTTAATAAGAGCTCGTTCTTTTTCAAGCCGGTTATTTAAAGTCACTGTTCATTTCATTCAAGGGCTTTTCCTTTCAAGGCCAAATTCCGTTCGAAGAAATCAATCGCTAAACTAAATACCGGCTTATCCATGTGCACATCGCCAACACGTCCTGCTTAAAATCCTTTCCATTTAGTGTAGCCCCTGAGGAAGGTTAGTGCCGTCTAACCGAAATATTGGGCATTAAATTTAACATTTTTAGCCGCCCGGACAGCCTTTCAATTGGTTTTATAATGGTTAAATGCCCAGCTAAAATCACCCCACCCCACCTTCAGCATTCACATGGAGAAAACTCCCCACCTAAGCGGGTTACCCGGCCACCCGCCTAGGTGAGGTACCCCACCTCTCATGTGAAAACAGACAAGAAAAAAGAGAGATTGTATGGAGAGATTGGTAACCCCACCAAGGCGGGGGACCTCACCTACCTGGGGTCCCCCGCCTCCATGTGATCAGGCCCATAGTTACCGCCGACATCTACTGTTACACAAACTGTCATCGCCAGTTGTGAAATCTACAATTACGTAATGGACTTTATCTGGAAACTCGCTTGGGAAATGCCAATGAATGATAGAAAAGGAAACGATTATTACGCTCAGTTAATAACACTGTTAATAAACAGCTTTCTTCCGTAAAAGTCAAAATATATTTTTTGTGCTATGAGTAAAGGACAGGCAAAGTAGTTAAGGTAGTTCCAGAATCCAAAGTTTACGCTATCCACGGCTAATTTTAGAACGCTTAGGGTTTTCCCCCTGCAACTTCTAACAAGTTCTTGTTTACCTCAGCAAATACTAACGTTTCCTTCAAATTTCTTCACTGGCTTCGGTGAGCCCATAAATTCAATTGAATTGCCTAATCCCACAAGAAATATTCGCAAATATTTAAATAAATAAATTAATGACCAATACTTCTGGTGAAATAAACTTGCAAAGTAAGCAGGATATTATTTGTCACGTAGCGAAAGTGAAACCTGCAACGTCGGCACATTATGTGGCGGAAGTAATACCTTTTTTGGCGTATGTAATATTCCCTTCGAAAGCATAAAGCCAGAAAAATGTATTTCACACACAGTGAAGAAAAAAGTAATCACCCGAACATCTACCTTTACGTTTCTTGTCTGCAAGCAGTCCTTGTTGATTCACTGATGACTATAGACACGCAATCAATTGATCAATCTGTAGCACAACAACTGACGACTACACATGAGCTGTTTATCCCTTGAAGCCGATTTCACCATACGCGCTAGCTGTTTCGAAATCTTCGATGACGTAACGGTCTTAATCTGGAACTTTTTCTAGGATATGTCTGGGCATAAACGATACGAACAATTCGATAGCAAGGCTATAAACAACAGCTTTCTCTCCTCAAAGTTACGATTAAACTTGGTCGGTTTTCTTTACGAGTAAGGGGCTAGCAAAGTAGTCACGCGAGTCACATAATTCAAAAGTTACGCTGTAAACGGCTATTTTTAATACGGTGGCTATTTCCTACCAATGACGTAATCCTTGCACGTTCTGACACGTTCGTTTGCTTCGAATCGAGCGCTTCGATAAAAACAAAAGAAAATATATTTCAGACCCAATAAAGAAAACAATATGTGTAACATTTTCGTGTATTAATGTTTCACCCAAACTTTTGACGAATAAACATTGCAGGTTGCGTGATTTAAAGTCTTGACCAAGATTTGGCCGAGCGGAGTCTTGGTCTGGTCACCGACAAAACTAAAAAAAATAAACCGCTAGCAGAGCTAGAACCGCGCATGCCTACGGCTGCGCGGTTTAAAAAAAAAACCCTTGTAAAACTACAATCGCGCCCGCCTACTGCTGTGCGGTTAATAAACCGCTTGCCGAGCTAGAACCTCGCACGCCTGCGGCTGCGCGGTTAAAAACAAAACGAAACAAAAACATAAACTAAAACCAAAACTTAGAGAACAAAAACCAAAACGAAAACCAATTGCATAGACCGTCATGCTTTGCTGTAGGAGCAATATGGCCGATGGAGCTGTTGAACCGGCGCAGAGCAGATTTGTTGGCGATGTTAGCCCGGGTAAACCCTCTCCATTCCTTTCCATTCTTTAATCTCAAGCGTAAATTACATCATTTTATTTACATCCTTTTTGTTTTTCTATTTAAGCAAAGAAAGTTGTGTTAATCGATTGGATTAGAAAGTCCAAGTCGAATGCTACAATTGTTGTATACGTTACACGGGATTTTGGCCTAGACTGGAGGTACTGTTGATGCTGTGCTTTTAAGTAAAATCATTAAGTTATAATGTATAGTATGTACAGTAGAATAAAAAGACAGTAGAAATGGGCAATAACAATAAATAGACAGTGGAGTATCCCTTAACTACGTATATGGATCGCTTGAAGTGGACAATTTGCGACACACGATTGCTATCCAGCTTAGGAAAGAGTATTGCGTGGTACACACTGCAAAGCCTCCAGCTGGAGGTAACGCGCTCTATCGAACATGGAGCTCTTGAATGCTGAAACTGATAAGCTGACATCTTACGAAAATTTTAAAGACTCAATAATGATTAGATGCAGATGATCCCAACTTAGACCAGAACGATTCCTTACTGAGTTTGTTAACAAAACCGGCATAACGAAATTTAACTGTGTTTTTAGTGCGCGTACATTAAAGAGACGTTTGAGAGCTCTCAACATTAAACACCACGTACCAGTGTCACGGAGAGGAATTTTGAATGCAGTGTTGGTGAGTTAATGTCATAAATTGCCTTTTTATTGTCGTATTCCAAGGACACTAATGAAGGAAGTTCCTTTCTTTTGTTTTGTCTTCTTTTTATTCTCTGTCGTGTACTATGGGATTGATAAGACTGAAATAATTGGACCCGGTAGACACATTGGGTACAGACATATGCACCAGCGACTCAGGATGCGTCATGACCTACCTGCAAAAAGGTATACTAGTTTAATTTATTTTATTCCTTTTTTTTGGTTTTAAATCTGTCAAGGAATACAAGGTTAATATAGCCGGTTTAAGGAACCAATTTTCACCACAAGCAAATGGAATTTCAAGTTATTTCAATTGCACTCTTCAATAAGCTAAGAGAAACTTTTCTTGAGTGTACTCCTAAAACAAAATCCTGCTCACAAGCAAATTGTCAATGTTGACTTGAAACCAAATTACGCAACCAAATTACGATCATGAAATCAGTTCAATGAGAAAAAATATTTCTTCGAGACACTAAACAAGGTTAACGAAAGATAAGTAAAAATGGAGGAACTTGCTTTCGACAACTTTGTCTGGGATAAACAAAACATATCGGAAAATATTTTGGAGACCGTTTACTATTCAAGTTAAATTTGACCTCACCGAAGATTTGTTGTGCAGAAAATGTAACGCAGGCGTCACGCTTCTCTGTTGAGGCCAACTAAGCCAGGTATCACAAACCTTATACTACCCTCTCCGGTCTTGTCCCGCGGGACGAGAGATAGTGACCGTTGGTAGCTTCTGGGCAGTTAGCCTCCGAAAACAGCCGTACTCAGTAAGTGGGATGATTAAGGATTGCTTGATTTTCATGTTAGAAATGATGTGTATCAGGCTATGCAAATACTGGACGCTTCTGCATTCTGGGATGGAGACTAGACGGGAACGGGTGTGTCGTAGAAGGGATTATGTGTCGGTGGTAAGTATGTAGTGTAAATATTCAAGCTGAACGAATACGATGTGACTTGAAAAAAAAACAATATACGAATGACAGAGAGGTTACATTCTTTTGCCATTACACAAGTGTATTAATTCATCGTTAAGTTGGTGGATTTCTCCAGTCCGGTTGGTGAATAATTGACACATTAGCAGGCTGGCATTCGGTCACTTTCACATACTTTGTTTATTTCCCACTTTTGTAGGGTAGTAACTGAATTTGGCACCTGGATGGGCATGACAAGCTAAAACCGTATGGTTTTGCCATTCATGCAGCAATCTTTGGCTTCTTTTTTGGCTTTCATTTTGTTTTTGTAAACTTCATTTATAAATCGAAAATAAAAACTAGAAATAACGAGGGATAAAATAAAAAGCAAAATTTAAAACAAAATCTAAAACTAGTAAAACAAAAATGGAAAGATAAAAAAAATAAAGAAAAACTAAATATGAAGAAGTAAATTCAAAAAGAAAAACAAGAACAAAATGCAAAAGCAAAAACGAAAAAGTAAAAAATAAAATTCAAAAAGTATAAAAGAAAAACAAAAACGAAAAGGTGAAAACAAAATTCGAAAAGTATAAAAGAAAAACAAAAACGAAAAAGTGAAAAACAAAATTCGAAAAGTATAAAAGAAAAACAAAATGAGAAACAAAATGAAAAAGTGAAAACGAAAAGGTGAAAAACAAAATTTAAATGTATAAAAGAAAAACAAAACAGGTCAATGGCCCCCCGAAAAAGTGAAAAACAAAATTCGAAAAGTATAAAAGAAAAACAAAAACGAAAAAGAGAAAAACAAAATTCGAAAAGTATAAAAGAAAAACAAAACGAGAAACAAAATGAAAAAGTGAAAACGAAAAGGTGAAAAACAAAATTTAAATGTATAAAAGAAAAACAAAACAGGTCAATGGCCCCCCTGGGCTTCCGTATTTATGGTAAGTGACTCTGACATTAGATTTTACACGGGACTACCTGATTATACAACTTTTATTGCTCTGTATAATTTTGTTAAACCAAAACCAGGATTTAGTCTCAACTGGCTATACCAATTCTTCTAAAGATCCATCTTATATTGTTTCGCGAGGAAGGCCAAGGAATCTGTGTGAACTCGATGAACTTTTTCTTACATTGACTAGATTGCGTCTCGGTTTGCTGGAGAAAGACCTTGGCGATAGGTTTAACATTTTACAGCAGGACGTATCACCGGTATTTGCTACCTGGATAGATCGTCTGTGTTATTACCTGGGACAGCTTAGTTTTAAAACTGATCGTGAATCCACGAAAAAAAATCTTCCAAAGTGCTTCAAGCCAGACTATGAGGATGTTTATCTTATAATTGACTGCACCAATAATTTTATAGAGAAGCCCTCACAGATCATACAGCAGAGTTGCACCTGATCAGAATACAAAGGACACAATAAAGGAAAGGGCCTGATTGCAACCTCACCTCTCCTGCTGCCAGTATTTGTATCAGAAATTTTTCCTGGAAGCAAGTCAGACGAGGACAATTTTAAGAGACAGTGGAATTCTATCCCTCGCTCAAGAGGGAGACAGGTGGCTGGCAGACAAGGGTTTTATTGTACAGCATATTCTTGATAATTATGATGTTATTGTAGAAACTCCTGAGAAACTCTCAGGATAAACGCAGTTTACTCCAGAGCAAGACATACATAATCGAAAAAACTCTCAGGTGAGGGTGCATGTAGAAAGAGCAATTCGCAGGGTGAAAGTGTTCAGGATTTTGAAAGGTAATTTACCAATTCGATATGTTCATCACATTTCCAAACTGTGGAAAGTGTGTTGTTGGCTGACAGCCTTTTTACCCCCTCTTGTAAGTGCCAGTAGCGAGTTGCTGGAGGAGTCAAGGGAGGAGTAGTCAATGTTCCGTCCCTGGGGGGGAGGAGGGTACTTGATATATCCCTGGGTGGGGAGGTGCAGCTCGGCCCCTCATACCCTGACCCTGTTTAAGACAAATATCGCTGATTTCCTACCCTGTTTAAGACAGAATTCCGATTTTTGATACCCTGTTCAAGACATAGATTAAAAGTTGCGGTTACAAATTGTGTGGCTTTCTTGTTGTGTAATCATTGGAAATTTAATGTGCCTGGTATCAATGCCAAAGTCATCAGAAGTCAATATTAATTTACAAGAGTTTGTAAAAATTTTGCTGTTTATCGTCTAAGAAAAGATATCCCATTAAGACAAAAAATGATAAATCAATACCCTGATTAAGACAAAAAAATGATAAATTTGATACCCTGTTTGAGACAAAAATCCCGAAAAGCATACCCTGGTTGGCCGCATGTCCCCATTAAGCTCTTATAAGGGAATACCCCCGGGGGGGGGGAATTCTGTCATTCTCTGAGACCCCAAGTGTTAACTTTCTATTTGGACAACCAAAATACTGGTTAAACTCAACTCACATGAGGACTCTTTACTGACATTCTTTGTTTAGCAGTATTCATATCAACCCTCTAAGTCTGGGGTTATATACATTATAAATAACTTATTGAATATTTGTAAATAATAAATATGGAAAGAATATTTCAAATATTATAAATAAGATGCAATTGTTATTTTGATATTTAAAACTACTATTTTGATAATAA
>CM042753.1:19568607-19575196 GCA_022496165.2 Catalaphyllia jardinei
GTAAATAAAAACGTACTTGTCTTGTGATAAACATAGTTTTACCACTGGAAACACTGGCTTTGTCCGCCATATTGGAATATAGCCAACAGCTCGACTCGGAACTCGCCTCTAGTACTCCTCGGTTGCCCTTCTTGAATGGTATTGAGAATTTGGAGACGTCAAGAGAATTGTAAGGTCCGTCTTGATCCTCTGTTTTTTTTCTTTATTCTTCAATTGTAGATTCTAATTACTTCTATATGTGGGTAGATATCAATTAAGTACGTGCCTCTAGTGTTAACAAAAAAAGGTCAAAATGCGTATTACAATTCATCCTTGCCCCATCTTTCCCCCGTGGGGGGGCTACTTCCATATATGGGCTATATAGGTATGTGCCGCTGTGAAGGATATGGTTTTCAAGCAGTTTACTCCAGCATAGGGTATATAAATCAGAGCGTTTGGGTCTAGAATAGGGTACCATTTTGCACGAAACTGACCAGTTGGTTGACGAGCACTCTTATTGAACAGTCCATAAGCAAGATTTTATATCAGGTTTACCTGAAAATGATGTTCTTCAGGCCCCCTTTCTCCTTGACACCTCGACGCGACGATCTTTGCTAACCGATAAAACAGCAAATTCTCTCTAGCTCACCAGACCAAGAGAGAAACGCGGGAGCCGTGCTACGCAGATCCTATGAAAGGAAAGGAAATGAAAGCAGTCGCTTCCTCATTACTGCCTAGAAACCTTTCCATGGTCAATGCCACGATCAATGAATTAGGTTTCGCGTCTGTTGCTTAAAATCGTGAACGCGATAACTCGTTTTCTCTCCGAATATGTTGCTGTGAAACTCATGGAACTCCAAGTGCGAACTTTCCTCAAGAATGAATTTTATGAAACATCGAAGCAAAGGTCGAGGAGGAAGCGGCAGGTAGTTATTTTGGAATTTATATAAATTTTTATAAATTGCTAACCTTCTGTTATCTTTATTACTTAATCGGGCCGTTACGTTTCGGTCGATGTAGAAAAATTTCTTCAGTGTTGGGCAACTGGGAATTAAATTTTTGCCCGTGATGCCATGTTTAGTGAAGACGAATTTCTTCGTAGTTTTCAACCGTTCAAAATTACTAGTGCGTGTTAATGTAGTTGTGGTTTAAGTCGCTTAACGATTAAAGCTTCTTATATGATTTCTACGTTCTGGACTTCACTATATTGAGGATTCGGGAAAGTAGCATCGTGATCGATTGACACCAAGGTAGTACAGAGCCACATCGTACATATTCGATTGCTTCAATCAAACCTTTTTCAGTTTAGTTTACGGTGACCATTCGGTTATCGTAATTTCACTTCTACACTTGAGCTTAAAGCATTGAACGAAAGTATAAGTAGAAAAGTTCAGTTGGGAAGGACTAAATTATGCGGAGAAACTGGAAACGCGTTTTATCCCGCTTATGGAAGTCTTATTATACAAGCTGGCCGGTCTTTGGTACTTGCTTCGGGCGATCATAAAAGTGTTCTCTGCGTTCATCACTGGTATTTCCATGGGTTTTTGCGGCTACGGGTTATAGATATAAATGATAAGATCAGTTACATCAGTGCAAAAACTAAAAAGAGCTTTTGATGCGTAAACCCGGATGAGAGCTTTCAATTACAGATTTCCCGCTATGTTTAGAATCGTCATTACCAAGAATGATCAAGCAGCTAATTTTCATTATAATTTGGTTTTACCAACTGAGTTGATAATGTGAATTGGCCACTGTAAAGAGATTTGGAAGCTGACATTTCGAGCGCTAGCCCTTCGTCGCAGCGAAAGCGTCAGCTTCCGAATCTCTCTATGGTGGCCAATTCACATTATCAACTCAGTTGATAAAACCAAATTATTTTGTAATACTCCCACTGACGCAGCACCACAGTTTCTCTAGAAACTTACCCCTTTTACTTAATTTTCATTATATCCCGATTCTTTGTTCTTCAGGGGTCAAAGACATTACAGACCAGGCTCTAGTGCAAGTGCACCACTACAGACAATTAATTATTCCAACGTGAGTAAGATTTTTAATTGAAAATTCATTTACTTATGAGTGCCTTTCATTGGTACTTGTTTTTAGGGCTGATTATTGTAAAAACTGTTGTGCTTAGCTCAGTGGTAGATCTAGGGGAGGGACCTGGGGGCCTGGGGCCCCCTTATTTTGGGTAAAAAAAGAAGAAATGACAGAAGGGAAAAAGGCCAGCAGGGCAAGTAAATCAAGACCAGGAGCTACCCCTTAGCTCAAGGTCTGGATCCACCACTTTAGTTCATAAAGTTAAAATGAGAAAAGCCCAAGAAGCAGACACAACCTTGAGATTAGGAGTCTTGTTGTGTGAGTAAAGTGAGAACAATTGTGAGTCATGGCAGAATCATAAAATTTGGCAGGTCTGTTACATCTGCAACAATAGGCCATTTCAGAAAAAATCCAACCCAACCACAGATGGCATCCATATTTTCACCCCCCTCCCCCTCCCACCTTTGGCTTTCACCATCATTATTTCCTGTAGCCCTGTCTGGGGCAAATGCCACCAATAAGTACCCTCCAGTCATCTTAGTCCTGGGCCAGTCGTTGCAGTTCTCCCACGTGTAGCCTTGTCTGTCTCTATTGGTGGTCCTGGGGAAGAACATGGTCATTGGCCTGGCAGCTTCCAGGTGGACCTGGCTTTCACTGCCAGGCATCATTGGCCTTCGTGCTAGAGGTCTGTCAACTTCCCAGTCCGTAGTGTGTCTTGGTATGTGTCTTAATGTTTCTGTAGCAGTGCAATCTTTTATAAGGTAGGATTGCTGATCCCATGCCCAACCCCTAACCTGGAGGGCAGGGTGCTGTTTTGTCTGACCCCCCACCTACAGACTTACCAGGAGCACAAGGCTCCCATTGATACAGCTCTGAGGATCATAAGGGCACACAAGCCTCCCTGCCATAACAAGGCACAGAATCGAGGAAGAGCCTTTGGCTTTGGAAATTAAAAAATGCTCTACCCTCCATGCTTTTTAATCAGGACTGCCATCAGGGCAATAGCTTGCTGAAACTATTGCTCCAGTGATCTGGTTAGACGTTGTTCACAAACTGATGTTTATTAAAATTCTTTGAAAACTCTATAAACACCGTGAGAACTAAAATAAAAGATACAAATAAATTACAAAATAACCTTGCGAAAATAACAGAACATAAAAACATCTTACACGCTTCGAAAGTTACAAAACTGAAAGGAAAACTTAAGACCGATTTACAAATAACGGTAAAACAATGTCGTATACAACTTGACTTTATCTGAAACCTTAAATCTTAAATTTACAAATATAAACGATGAAATTGAACTTAAGCGAGTAAAGCTACAAACCGCTTACATTAACAAACTAAAACAGCGTCAAAGATAATTACCTTGGTGCTGCCTTAATCACCAGAACAATGATAAACTTGGAGAAACTCGTTAACTTGGGGTGAATCAACAGATCTTGCGTCAACTGATCTTGCTAACGATAAAACTAATCTTTTATAATGGTAATTGGGTGTTGCGGCGCTTACGCGTGAGTATTTGCGACACCACAGAACTTACTAGAAAGATCTAGAAACAAGGGTAGCATACACTTGAAACTAATACGCATGAAAAAGCCTTAAATAACTGAATACACGTATACAGAAACTTCCAGCAACTAGAAATAGTAATCTTAAGGATGCAAAGTCTAGTAATTGAGCGCTAAACAGCTTAAATACGAAACCTGTTGAAAACTTGCGCAATGTTGCGCGTGCAAAATTTGTTGCTAAAGCGCTCGTCGCTTAAGGTGTCGTACATCGTGCGCGCACAACTTTAACTGCTGTCGCTATACTCCCACCAAATTATTGATGATTTTTAAAGGAGAAATAGCAAATCATGAATAATTTCACGTAGGACTTTAAAGCTTTCCAAAAACATGACATTAAATCTTTAATCTACGCCTTCCATAAGCAGAACAACTTTCTGTACTGGTCGCTCGACAACCGGTCAATCTTTCATCTGGCTTTGCCATTTTAATTTGGTCCGATAACAATATTAATCTATATTTTTTTAAAAATCATATTATAATTATCTGCAAAGAAATACATGTACAGGGTTTGAGCCAGGCTGCACCATTGCGCCAATCCCGCACTGAAATTGAAATTGTCCCTTAAAAAAGCGGCCAAGGGGACAATTCTTCAAAATTTAGGGAAAAGACTCGAATGGAAGCACACATAAAGAGATTTAGTTCAGTACAGAAATTGCAAGCTAAAAGATAATGTGGAAAGTGTATTTTATCGCACATTGTCTGTGGTGAATGCAGCTGAGCTTTTTTGCTTCAAATCGAACCCAGACTGAATCAGAGAAAAATGATACAAAGATGAACAGTGTATTAATCAGAATAATGAAAGAACCTGATGATGATCAAAGGAAACCAAAAAACTCACGAACTTTCCAGAAAACTTGGCTGCAAGATCACACATGGTTGCACTATGAAAAGGAGGCAATGTTCTGCTATTTTTGTCGGAAATCTTTGCATCAGCAGAAGGGTGTACAAATTTTAGAACCTCAACTCTGCAAGACATCAAGACTGTACAGAACATGAGGATGTTGTTAATGAAGAAGCTATGAGGGATACGTTCAGCAACACACAGCACCGTGTTTTTAAAGAACAATCGCAAGCCATCCTCATAGCATTCAGAGTTGTCTACTGGCTGGCCAAGGAGGACATAGCCACAGTCAAGTATGACTCACTGCCTGCTCAATTTTCTGGATGAAGTTGGCCTTGAAAGTGTTCAGAATCTTCTAGTGGGAGGAAGTGAGGAATGAAGTTTACAAGGGGATGCCGAGATGAGCTTCTGCTGTGAAATGTTTTGAAGTATAAAGCATAGTCATTGATCCTCTGTTTAAAGATGGTGAGAAAAACGTCTGGACACCAATGACTTAACTTTACTTGTTTGTATGATAACTTTTCCTGTATTACAAGGACTAGATAAAAAAATCATTTTGTTGGCTTGCCTGTATGGATGTAAAAAAGAAGTTGAATAAAAATTAATTTGTCTGTCCCCCTAAAAATAAAAATGTTCCCCAAAATTTTAGCCAAGGGGACAAATTGTCCCCCAGTGATCAAATCCTAGCTCAAACCCTGCATGTACAAAATGTACAGCATCAAAAAAGTTGTTCTGGCCTTTGTAAATTTTCGGGCTAGGATTTTGAATTAATCATGGGCCATTTCTTGAAACCAGACAGACATTTCTTGGAAATGAGGGACTGGTGCCAGTTTTCGGCTTTTTATCCAACAGGAGTACAATAACTGTTGCTCATGCAAGTGGTAGGAAAACGATTTTTCCTGTTTAATCAATCTAACAAGAAACTCAGCAACTTCAAGACCTCTGCAGCTTGATGTAAAACCATGTTTTACATGTACATGTTTTCTACTATAAATGAACAAATTTTTCTCTTGTATCCTGCTTTGATCTGCTTTCAGGGGTTATCAGCAATGCTGTGTGTTTGTTCGTGCATTCACACTCTTCTCTGTCCCCTTTGGAAATCCTAGATCGGAAACTGTCCATTGCCTTCCAAATTTTGATCATAAGCACCCCATGTCTTCAGAACTCCAGTTCAAAGAACCCTTCCATACCCTTGGAATTCCCAAAAGTTGTCTGTGGTGTTACGTATGAATGATGTTTTTGAAATTGCCCAATTTCAAATTTACTTATTAAATGTTATCCCTAACCCATAACAGGCCAGGCCAGTTAATAGTAATAGTACCTAGCAGTAACCAATGGTGGTCTGTTGCGAGATGGAACAGACATTATTGAGGATAGCGTTGGAGAAGCGAGGGAGAAGCGCGGGGCTGTGGGTTCCTGCTGATGATTTATTTATAATCATTTGTTGTTGTCGTTTATAATATTACTCTTATTGCTGTTGTTATTATTGTTGTTGTTATTATTGATATTGTTATTATTATTTTCATTATTATTATATTATTATTGTTGTTGCTGTTGTTGTTGGTTATGTTAGGACTACCGTTAACATAGGAAACCAGGTCGAAATTGAAAGTAGTACTTCCTCAAGTGGCCAGTGGAATAGGAATTTGGAAATGTAGGTTTACAGGGAGAGGGAAAAACTGCTGGAAAACTCTTGGAGGGAGGACAAGAACCAAAAGTTAACTGAATGCCCCAATGGCTTGGACGCAGAGAAGACGCACTTTAGATGGAATGAAAATTTTTATTGAAAATAAACGAAAAAACTTACATAAGTCAAAACAGTAACAATTATTCAAGAGCAGTAAATAACAGGAACATGTGTACAAGCACAGGGTCAAAAATGATGAAACAATTACTGTCAAAAACTAACTGGCTACTTGATGGGATAAGTAAACTTGCTTTTTTTTGTTCATGTTGGTGATAAAAAATAGCAGTTAACTTTCACAAAATTATAGTTGTCTATTCACTTGGTGACATACGCGCAGGCGAGTAGTTACAGAGTTAAAAAAAATTCAGGCAATACTGAACGGATTTCTAAAATTCAAAGGTCCTTAGAAAGCTTAGATTGTGAACTAAGGCCCCGTTCATATGCCGCATTTCTGCCGTGTCGAATGCAATTCAA
>CM042753.1:19575596-19594701 GCA_022496165.2 Catalaphyllia jardinei
TAATTTTTGGTATTAGGGCATCACTTACATGTAGAATCCTTTATAAGAATATGACGTCATATCCCATAATTTCAAAAAAGTTATTTTTGTGACGTCATCACTTCGGTACTCTATTGCCTGCGTAATTTAATTCCCCCGCTGAAATGTACGCGAGCGAGTGGTTCAAGAAGAAAAAAATGTAACTCAGCAAATACTGAATGGATTTCGAAAATTCAAAGCTCCTTAGAAAGCTTAAATTGTGTACTGAGAGGTTAAGCAATTTTTTCTGATGCATCGATGATAGAAAAAGAGCAGTAAACTTCTGCGAAATTCCAGTTGTCTACGTAATTAAATTCACTTGATGACATTCATGCAAGCGAGTAGTTGCAGAGTAAAAACTTTTTTCAGGGAAAACTGAAAAAAGATTTTCAAAATTCAAAGTTAATGCATTTGATTTTGTGGATCAAATCACTTATATCTTACCAAAAGTTTGCAGTTTAGCCTTTCCCTGGTGTTGACAAATGGTTCGTCGTTGCTTGCATGACTAAACGCTGGACGTGGCGAAGCACGAAGTGACGTGCTTCAGAAAATTACATTTGCTATTCACGTGAAAATTCACACGACCCATGCCACGGACCCTGAACTCAACACCAGGTCCTTTTCTCCGTCGTTTCCTTACATACCATTCATTCCAGTTGGAAGAACAAAGGAATGCTAAGAATGTGCCCAAATTTTGCTTCAAGTTGGCTCTAGCGCTGTACCCTTTAAAAAACGTGCTGCTGACCACCAACGTCAAGATTAGTCTGCGGGCTCACTTTTGCTCGCCCGCAATAATTTATTTAACCCATTGACGCCTGAATGAAATTTCCTGCGACCCACCCCTTATTCCCTGGCGTTTTTTTAGAGTATTTCAGAGCGAGCGAAAGCACAAAAATAAACCATATGCGCAGTAACCACAGACACAAGATCAAGTTTCAAGATGTCGTTTATTTAGAGTCGAATGAATGAAGGGCCAAAATATTCAAAAATATTAACAAAAAGACCTCAACTTGATATGTAAAACTAATAAGAAAGCAAGAAATTATAATATTTCTTTACCGCGCGACAAAATGTCCAGCGAAAGCCGAGAAAATTGAATATGCAAAAATGATTTGATTATTGACTTCAGAAGACAAAACGAAACCAAATACAACAGAATTTCCTTCCTATGTACTATTTGGGCTGGCACTTGAGAAAAAAACAGAAACTAAAAGCAAAGAACTCATCAAAAAATCAATCCGAAAACAAGAAATCGAATAATTTCTTCGCCGCGCAAAGAAATTCCATTACGGCCGAAGAGAAATGAAATTTGTAAATCAAAAAGACGAAAAAATCAAGCCAGTTATTTTGAGATCAATCGTATTTCAACTGTGTTAAATTAGTGCCCATTTAATTCTTTCCTCATTTGTTTTGTAGTAGCTGAATAAGACTACAAAACATATTTGAACAAAGCGATTTACGAAATAAACAAACCGCCTCATGGTCGCCGTAAATTAAATATGCAGAAATCCAGCGTGAAAGTTGCTGTTCGCTTTTAAAACTTCAAATTCGCAGATACATGGGACCAAATCAAAGAAATGCAAAAGGCAGTTCAATAACAATAAATTTTCATTCAAGCTGAGGCGAAGAAACCTATTTAAAATAAAAAAAAACTTCCAGATTCGTAAACATGCCTTCGATCATGAGCACATGTTCAAATTAATTCTTCACGCTAAAGTGCGAGCTTGAGTTTTTACCGACGGCTTTTGCTGTCCGCCCGTGGCTTTACCGATCGTTCTAAAAGTTGAATTCAACTTCGAAGTAATAATGTACATTACCATTTTTGTTTCTCAAATCCGAAAAGCTGCTTTAGATATGTGATCTGTTGTCAGAACTTACTTGAAAGCGCTCTAATCTCCATGTTTCGCGGCGATAGTAGGAAGAAAAACTTCTTCACCAGAAAGGTTTGAGGACTTTGTACTCTGTGATTTTTCGTTCTGAGGCCACCTAAACATTGATTTGTATTTTTCCTTTCTATTTTGAAAACCAAAGCAGTAATTTTTCCATGTTAAGAATGAAAACAAGACCTTTGAAGTTTAAGATTTGGCCCGCAACGTGCCATGATTTACTGCACTTTTCGAGCGCACGATTTTAAGAAGAAAAACTGTCTTTCTAGGACCCCTAAAGTCCTCTAAAAATATGCTCAGAAGGTCCATTCTGATTGGTTTATTTGTCCTAAAGAACAATGGAACAATAAGAGAACCAAAGAGTCTTCAGGGAGGGTAGGAAAGTCAATTGTCCCCACGTGCATTTTTTCGGGCGGTTACGGGCGGCACAGGGAAATGGAGAGGTTTTTCGTATGGGTGGTTACGGGCGGCACAGGCGTCAATGGGTTAATGCTGAAAACATGGGAAGTGTTTACACAAATTATCTTTGAGCCAGATGCTCAGGTTAAAAAGACTTGAAAACAAATAAATAAGATCTAAGAACTAATTACAGAAATGAGGTATTAAAGTGCTAGTAAAAAGTTTAACTGCTATCAAGCAAGACTTACAAGCAAAGCTTTGAAATTCCGCTATATCGCATTGTGTAGTTGGATATATTGATCCAGTGGTGTGAAACAATATAAGAAAATGAATTATGTAGAAAATAATTCGAAAACCATTCAGTGCATAAAGTCAAGAAATTATCATGTTATAGGAGATAAATAAATAAGACACTTCTTAGGTCTGTACGTTTTCCCAAACTTCAAGCTAACATTTAAATAAGCATTTTCCTTAATTCTTCAACTTCTAAAAAGGCTAAAAATCCCAGGATAAATATATATTTTTCGAAAAACACATTCATAGCTTTCTGTCATGCACCACCATAACTCTTAAATTTGAAATGTGCCTGTTTTTAGACGAAGCATCTTCTTGAACTGAAAAGTTGTTCACAGATATAAATTTACCCCCTCTCATGCCTGATGAAGATAATAACTTTGGTGGTTCTATAGTTTTTGATTTTAGAAAATGATAAAGTCACGTGCAACCCAAGAATACTCTACTCTGCTCTGCTCTGCTCCACCCTACTCTGCTCTGCTCTGCTCTGCTCTGCTCTACTCTACTCTACTCTACTCTACTCTGCTCTGCTCTACTATACACTACTATACTCTACTCTGCTCTACTCCACTGTACTCTACTGTACTGTACTCTACTCTTCTCTGCTCTGCTCTATATTACTCTTCAGTCTACTCTACTCTACTCTACTCCAAGCCCTAGGAATATTTTCAACTTTCATCAGTAACACTTTTTCGGTTCCATGTGCAGTGATAATGGCAAACGATCGGTAACAAAAACATTTTTGTGACAAAATTTCATGTTCGATTTGGACTCAAATAAAAGAAAATGGAAATAATATGAGAATGAAACAAAATGATCATTAACCCATTGACTCCTGTCTGCGACCCACCCCCAATTTCCAGGTGTTTTTTGGAATATTTCAGAGCGAGCAAAAGCAAAAAAGTAAACCATATGTGCAGTAACCACAGACTCAAGATCAAATTTCAAGACATATCAACAGGAAGAACTCAAAAAGATGTGTTTAACTTGTAAGAAAACAAGAAATTATATTTTTTCCTTTGCTGCACGACAAAAGCCGAGAAGATTGAATATGCAAAACGAGTTAATTTTTGACTTTAGAGGACAAAACGAAACTGAATACAACAGAATTTTCATTTCTTTTATTATAACGGATAACATTGAAGAAAACACCAGACCATAAAGGTGAAAAACACAAGTAAAAACCAATTTAAGAAAGAAATTCAGATAATTTTTTCGCCCCCTGAGGAAATTAATTTAACATAATTTATATAGCGCTAACTCCACTAATTGACAGTGCGGCCAAAGAAAGATGAAAGTTGTACATCAAAAACATGACAAAAACAAGCTAATTATTTTGAGATAAATCGTTTTTCAACTGTGTAAATTTAGTGCCCACCTAGTTCTTTACTCAAATGTTCTGTAGGAGCTGAAAAATACTCAATAAAATATATTTCAGAGAAGCAAATACACAAGACAAACAATTCATTTTGAATGCCAAAGAAGCAATTTCTCCGTTTTAGGAATGAAAACAAGACCCTGGAAGTTTGTAGATTTTTCCTGCAATGCACCATGATTACCTGCGCTTTTTGAGCGCATCATTTAAGACAAAAAAACCGTCTTTCTAGGACCCCTAAAGTCCTCTAAAACTCAGGCTCAGAAAGTCAATTCTCATTGGTTTATTTGTCCTTAACAACAATAGAACAATAGGAGGAGCAAAATATCTTCAGGGAGGGTAGGAAAGGCAATTGTCCTCACATGCCTTTTTACAGCCAGTTACGGCCAGCACGGGAAATTGGGGGTGGGTTTTCCCACGGCTGGTTATGGCCGGCGTGGGAGACAATGGGTAAAGGTTTTAGAGGTTAGTTCTAAATTCAAAGAGGGATTAATGAACAAATGAACTAAGAAATCAAAAAATGTCATGGAAGGAAACGGCGAGACAAGTGACCTGAACTTTAAAGATAATTTTACACCAAATGACCTTGTCAATGAAGTATTAGTAAACTGTGAACAAGCACCTATTCCCTCTGTGAATCAAGGCTAGAGGTCCAGATTGGAGAGTTTATTTCAAATATTAGACAACAAGTTACTGATAGAGATGAATTAAGAAGACCTATCAAAGTCAAAATTGAAGATTTAGAGCCAGTAAATCCTCTTCCAGTAGATTGCCCACTTCTTCTAGTTGATTTAAGGAAAGTAAATAGTAGTGACATTGATTCTATAGTGAGAGCATGCAAGGGGGAGAGAGTGATGCTGTCAGTAGAATGTTATACACCCTTTTAATAAGTCGCGGCATCATTTTGAATATTAAATTTATGACGTCATTCGCGAAAAGTAACCTGTCATCTTGTGCTGACTTCATTACGTTGATCTCTAGTCATTGTCTAAAGAAGAGTACAAGAAAATAGGCAGTCAATGACTGCACGTGGCTACTGCTGGTATTATTTAGATCAGTGCAGTAAAACAAATCATATTGCAATAAAAGGGCTTATAAAACGAGCTAATACGAAAATGTTTTTTGCACTCATAGCTTATTAAAAACATGCCGACTTGTTTGAGTTGTTTCTTGCACCGCGCAAAATATGCCAATCTACAAATTTGTGAGATAAGATTCTCGGTAGTTTAAATTTAATACATTACCTCTAAGTTAGTCGGCTTCAGATTAAGGGTGCAGAAAAAAAGCACCGTGATTTCAAAGTAAATTTGAATGGGAAAATTAAAACTTCCATTGTGGAGGTAATTGGGCGAGATTATTGACGAGCCAATGTTCTTGTCAAGTTCTAAGCGGGAAATTCTGCATTGACAATAGTACTGCTAAAGAAAATCATGTTGCGTGACACGAACTAGACAAGTGAAGCCAAGATAATAGTAAAACAGACTGCTGCATCCTCGTTTATAAATGAGCTCCTTTTTAAGAATACTCCTGCCTTGATTCAATAAAAATATGTAGCCTGATTATTTCTTCGCAAACTGTGTTAGGAGTCCCAAATTCTCGGAAGTTATTTTCAAAAAACACAACTTGAAAGTTTATGCAAATTATGTGCAATGTAATTTGACTCATTATTAGACTGTCGTTTTCACGAGTGAGTTTAGTCCAGTTTATCATGATTCGTCTTGGTTCTCTCGAAAGAGATTATTCGCTCTTCAGAGGAGTTATAACTCTTGAAAAGGGTTCAAGATCACAGCACGGCAGATATGGCTTCACAATTCACTTGGATCGCCACGACCAGTAAACGAACTCCGAACAATCCTGACAATTTCTGCTAGCATAGGCACAGCTGGAAAGTGTTTTTAAAATACAACATACATGCATACCCGGCAGTCTGAAGTTATTCTAGAATTTCCATGGAAAAACTCCTCCAGTCCTCCTAAAAACTGTAGATCTTTGTTTAGAAATGTCAAGCGATTTCAATTTTAATTTTTGCTATGTCTGATTACCAGTTGAGCAAAACTGAGACAACACCTACTTTATAAGTTCTATAGAAATTTGTTGCCACTGACTCTTGTTGTTTCGGAACAGACGTTTCAGCTAATGCTTAAGCCTTCATCAGTGATATGAAAATGAAGTTCGTTATCATAGGCTATTTTAAGTAAACGTAATAATTCGTATGGGGATTTATTCGACAACAACTGCAAGAGGAATGTGACTTATCACAAGATACCAAGTGCACCAGAACTGAAGACATGGGTCCAACGCAGTGAAATCAGCCCAAGATGACAGGTCACTTTCCGCGAATGACGTCATAAATTTAATATTCAAAATGGCACCGCGACTTATTAAAAGGGTGTATAGAGAGGGAAGTCGTTCATGTGCAGAAACATCAGAACTAGGGAATATAGAATCGGAAAGTCAAAGAACAGAAGATATATCAGAAGTGTACGAGGGTCGGGGGGAACAGGGTAATTCTGCAAGAGCATTTAAAAACATTGTGAATCTTTCCAGAAGAGTGTTTTAAGTGTCACTATTGTCAAAAGGACTAAAATTTTGTCCTACTCTGGAAAAGGTTTATCTTTACATTGTATGCGCTGTGGAAAGACGTCAAAGATTACGTCAGGCGCATCCAGTTAAAGGAATACTTTCACCCAGTGGACAACGTAGGAGGAGATTTTTCTGAGATCCCAGTGTTTAGAAAAAAGTCTGGTTGGAGCCCAGACAGGAATAGAGAATTAGCAGTTGAGGTCTACATTGAATCCCTTGAAAGGGAATTGTTGTCCCACGACTTTGATAAGGCTTATTAGAGAAACCTTTCTAAAGATAAACAAACAGCACTTGAAAATTTGTGTGGTTATGATGACGTAATCATTAAGCAAGCGGAGAAGGGGTCTGCGGTTGTTGTAATGTAAAGGTTAATGAACAGATTAAGAAGTCATATCAACAAGGCAACATTGACAAGGAGAACCAACAATATCTCTTGGCTTCCAGGGAAGAAAGGGCAGAAATATTTTACTTACTCCCAAAAATTCACAAGGAAGGGTGTCCCGGACGACCAGTGATATCAGGTTGTAATACACCTACAGAGAGGATATCCCAATTTGTAGACCACCATTTGAGACCCTTAGTACCAAATATAGCGGCCTATGTAAAAGATGCAAATGACTCTCTACGGAAGTTAAAGAACATAGGAAGATTGCCCGATGGAGCTATTTTATGCACGGTAGATGTTGTTGGCCTGTATCTGCACATTCTGCACGACAATGGGTTACAGGCGATCCAAGAGGCTCTGGGACTTTCTAATGATGAACATTCAGATCGATTCGGGAATAGTGTCTTAAACAGGACATAGTTAATTTTACAGAGCTGGTTCTTAAAAACAATAATTTTGAATTCGATGACAAGCACTATGTGCAGAAGTTGGGAACGGCGATAGGAACTCGCATGGCTCCATCGTATGCCAATATATTCAAGGTTAACAACTGCATTGCTAAAATGGAGGTTGGGTGCCTGAAGCATCCAGGAACTTCCACTATTGGCAGCCAGCTCCTAGATGAAGACTGCTCCCATGGCTGGCAAATCCTGGCAACCCGGCTATGAGCCCCCTACGCCATGCCGAAGGACCTCCAAGCAAGGCAATAGAATTGTCCCGCCCAAGTGTATAAGATGCGGTGAAGGCAACAGAATTGCGGGCTGCTATAAGGGATAAGTAGTGGAGAAGTACCATCATGTTGGGGTTCTTTGAGGTGCCCAAGCTTAGGACGCTGACTACCGCCATATTATCCGGACGGAACTCCACCCATTTGGTGGCCCATCTGTGGCCCCAGCGCGAGGCAGCCACTACTACAGGAAAAAGTTCCTTGTAGGCTATGGACGGAGGGTGTTGAGAACTGGACCATTTTCCCATAAACCAGTCATGACCCGAAATTGCCCCATAGCCAAGGGCACCAGCTGTGTCGGAAGACATTGAGTAATCAGGTAAGGATGCCCACATGGGGGAGAGTAGAAAACTAAGTCCATCCCAGGAAATGAAGACTTGCGCCACCAAGAAAGGTCAAAGTGGAACTCTCGGTTGAGCCTGATGGGATGGTCAACACGCCGGAATGCTGACAGTAAGTTAATCATCCGCTGTATAAAAAATACGCCCCTGGGGAATGACTTTGCACGCACGATGGAGGGTGCCAATAAGGGATTCCAACTCCTTCCTTGAACAATGATGTTTAACAGACTAAGATTCCAGAAGGGCAACAGAGCGCTTAAATTTGTCATGTGGAAGACGTGCCTGGAGGGAGAGGGAATCTAACACAATGCTGAGGACAGTTAAGCAAGTAGAGGGTCCTTCCATGTTGTCCGGGTGAAGAGGAATATGCCAGTCCTCAAAGACCCGAATGCATGTATCCAGGTTGTTCTGGTGGGCAGGAGAGTTGGGAGGACCCAGTGTCTAGAGGTCGCCAAGATAGTGCAAGAGGAAATTCAAGCCATAATTGTGTCTGAGGATCCACTTGAGCAAATCTGCAACAGAAGAAAAAATGATGGGTGCAGAACGTAGCCCAAAAGTAAGAACCATATCGATGAAGTAATTGCCCTGCCATTTCATGCCAAGCAAATAGCGGTCCCCGAAAGCTGATTCATTAAGACAAGCCAAAGAAGCAGTGAAACAAAATGAGCAAAGAAACTGTAACGTTGATTTGTTTAAAGGAGAACTGCGTAGGCAATGAGCTGCCACACTATGGAATGAAAGAGAACGCCTCCTGTACGTATGCCACGTCACGATATGCTACGATCCACAAGCACGTGGAAGTCCTACGCGTGTGTTGACACCGTTGACCTCCAGGGTAACGCAAGCGCTCTTTGTTGTTAACTCTGTTAAATTACATTTAACTGCATATAGACTAGAAAGACAATTAATTTTTGCAAGCAGCAATTAAACGCCACACATGGTTGCATTTCATTGACGATATTTTCATTATTTGGATGGAGGGGAAAGACAGTCTAAATGTTTCATCGAGTACCTCAACAATGCACACAGAACGATAAAGTTTACATCAAAATGGAAGAAAGGGGATACAAGAAGAAGTATGTGGAAGAACAAATAGATTGAGTAAGGAAAACGTCAAGAGACGAAGTTTTAAAGCAGAGAACCGAGAAAAGAAAAAACCCGGGTTCCGTTTGTGGTGACCTACCATCCTGGTCTCCTGCATATTGGAGGTCTATGTCAAAAGCTACAACCAGTTTTACATTCATCCATGAGGTGTCAAGAAGCCATTCTTCAGGTTCCAATGGTGGCTTTTGGAAGTTGAAGAGCTTAGTGCAATACCTGGTTCGTGCTCATTTTACGAACACCCCGAAAGAAAAGATCAATGGGACATTGAAATGTACTTCAAAAAGCTGTCAGATATGTAATTTTCTGGGTGTCTGGGTGACACCTTTTGTAGTAATATGAATGGCAAAGAATTTAAAGTTAATTATAACTTAGATTGTAACTGTAGCAACGTAATCTACCTGATCAATTGTAAGTGCAAAGTGCAATATGTACAGTGGGATCGACTACGACTAGGTTTAGAACCCGATTTAACAATGACAAAAGCAGGGTCAATGCTCATTTTAAGTTAAGTTTAAATCAAAAAGGGAAAGATGACCTCATATACAGACATTTGAATAATAACAGGCACAGAGGTTTAGAAGAGATGGAAATTCAGCTGATAGACTATGTCAAAGGAGAAAAAGAATTATGAGAGAGAGAAAATCAGTGGATTTACAAACTGGCGACCTTGGCGCCCCATGGCCTCGACAACAATGACGGATAACCAAACCAAAACAAGAGGTCGTGTGCGGGTGCATGTAGGCGATATAAATATCTCTGGACTTGTGTCCTTAGTAACACAATTTTGAACTGCACAGTTTGAATATTGTAATGCAATTCTTGTAATGGTTTTAGTCACCCTGCAGAAGTAGGTATCATTTTGTTTCTTTTGATATGTACATTTCCGGTGCCAAGTTTGAAGGTCATTCTTGCATCATACAAGAATGTGAACACCTCGAAAACGAAGAAAGATATTACAATATTGTAACATGGCTCGGTGGCTTTCAGGACAAGCTTCTATTTTATTTTGCTGTTCTTTTCTTTGTATCCTAGTCTCGAGGAGTGAGTAACTCAGATACTCGACAACAAAAGAGACGTATTAAAGAATAGATTTATTTCAAACTACCTTATGATAGCTGCATTTAGTTCACCAGTTACTGTGAAAGTTCTCCAAAACTGTTTTTCGATGTGAAAAATTGTAATACAAAGGCAATTTCTGTTAATTGTCGAGAATCACTTGAAATCAGACTTTTCTTCCCTAAATTGATCAGCAGAAAGCAAGAAAATTTGTTAAGTGTATTCTCAGAGGACTCAATTGAATTTACTTACAGTGATTTTCCTTGCCATTTAAAAACAAAGAGAGATAAATTTGTGTTAATTGATATCTAAAAATAAATTAAATAAATCAGTTATACATTGCCCATCCAAGGAAAGTGTCTCAGAAGAAATGGGATGCATTTAATTTACAAGCAGCCTTTAATTGCATACTTTTCTTAACTTTCTGCAGGTTGAAGATGGTTACAACAATGACATTTATTTAAACAAATTTGTGGTTTATTATATAACAAGTAACTTGGTAAGTTTGTACATTTGTGTAACACCCATTGTGTATTAAGACAACTGTTATTACAGTAAGTTTACATGTTGTTTACAAGTTTTTATTGTTATTCTTGGGTACTTATTACCATCATTCTGTTTATCCTGAAATGGTTATGATCAACAAAATGCAACTTAATTGTCAGACATTTTAAAGGCAATATAAAGGACTACAGTACTGCCTGTGGTCATATGTACATCGGGACGCATGAACCGCAAGGGCAGAACGTGTGAAGTGCACGCGGGAGGAACGAGATGAAATCATGCAGTTTGCGAATGAAACCCGCGCAGTTCATGAACGAAAAACTAGGTTTAAATTTTATCTCGGTCAAATGATTGAAAGGCAGACACAACAATACCTAACAAGCCATTGTTTGCTTATTGTTTTACTTTCAATGCATTGATCAATGCTTCCAGGTAGTAAAATTCTTCACTGAATTTTTCATCGTGTTTTCCACTACACTGCTGTGGGAAATTATGACTGAATGACATCAAATCATACCACCTTGTTTTCGTTCAACTCTGGACCACTAAGCGCTCGCAAGGTACGCTTTTGCCAGTAAATTGAGCATTTTTTGATAGTTCAGGATAAGTGTTTTGTGTCTCTTCATTGTAGTAAAATGTCACGTTTTTTAATGACGATTTCTGTTCCACCAGTAGCTCTTATGGGATTTAGAAAGCAGTATAAATGATCAAACTCGCGTACCTGAATGCTTTAGTTAATCCATAGTTAACATGGTCGATTACTCCAGCAAAACAAGCTCTGTTAGTTTGCCAAGAAACCTCAGTTTTATTTGTGATTGCCAGCATGTCTTTGAGCATCTGAAACTGGTTTACTTCCGTCTTCCGATTGATAGACACTTTATAATTTAGGCCTGCTTACGTGCAATTTATGGGAAAGTTCTTCTTAGAAAGTTTCATTGTGTTCTCCTTACGCTACCGTGGGAAATTATAATTAATTTAAAAAAACAGACTGAATAACATCAACTCAGGCCGACTTGTTTTCAGTCATTATTTTCTCTCAACAGCTAAACACTACAACGTGTGCTACGCTTTTGCCAGTATTAAAACTTCGACTAGAGATTAACTGACAGTTCATTTTCCTTGCTTCTTTCAGCAAGGAGGAAACTCTTATTTTAACAAGTGCAAAGGTTACCACCATCTTCTTTGACCAATAAAGTTGACCAGGTGATAACCAAACAGATTTGTAATTTACGAGAGGTTCCGTCACAGGTTACAAGCCTGTTTCACGTGCCCTGGCACAACATGATTTTGGTGAGGCTTTTCAATTTGTTATCCTTGTGTGTTGAATGATGCCGTTTTAAACCTGTTCAGGGAAGATGCGGAATATTATCTATTTTATTCGTGTTTGATTTTCTTTCCATTTACATTAGGAAAATGTTACGGTATCACTCGACACAATGCCGGCAACATCGAATGTAACATATGCAAATAATACGCCTTTTTGGCCTCGCGCACTATGTTGGTGCACAAATCAAAATTTGCAAAATTCGGAAGGAAATTTGTTTTGGAATTGCTGTAATTTGCAGGCTATTCACTTGGTCCTCTTCAAACCAACTCCATCTTGTAGCGATTATGTAGTTTCCTTACATCTTACAGTAGCTACATCTCAAAAGCACTTGTCCCTTTCCTTTAAGGAGTCAAACTCACACATGAAGAAGCTAATGGAAAAAGGGAATAAGTGACATTTTTGGTTGTTTCTGTTTCTCGCTCCAAATGGGCTGAATTTTTGCATGCGGCCTTCATTTGATTTCACGTTTAACGCCACCGCAAGAAATTTGATTTCACTTAGAGAACAGTGAAAAGTTCATTGCCCCATAATTTTTTTCGCTGGCTTGCTCTTCGTTTTCGATAAATAACGTATGCAAAAAAGGTACACCACTAGGAAAAACCGAGTGAATTTTTGCAGAAACTAAAATTACGTGATGTCTCGAAAATGAAGCAAAACTTTAGTGGAAAAACTATATGACACTGCTTACTACTTTTTTCAAGTTACCGTAAATGGCCAACTTTTCTCTGTGTTGTTTCACGCTTTAAAACATTCGATTACAATCCACCAAAATATTGATCTTTTGCAACATGTAACCTTCAAAAATATTGATTTCAGGTAAAAACCGTTAAAATTTTGATTTCAGGTCAATGTGCGAACGCAAAAAACATTAATTTCACTCAAATTACAGCCGAATGTTAATTTCACGCAATGCACAAGCTAGACAATGTTGGTATCAGGTCATTTGCAGACAGTTAAAAATTTTGATTTCATGTTATCATGGCACCGACAACAGTGAAAAGTTCATTTCACGCAACATGTACACTCAATTGAAAGGCTGTGTGCAAGAACATGCCCTATATTTTTCACTAAAATCGAACATGGCCAGATCAGCTCCAAACTTTGCATGCCAATTCGTTTTCTATTAGCGTTGTTTTAGTTTTAATTTTTTCAAATGCTGACTTTAACCCTTAGGGTTAAGAGTTCCAAGTATCATTAGAGTTACCGCTCGAAAGTAGGGTTTAGCATTGAAGGTTGAGGTTATGGAACAAGCTTAGGGCTAGCGTTTAAGGTCAGGGTTATGGGTCGAGCTTAGAGTTAAGGTTCAGTGTTAGGATTATTGCTTACGGTTAGGGCTTACCGCTCAGGGTTAGGGTTATTTCTTAGGATTAGCGGGCTAGTGCTTAGTTTTAGCGCTAGGGCTTAGTGTTAGGGTTAGCACTTCGGATTAGGTTAGAGTCAAGGTCAAGATACGTTAGGGTTAGGGCAGTATGAAGCCAAGGAAAAAACAATCTCGACTTTTGAAATCTATTGCATGCATCGATACCTAAATCAAGTAAAAGAGTAGTGCCTAGAGAGACAGGTTAAACGTTTTGCAAATCTGTTACTTCAGTGATTTAAATGTTTCTACATGAAATTATCTTTTTGTTACAAAACTGCTCCTTCTATGAAATGATTATATCTGACAACACAAAGAGGAAGCCTTAAGCTAACACGCTGCTCATGCCGAAAAAAAGCGCATGAAACAGAAAATTTATCAGCAAAGGAACACTGAAATACAAAGCAAAACTTACATTTTAGCTAAAATTTTCTTCTTCCTAACCTGCGATCAGGTGTTCATTGTCTATGTTCTTCACGGCGGGCTCGATCCTAGCACAGTTCAAAGTAATCATCTGCTTGGAAATCCACAATACACACTCAAGGAACGCTTGCTTGCCAATTAAACCGACCTGTGATATCTGCTTGGCTTCTGTTTGACCGGTAAAAATGGCTTTGAATCTGTTTAATTTAGCTGTAACTTTCCACCTAAACTAAACACAGGTCAGATTCAACTTTGCTGCCTGGCCTTTCTCGCCATTTCCTGGTGGTGTGACCTTTATCACGCTATAAGTCACGCACACAATGGTCACGGCGCTTTACGTATGAAAGATTATTATGGGATATCCCAGAAATTTGGGCAGTGAACAATGCTGGGCCGCTAAATTCAAGAAAATAATAAGAGTTTAGAAAGCAGTTCTAATTTCCAAAACTGACACATGCAGAAGTCCATGACAGGTGCTTTGTTTTGGAAGAAGCTGTTTCTGGTCTCTACCGCCTGGCTCACTTGTTCTTCAACGGCTAAGTTAACGGCATATGTAAGGTGGCTCACTAGTTTTTCTGAAACACAAAAGGGCGTGCTGCCATTGCCTGCCAGACGTTGTTTGCAAAAATGACACAAGTGGCACTAAGAAGAAACAAAAGCAACTTCAGCATTTGAAAGGTGTTAAGTTACTTCGGTATACGTAGCAATAGTTTGAAACTCTGTTCAAACATGTGTTTAAGGCAAAAACACTATGACAAAAGTGCTCTAGAAAATAAAACAGGTTAAAGAGCTCTAATTTACTCTTGCTATCTGGCACGCGATACATAGCGTCAAATAAGCACGCGCTAAATAAAGAACCATGCGGGTGCCATTCATGTTTTTCTGATTTTTGTGACATCAGCGTCAATAAATAAATGCTGGTTTTCTTGCGTTTCCTTTGGTGAATATTTTTTAAATTTGGCTCAGTTGTAACCACATACAAATCCTATAAAATATCCTATTTATATTAAAATCTGTCAGAGCTAATCTAATATATTTAGAATAATGACAAATTACAAAATATTGGAAAAGCCGTCTGAACAAAATGTCAGGCAAAGTATGAAAAAAATTCACCAAAGGAAAGTTAAAATGTTGAGGAGTCTAGGCCAAAATGAGGAAAATATGTGCCTGTCATTAGATGAAATGTTGCCATGGTAATGACCTTAATCCAAAAATTGACAACCAAATCATAAGCCCTATTTCAACAGTACCAATACTGGTACAAAGACACGAAGATAGATCTTTTCTAAGCTATTTTCCTTTGACTTAAAAGACAGTCAAGATTTTGTGGGATTTGATTTTGACTTCATACAATATAAAAAAGTCTGCCTGTTTGCTGCTCAACAAATAAATTGTAACAATACATCTGCAAAAGATGCCGCTTGGAAAACTGAGGGTTTTTTTGCACACGTTATTTCTCGAAAACGAAGAGCAAGCCAGCGAAAAAAATTACAGGGCAATGTTTTCCAACTGAAATGAAGGCCGCATGCAAAAATTCAGCTAATTTGGAGTGAGTAACAGAAACAACCAAAAACGTCACCTATCCCCTTTTTCCACTAGCCTCTTCACATGCTCTACATTCTAAACTTTTAAAATATAGTAGCGTAACACATTGCACCGTATTTTACGCTACTCTTATTGTGCCCATTGCAGGCGCGATTTGCCATTTTTGCCTTTTTGGCAAATTTTGCTTTTTGCCTAAATTGCGCCTATTGCTCCTTTTTGCGGTTTTTGCTTTTGCCTTTCGTGCCAGCAAAAAATCGCGCCCTTTTGGTTTTTTGCATATTTTGCGGTTTTTGTTTTTGCCTTTTGCACCAGCAAAAAAATTGCGCCCTTTTGGCTTTTTGTGTATTTTGCCTTTATTCCGAGTCCAGCAAACTGAGTTGGTTCAATTCCAAATGAAAGCTTGCTTATATAAACATAACATATTTCTTTAATTTGATTGCTTGTTAACATGTAAGTACGCTTGATAAAATGGCTGACAAACTTTATCGCGAGTGTATGCCGTTTATGATTTTATAGCAAGATACTTAAGTACTCAAGTCAAGTTTTACACAAACATGAACGCTTACTTGACATTTTTTTCTGATATTTTCAATTTACCTTCATTTCCATAGATGACAGCCTGTATCCTGTGACTACAGTGGGCTCAGAAGCACTTAAAGATTAGAGTATTTTGCCAAAGGCTTCTGTTTTAAAAAACGTACTGAAATCGATACAATAAACTGTTCACTCATGCGAAAGCCATTCATTGAGTATTCACGGTTGACCGCGACCGCATTAGGTCATGATTAATTTATGACAATAAGATATTTTGTATCTGTTTTCAATTGATGTTCACTGAAATGCTCCTCCTTTAAACTGACGAAACTGCTTGTTAGATATTTAAATGCTCCTTGAAAATCGAACGACTTTAACATTGTTTGTGACATTCTGAAAGCTCATCTGCAGTCATGCTGTTACTCCACGCTGACTGAATGATGCTGAAGAATACATCCAATCAGGGTGGAGCAAGCAGCGTGACTGTTGCTCCTTGGCACATGAAATCCCGGCCGCCGATGGTGGTCGCTTCGAAAGCTGCATTTCTCGAAAATTATTTGGCAGTTAGCACTCGGAATTTTAATGGATCTTCGATTGAATGCCTCAAGAAGAAGCAACAACTTTTCAGTTTATCTTTTGTTCGATTTGAAAGCGGGGAAATTCATTCGAAATGAGCATTCCACCCTTGACTCCTTCCAACATGTATGTAGTTAGAGTCAACGCAAAACCCAGCAAATCGCTCAAATCCACCATTTTGAACCCCAAAAGTTTTGTAACAAGTAAACAGTTTAAGTGGAAAGCATAATTTCAAATTCTACAGAAAGCTTGAGAATTAGTTTAGACAAAACGTACCTAAAATAACATAGCATGCAAATGACGATTGTCTTAAGTCTCGCATGTAAACAAAAAACCTATTCATATTTACATTCGCAAATGTCTGAAACTTAGGAGAAGTTTCACATGCAATATATCTTTTGATCTTTCCACAACTATAAGTAAATCAGTACACTTGTGTCCACTGTGTAGTGAAACAAAATGCGCACGTTAGCTCAAGCGGCAACAGCGGGACAGAAGGCAAAATTCACAAAATGACAAAAAGGCAAAAATAGCGCGGGCATAGAAGGCAAAAATAGCACGGACATGAAAGGCAAAAAAATGCGGGATGCCAGAGGCGCGATTGGCCAAAAAAAAATTCGCGCGAAAAGCAAAAAAGGCAAAAAGTGCATGAAATGTGCGAACAAAGGTGAAATAAAATGACAAAGTTTTGAATTCAAAAACATGGTCTCAAGCTAGTTTTTTAATCATATTTTTTCGACAAATACAATCACAAATGAAAGAGTCCCACCATTTTCAGTAATCGATTACTGAATTATCTTTGCACTTAGTTGTTTGTAGTTGTAATTGCAATTGTAAATGTATTTGTAATTGTAATTGTAATTTTTAATTGTATTATCTTTTAGCTTGGAGAGCAGTTTTTATATGGGAATTCAGTTTCTCCCTATTGCTTTCCTTTACCTTCTGTACCTATTTATATATATATGTCTGGATTTATGAAAACGATGCTAGAGAAATTGAAATGGCGTGCCAAGCGGGCGTTTTTTCTCCAAAGTCGACGGTATAAAAATTAAAAGGAAAGTCAGTCTTTTTTCTCCTTCTCCACCCGTTTATCTCGCTTTTCTTGCCCTCCTTTCCATTTTTTCCCCTTTACGTAGCTCTTATTTGGCCTAAAAGAGCAGTCAAAAATGGTGCTAAAGAATTGAAATCGCTCGCCAAGCAGACGTTTTTTTTCTTGCCAGAAACTATCGCCAAAGTCGACGATATAAAAATTAAAAGGAAAGTCAGTCTTTTTTCTCGTTCTCCACCCGTTTATCCTGCTTTTCCTGCTGTCCTTTCTATTTTTTCCCCTTTACGTAGCTCTTATTAGGCCTAAAAGAGCAGTCAAAATAAGGTGAAATCGAGCTCTTTAGCACTGTTTTCATAAATCCAGACATATATATGTATATATATATTTTTTTCTCCTTATATTATTTACATATTTGTACAGTGGTATATATTAAACTTAAACTTAAACAATTTTAAAGCAAAATTTAGGTGCACTTTTGAGACACCTTCTTGAATTGAATTGTTTACACTAAGAAGTTAAAAATTATAAAAATGCACTTTACGTTTTGGTCCAAAAATGGGGGCAAAACAGTACTCTTGCATGACGTGTTTTCGAAAATTTGTTACTGTTCTTCTAATAAATCTTTGATTTTGGGGGTGCACATAGATGGAAGTTTAATTCTGCGAAGTTTTACAATCACTGCATTTAAGAATGATGAGAAATAAGAAATCTTGCATGAGACCATTTTTGTTGTTGGTGAGCACTTCAAAGTGGTACTATGACGAAAATCGCACCTTTCCTATTTAAGGACGTTCGCGCTAATTGTTTCTGCGCATTCTTACTGCGCACACAAATTCAGATGCCATGTCATGCATGAGCGCGCGCTAAGTTACAAAATAAACAAATGATAGGACAGATCGCCATTGCTAGAGCTTTGCTTGGATTTGACGATCTTGGACATTCGGTGACCCCAATTTTCTTTCGATGGATCATTTTAACTACTGATTTTCTACATTTAGGGAGAAATCAAGAAAATCTATCGACTAGAAGTTGAATTTTTGGCAAAATGCACCATCGAATTCCGTTCTTAGCTCTTCGTGCATTTGTGCAGTGGTTTCAAACGCCTCTTAAAAGGTTAAATTTTGTGAAAACATTAGTAACATTTGAAATTACTTGCGCTACAGACCTGCTTCTACAAAATATGACTAAGATCGTTTGCCTCCGTTGACTCAACTTGGATATTAACTATAAACCCCTCTAGACCGTGCTCATTACTTGTAACAATTTTTCGAAATCAGTATAGTTTACCACGCTTTATCTCTTAAACGAAGATGGTGACCCCCAATTTTTTTTGCATGTTTGGCATAAGTAACTCATTACCTGCCTGCTGTAAAAATTTAAAAAGATTCTATCAGCTGGAAAATTTTTGGGCAAACGTCCTTAAGCCATTTTGAAACATAAAAAAGTGGACTGCATGAGAAGAAAAATGCTGTTTACTACTTTGAAATATCTCTTTTCTCTCCAAAGATATTCAAGTTTTTAAAATATGCAAATTAGCCATAATCATACACTCAACCAGATTTTGTTCAAATATGATGAAAAGAGATATCTCAGCCAATTTGGATCAGGAATGTTTGATTTTTT
>CM042753.1:19594711-19612211 GCA_022496165.2 Catalaphyllia jardinei
TCAAGTGAGTGGGGACTGGAAAAGAGTAAATTGCCATGGCAACAGAATTTTTTTATAGCCATGGGTGTGTTTCCTGTAGAACTATTAGCCTGCCAAGTTTAAATGATTTGCACAGCAAATTGGCCAAGATAGCTCTATTTATATAGTCAGTATAGTACTGGTTGAGTGTATGACATCATCAGTTATCTTATTTGTATATTTTACCCATTTTTCATTTCATTTTTTTTTCTCCGGAACTAATGCAGATATTTGCAAACAGTAAATGGCGGTTTGATTCTTTCATGGAATTCTATGTGATGCACTCAAAAAAACAAGGGGTAAAAATTTGATCATAGTACCACTTTAAGATCTATTATTAGAACATAAAGGGACGACTTGGGTACTGGAAATAAAAGATATTCAGATTGAAATTGCTAAATAACATTTTTCTTGACTTTTTAAAGGAGGAAATTTGCTTATTTGTCCACAACAGGCTTCAATGGCAAACTGCATGCAATTAACTGTAGTGTGACTCTGTCGACAGCGCTCATGAATTTTCTGTAGTCAATTCACTGTAAATACACTTAGCTTAAGCTTAAGATTGCATATTCCTTCGTTTTATAGTGCATTTACATCCCGAGAAATGCCATGTAGAATTTTGATGATAACAACAAAATAGAACCCTTTTTACAACTTTGAGTGCTTTCAGCACGCCGTATTGCATGATGTTATTCTGCTCACTGTGTTTTACTAAAGGTTTCCGATAACAATCTCGAGTATTGTGGTCTAACACTAAACAATAATGGCAATACTGATGAAAACAAAGGCAATTAAGAGCACAAAGACGCGGTTATTGAAGAACGCGCGATTCCCTAGGTTTCTTCTTGGTTTCCTCTCATGCTTCGTTCGTTCTTCCCAAGGTGTATGCATGGGCAAACCTCATGCACTGCCTGTGCGTCCACCTCATAAAACCCCCGACCGATGTACATGTGACTCCAGGCGGTACTGTAGTTAGATGTATTTACATGTATTATACTAACAGGTTGATAGCATATTAATTAATTAAGCAGTGCAGCAGTCTAAACATGTCTCCAATTGTTTCAGTTTGAACACCCTTTGTTTCTTTATCTGCAAAGCCATTAATTGCTGGGTAAACTAGGTAATTGCTGATCATGAACTTCATTTAAATTTGTTGAAGCTATAAAGAAACCAAGAACCATGTTCATTGACTGCACTGTGGCATTAGAGAATGAACTTCTGTTATTAAAATGAAATTATGTTTGGTGTAATTAATGTTGCTATTGATAAAAATATCCACCAAAACCCACCACAATATTTGGCCAAAGCCATCACTACCCTTGACCAATCACCACAACCCTAAACCAATCACCACAACCCTAAACCAATCCCCACAACCCTTGACCAAACACCATAACCCTTGACAAAACGTCACAACCCTTGAACAAACACCACAACTCTTGATCAAACATCACAACCCTTGACCAATTACCACAACCCTTGACCAAACACTACAACACCAGTACATATAACCAAAGATCACCACAACTCTTGATCAAAACCACCACAGCAATTTATCAAGTGCCACCTAAATCAATAAGCATTACAATCCTTGATCAAAATCCATCACAATTAACAACCAAAATCTACCGCAATTGATGACCAAAAGCGATCGCAATTGATAACCAAAATCCACCACAATTTATGACCAAAAGCAATCCTAACTGATTCAGTTGAAGGGTTTGATGGAAAAAGGGTGTTAGGTATTTTACTCTAAAGTGAACTTTGTCAAAAACACTCCAACTTTTGCATGTAGTTTTGTTTAGGTGCATTAAGGTATCAGTATACCCAAATGACAACCTCACGTAGTCGCTGCTGCACAGTCACACATTTTCTAAAACCTCCAATAAAGTATTATATTTTCTGAAAGCTTAATAATAATAATTGGAATCTGCAATTATTGCAGATTCCAATTATTACTTGATATAAGGCAAGAAATAAAACCCTTTCCTAAAATAGCGATCATTTCCCAAAAGTATGTAGTTTCACAAATTGAGTTTGTTTCCGGTCAGAATTTAATTTAACTTTTGAATACCCTGTTAAACTTTAAGTTTTTATAAAACAGGCATTACCTTTGCTTAAATACTCATCACTTTCGAAGGTGGCCAAAAATAAAAATTTCCTTACATGGTTTTTTGCCACATTATAGGGAAACATTCTCACCAAATTTCAGCGAAAAAGGATAAAAACTTGCTGTAAACGAACTGGAAATGCGTGCCTCATTCGTTGAAATTCTAGATTTGAGAAATAAAGCAAAATGTACTTTAGGGCGTTTTTCCGGTGTAGGAAGATGAAATCTCAACGTGTGAAAAGTAATTACCTGTTGATTGATAAAGTGAGGGCTCCTCTTGCTTAGGCAATAGAGCTCGCATTTACAAATCGTCCCACAAAAAGGTCTCAAACGCTGTTTATGGCGGGAAGTACCAACAAGGCTCTCTGTTCCGCCACTACACTCGCTGTTTTGGACGTACTGGATACAGTAACTTCACAATGCTGAAGGCCAAAACTAAGGGATCTAAAAAGTGTGACTGAGGAAACTACAGAAATTTGAACCGTGAATCCACAAAAGAAACCATGCTTTCGGAAGTGAGAGTAATCAGGGTGAGACCGCCTTTTATCTTTAGTAGTTGTACTGTACACATTAGTTAGCTATTCAGAATGTCAGCGTAACCTCGGCCGTACATATATACAAAGTGCCAAAAAGAATATTGTAACAGTTTTTCATTCCATAAAGGTGGCAAGGCTCAGTGTTTTCTGAATCTTCCAAAAATGAGGACAAAAGAATAACTATGGTGAATCTTCTATAATGACATGGTGCCGTAAAATGCTTGGATTTTTTTTTAATGTTCCACATGACTTACACTACATTCTACTACATTACACTACATTGCATTACATTGCATTACATTACATTACCTTACATTACATGACATTTTATAACCTTGATAACATTACATTACATACGTTACATGATATTACACAAGACATGCTACGTTACTTATTATGTTACGTACTACGTTACTTACCGTTAGAGTAAATGACCTGTTTACCAATAATAATAATAGTATGGTTTAGAAGGGCCCAATTGGGATTCTTTTGAGCTAGGCCAAAAATAATGTTGTAGTCACTTAAAAAATCAATATCTATGTTTATGGATTTTAGCCAGAGAACAACAGACTTCCAAAAGGTTATGCTATGCTCACAATAACAAAAAAGATGCTCGAGAGATTCTTCTGATGTGTGACAAAATGTACAGAGGGGAGAGCTGACTGTTTTCATTTTGTATAGAAATTTATTGGTATATAATATCCGATTGAGAATTTTGTATTGGAAAATTCTTGTATTGGTGTCGATTGTAACTACATGTGGAATTAGATAGATTGTTTCCCAGTCTAAGCTATGAATTGATTGTGAAATAAAGTTGTATATTTATGTCGTGCGGAAGGGTAGACTTGGGTCATCTCCACCAGTTTTTAGTAAAGTTTTTTTGAGTTGATTGAATCGAACAAAATGCTTTTACCATTTAAAAAGAGGGTATGTTGCATTACAGGCGGGCCATGAAATACAATAGGAGTCCCATTCGAGCTAATTAGGCTTTTCCACGGAGAGGGAAGAGAGTCAAAAATACCCAGAAGTGAGAAAAAATCTAGAAGCGTAAGCCCAGTAGCCGCAAAAGAGGGCCATGGTTTTAACTTACCATTGTTGGTCAGAATATCAGAAATGAAAACGATACCTTTTTAGAATAGTCTTCTATTAAAAACGGGTTTATCGTTAATGTGTATGAATTGATTATTCCACAAGATTTGTTTCAAGACTTCCTCACGAGATTCAGCAGGCTTAGCCGTTAATTTGGACCAGACATTGAGACATTCTCTGTAAAAGCTGGGATGGTTGTCTGATAGGTCTGAGGAATTGAAATTACAATATAAGAAAAACTTTCCCCTGTAGTCCTTAAGAAAGAAAGAAAGAAAATGTTTCCATGGGCTGTCGTAATCCTCGATGTATTTTTTAAGACAGATAATGTGCTGAGTATCAATAAGAGTTTTAATATGAGGCAATCTCAGACCACCATTCTTATAATCGCTGATTAGTGCTGAGCGCTTACTTTTGTCACGTCCTTTCCAGATGAATCTGTAGATAATGGAGTTAAGCTCTTTCATAACTTTTTTTGTGGAGGACATTAGTGATGCACGAAACATGAATTTTGGCATTACAAATGTCTTCACAACCTGGATTTTACCGTTTAACGTCAAGTTCTGCCATTTGCATCCTGCTAGAGTTTCAGAAAGCGATCTTAGAGTTTCATCATAGTTGAGCTCTTGTTTTTTCCTCAAATCGTAAGTAAAATGAACGTCAAGAATTTTAATTGGTTTATTAACTTTGTCAATATCAACGAGACGGGGCTGGTCTCTATCGTGGCAAGTTCCTAGCCATAGAGCTTCGGTTTTTTCCACATTGGGCTTTAAGCCATATCAGATCATCGGCAAAAGCTGCAAGCTTGATTTCTTTATCAACAATGATACCTTTTATACCCTCTTCGCTTCTGATTTTAACAAGCAACACTTCGAGAGCAATAATGAAGAGGTATGCCCACAAAGGATCCTCCTGCCTGACACCTTCAAACGTCAAAAAGCTGAGAAGAAAAACCGTTATTTAAAACACAACTCAGTATGTTACAGTAGAGTACCGAAACCCAAGGAATAAATGATTCACCGAGGTTAAAAGATCGCAACGCTCTAAATAAGAAAGAGCAGCTTAGCGAGTCAAAAGCTTTCTCGAAATGAAAGGCAACCATTAGACCAGATAGCTGTTGAATTTTAGTGTACTCCATGATATTGTCAATGGTGCGGATAGTGTCGAAGATTGTTCTGCCTTTAATATATGCATACTGGTCAGCCTGTATGATCTCTGGTAAAATTTTGTCTAAGCGTAAAGCGAGAGCTTTTGAAGCAATTTTCATATCTACATTCGGAGAGAAATTGGCCCTCAATATCCCTGTCTTTGTTGTCAATTAATTTAATAGTGGCTTGTTTTTGTGAAGTGGATAATTCGCCGTGCTCAAAATAATAGTTCAAGGAATCTGTGAGTTGCTGACCTAATAAATTCCAGAAAGTTTTATAGAATTCAACCATGAGTCCATCGTTACCGGGGGGTCTTGCCGTTAGGAAACGTTTTCAGCGCTTCAAAGCATTCAGTGCACGTAAGCAATCCTTCACAAGTCATTTTCGAATTGTTACTCAAAGATGGCATGTTAGGATTTTCTAAAAAGTCCGAAGCAAATTCTTTACCTTCTTCGGAGTCATGGTTGCTATATAGTGTTTGGTAGTAATCCATGAACTCGTTAATTATTATAGATCTGGGATTGACTGTAATTTTTCCTGTGGAATCATAAAGTCAACATACAGCAGTTTTACCACGTCTTGTTTTTTCCAAATTTAAAAAGTATTTCAAGTTTTTCTCGCCGTTCTCATACCAATTGATTCTAGAACGAACAATGCATCCACGCACAATGTAGTCATGGGGAAGTTCATATTCCTGTTTTGCTACTTCGAGATTGTTTACATTGTTTGGCGAAGGATCATTATCACAGGTCAGTTCATATCTTTTGACGTTCTTTTCTGCTTCAGCTAGGCGTGCTCTTCGCTCTCTGGCTTTTTCTTTGCTGTATTTCATAGTACAAGATCTTACTCTGTATTTTACTAAGTCCCACAGAACTCCCTTGTCAGTAACTTCCTTAAATTCGTCAAGCCATTCAGAGTATTTTAAAGAGATAAGTTCAATATAGGAGGAATCTTCTAATAAACTGGAATTGAATTTCCAGTAGGACGGACCATGTGATTGTTTGTCTAAACTGTTAAAAAGCAAGAAAATCACTGAATGGTCTCACTTAATAGCAGGAATAATATCAGTTTTAGATACATTGTCTTGAACAGCATTACTTATGAGCCAGAAGTCCAGTCGGCGTCTAATAAAGGGCTTTTTCTGAGTCCAAGTAAAGCCTTTTTTTTCGGGATGGTGTATGCACCAAATATCAATAAGATTGTAAGTCATCATTAATTCTTTAATCCTTCGCACTGAAGGTTTCGTCTCAATTCTTCCCTCGAGATTGTCTAGCGTAGGATTGAGGTGAGTATTGAAATCGCCATCAATAATGATCTCGCAATCTGGATCTAGATCGAGCTCATCCAGTGCGGATTTAACGTTGTCGAAAAATTTACATTGTTCACGACTTTTAGTGGGTGCGTATAAATTAACTAACAGGAAAGGCAAGTCTTAGATGGTTGCTTCGACAAGAATGTACCTGCCTTCGGTTTCAATATACTCACTTTTAATTTTGAAATGAAGCTCGTTATTGAATAGGATTAACACTCCTCTGCTATGATTGGTACCATGAGCAAACAACATTTTACCTTGCCACTGAAACTTCCATTCATTCTCAATGTCTGGAGTACTGTAGGTTTCTTGTAAAAAAACGATATCGGCATTTTGCTGCTTAACCCATGTAAAGATCAAACACTGATAACTCGCTTATATCAGGTGCGTTGGAAGTTACATAGCACATTTTGCTTCTTTCCCACCAAAAATATTGTTATCAATTAATTAATGATTTGTCTTCGCGACATCCAAATAAAGTAAGGAATATTGCGGAAATCAAGGTTAGGGAGCAAACTATAACTGAATCTTCTAAGATAGCTGAAGAACTAAATCTGCATTTCTCAAGTGTTAGTGAGAAACTAGCCTCAGAAATACCGCCATCTAATGTTGAGCCAGAGTCCTACTTTGAAGCAACTAAAACAATCTTTTCTTTGAAAGATCCACCGGTGAGTGTAGTCCACAAACTGTTGGCCAAACTAAATGAAAGGAAAGCTGCGGGCTTAGATAACATTCCATCTAGACTTCTTACATTCCATCTAGACTTCTTAAAATGGCTGGCAACATAAGCGCACCATCGCTCACTCAAATATTTATAAAGCCGATTAACACTGGTATTTTTCCAACTGAGTGGAAACTCGCTAGAGTAACTCCTATTTTCAAAAAGAGCAAAAGGGATGACCCAAGTAACTATCGACCAATATCCATTATTCCGGCCGTTGCCAAAATTATTGAAAAAATTATATACAACCAGCTTTGTGATTATCTTAATGATAACAACTTACTAACTCACTGTCAATCTTTATTCTGATCATTGCACTTTACACTCACTGCATTGATTGAAGCTACTAATAGTTGGTCGGTCAATATCAACAATGGCCTTGTAAATGGTGTGATTTTCATCGCTCTGAAAAAAGCTTTCGACACTATTGACCATACTATCCTTATGTGAAAGCTTCGGAAATATGGCGTTGACTCGAGTAGTCTCAAATGGTTTGAATCATATGTTTGTGACTGAAACCAAAAATGCAGCGCAAATGGCCATTTATCAAGTACTCCCCCAATTTCTTGTGGCGTCCAACAAGGTAGCAATCTTGGTCCACTCCTATTCTTAGTCTATATTAATGATCTTCCCAATTGCCTCACTTCAGCCTCTCCTAGAATTTTCGCCGACGATACTGATATAACCTTCGCTGCCAGTACAATGATTGATCTTGAGAATGCTGTAGACTTAGAACTAAGAAATCTTCAGCGCTGGCTAATAACCAATAGGCTAAGCCTTAATATCGCTAAAACTGAATTCATAGTAATTGGGTCAAATCAATGAATACATGCTGTGATGTAAAGCATATATGAAATATTTCATATTTGAACTGTGGTTATAGATGCAAATGAAGAGTGATCATCGCAGTAAATTTTCCAATTTAAGCAACTGGAAAGAAGCCTAAAAAAAATCGGGGCTTCAACGGGATTCGAACCTATGACCTCCGCAATACCGGTGCGATGCTTTACCAATTGAACTATAAAGCCAATGTGTGGCTTCATAGCTCAGTTGGTAGAGCATCGCACCGGTATTCGTGGCGGTCATGGGTTCAAATCTCGTTGAAGCCCTGATTTTTTTCACAATAATATTGATAACCAAAAGCAATCACAAGTTAATGTTAACTTTGCTTTTTAACAGGGTGAAACAGCACGTATTTTGGTAAGAAATGGAGATATTTATGAAGGTGTTCTAAAAGTAGTCTCCTCAAAGGTGAGAAATGGCTGACTTTATTTAACAAGTGAACCAATTTACAAAGAGATCGATTGACACATAGTTTTATTTAGTCATGACAATAATAACAATAGCAACAACATCTGATGTCAAATTTAAAATCAGTTTCCCCCAACAGATAATTTTTGCATCATAACACGGCAATGAAAGTGTCTTCTCTTTAAGAGGGCCTTTAGGTCGAAACGATCTAGTTCCTTAGTTGATGAACCTTGGCTTCCTTGTTTTGTAGAACTTGCAGCTGACCCACAAACGTGTCATTATTTTTGTCACTGCACACTGTGCCTCCATAGTCAAACAGTTAGATGGTTAAGCAATTGTGTAGTGTTAGCTTAGCATGTAGAGGCAAAAGATCGTCATATTCTCTTTATCATTCCTATCCTTTGATTGATAGTTATTTTTTATATATTTATTTATTTAGTTAGACATGACCAGTTCTTTTATTAAAAAATACCTCTTAGTCAAGGGATCTTTGCTATGTTATGAGCAAGTCAATGTATGAGTGAGTGACTGAGAGATGTATGTATGTCACACCAATCAGATTAGGGCTACCAAAAACAACCAATCAAATTACCCCTTGTAAAGATGAATCATCTGCAGGGTTCGAGTAATATTTGAATTCCTGCTCGCACTTTGGTCAAGTAACTCTCAAATATTGCTAAACTGGGGCACTTCACCACTTGCCCAAGTTTTCAAATCAGTAATAATCATGAACCTCAATCAAAATGGAAATTATTCACTGACAAATTTGAATGTAATAATCTGTCTGACTTGCTTGTAATCTTCTTAGTTTTGATCAGTTTCACTTGCTGTTTCCTGAGTTACGTGGTGGGTATCTTAAAAAATCCGTGAATCAATTATTTCAATCTCCAGAACTGGGTTGTGTGCAACTCCTTGAATGTTAAACTGCTTCCTGTCTAACTCCAAACAATTCTAAAGGGAAGCACAAAATTAAAAACAAGTAGTCGAATAAAATACAATTTTGTTTCTCATCTTCAGTTTTAAAACAGGCACCATGTTGATTTTGTAAAGCCAGCAAGTGCATTTTGTTTTCTTTTAGGTAGTATAGCTTGCCCGTTATCCCACTGCTACCCATTTTTAAATTTTTAAAATGGCCACCAATAAAAGTTTGAGATAGCGTGACATCACGATGACATCACAGGTGGTGCAGAGTCAGTCCAAACCCTCAGATGGTCCAGGCGGGGGCATGTGAACACAGAGGGGTAGGGTAGAATTTGTGATGACGTCATGAGGGGGTTCTTGGTGACTTCATGAAAGGGTTCATGGTGACCTCATGAGAGGGTTGAACGGGATTGCCACCCCCTCCTAGGGCATGTATTAAAAGCTGACGTAGGGTTTCTTTTAGTTCATAGACTTCTCAGCGGAGAAAAAACCCCTAATGGGATGATGTTTGGAGGGGATACCCCTACCCCTCTATAGGATGATGTCATGAGGGAAACCCCCTCTCCCTCTATGGGGATCCCTCTCTGACGAGGTGGATGAGTGAAAAAGACATTAGAGTGAGCACTTGGCCTAGAAACATTGTTATTTTCAATTGTTTTCCACTCTTACTGTATTTAGGCTGGCATGAAAATCTGATTTTTTGGTTATGGCAATCACATGATACATGTGAAATAAAGCAGCTCCTTGAAGTGCTACCGTCCTAGCCTAGTGGGTGGCAAAAAAAGACAAGGTATAAAAGTCCACTGGCAAGATGGATCTTTGAACTGTTTCAGCCACGAGAATGCCAGCCATCAGAGGAGATTGACAAAAAGGAGGGCTGGGTCCATTTGCTTGGCAATTGGCCTTGTTCTCCCAGGCACCCATTGTCACCAACCTAGCCAGGAAATGTTGAGTGGTTTACTACTAAGATTGACTGGTCAAATGGGTGACAAGTTCAGCTTTCAGGGTAACTCGTAAATGATTGGTTTTCTCAATCGTATCTTCTGTTTCCAGACCCTTGACAAAAAGGACGGGGTATCCGAAAGGGAAGAATACATTGGCCACTGTTACGTGCTTGGCGACAAACACCAACTAATCAACATTTTAACAGCATCTTCAGCAAAAACTAGACAAGCCAATCAAGGGTTCAGTCATCCTGGGAAGGCATACTCCTCCATAGGTCAATGACCGAAACCTGGTTATGGCCCACTCAAAGAAAATTTATGAAAGGAAGCGTGTTGTGAGACATTTCATCAGAACATACATGTCACAACAGAGTACAATGAGAGGGATGCCGCTGCCAATGCCAATGCCTGGTGTTAGCAGCAGCATTGGCGTTGGCGTTGGTGTTGCCAGCAGCGACTGCATTTGTGTTGCTAGCTGCATTGGCAGTGGTGTTGCCAGCAACAGTGGTGGTGGCATTGGTGTTGCCAGCAGTGGTGATGGTAACAGTGGTGTTGGATGGTATTGCTGTTCACGACAGCATCGGTGTTGGTGATGGCGGTAGTGGGAAAATCCCCAAATTGTAATTGAGGTAAAAAAGTATTTATGCTAAAAAGCTGGTATCTTTTACGACCATCACCAGCTAGAAGACATTGCAATGAAATGAACTTGTGCTGTGTGTTTATGGACATTTTCCCATGTGGGTGATTTGAAAGTGCATATGACAAGTGTTCATGACAAGATCCACTCACCCTTGCCAGTGTGGTTAAGTCTTCAGTTGTAAAGATGTTAGACTCGGCCATTAAAGGACTTGTCTTAAGTGTTCAGACTCTTGATCCTTACAACTTGGCTCCTACATGCCCGGTGAGCCAACACTCTCCTTATCCTGGTCAGAAGCCAACTTGCAAAGTGGAATGGGTACAAGCAAGACCTACTACCCACATTTTTGTGTACCAGGTAGCATGCAAATCTTGGGTGCTACCTTGAGTGGAAAGACCACATGGTTGTCCAAACTGATACAGGATGCAGTGACCTATTTTGGATATGACATTGGAGACAGTGTATGTTTTTGTCAAGCCTTGTACTGTTACAGTTTCTCCTGGCAACCTACGTTTGCAAGAATGCAGCAAGACATGGGTGTTGTCTTTCACCCAGGAATACCAACCATCCCTTGGGAAGAAGTGTTTCCCCCCAACAGTGTCCTAGATTGTTAGTGCTTGAGGATTTGATTAGAGGAACTGTTGACTAGGACAAAGTGATAAAATTATTCAGTAAGGAGGCTCATGACCTTGATTTCTTCATTATTAATATAAATTAAGCATATCTTTGAAAGCTCATATTCAATAACAGCAACAGCAGTTTTCACTCTCCAGGGACAGCTTGTTCTTTAAACAGCCTTCTCAGTCAAAATCACCTCTCATGAATGGCCAGTTCTGTGGATTCTAACCAGTTATATTCCTTTTCCTGCATGAATTTGTCTTTGGTTGCCACTATTTTTCGATAGATGGGGTGCTTTTCCAAGGCACTCATCCATTTCAGATCTTTCAACAACACATCTCCCAAATATTGCCTCTAAAGAGGAAGCAGGCTATTGTACACCTTAAGAACTGCCACTTCCTGTGAATCTCCACTTTTCTGTAACTCGGCTATCAAGGCCTCAAGTTTTTCTGCCATTTTGTCATCAAAATGGTGGGAGGGGTGGTCCAGATGTTCCAATTATTTTGTCCAAGATTGTATGCAGGGTTTCAACATGACAAGACACAGGGAGCCAGTAGTTAGGAACTAATGTGTCAACACGTTTATCGGCAATATAAGGAAGTGGTGTCTGGCGAAGTCACGCGAGTCAGAGCTCAAGGGTAATGCTGATAATCTAAGTATAGGTACTACAAGTAAAGTGTATTTTGGTAACAATGATAAATAGAAACTTTATTCTAACCCCAACTTTCCAAAGCAGTACTGGGATTAATAACAATGATGACAAAATGGCACGTTTATACTCCATCATTGCTTTGGGGGGGATGGGGGATAATTGTTCAATTTTATTCTGTCTAAGGTTGTCCAAGGTCGACACTGGTGTTACAAGAAGCTATGTTTGCTATGCAGATCACATCTGTTCTGTTGTTGCATGTTCGATAACCAAGGGGAAACAACGTTAGTCGACCTAAAATCTAATGAACTCTGTGCATGACTCAAGCAGAATTGAAATAAAATCACAACTTGATTTGTTTTTGGTGTCAAATACTTTATAGATATGAAAATTGAATATGCATAAGTGCATGTTGAAGTGTTGGCCCTAAAAAGCAAAGGTTTTTCTTTAACCAAGCCGAATATATTTATTGTTGGTCAGTTGCACACATGGGAAATCATGAATAATTTTCAACGTTAAGCTCCCTTTCTTAGTTAGTGTTTTGAGAATTAATTTTACCCTTGAATTTTTGTCCTTTTAAAAGTACTGTGATCTTTTTGCACCTCTGATGAGGCAGCATTATGTGGTGTACGTGGAGGGAGGAGTCATTGATGTGAGGGAGATAAAATGAATGGCAGTGCATAGGCATTCTTTGCCAGCAAATTTTACGATGAAAAACAAAAGTAAATTTCAACATATATTACTTCCAGAAGGGAAAAAATAAAACTAGCAGAAGAGGAGAACGGTCTTGAACCCGAGAGACCTGCAACTTATGTGCTAATCCAATGCACCACTTTCACTCTCGTGCTTTCATTCCATTATTTTTAAAGGCCATTTTTGGATAGTATTTTGTCTATTGAAGTATTTTGTTTCTGTCGAATAGTTTTCTTTGCAATGCACCTGTTGAAGATCCTGAACACTATTTTCTGCACTGCCTAAATTTTGCTGCTTCGCGTGAAAAGTTGTTTGCCTCTGCTGCACAATTCTGATAGGAAAAAATTGATTGGTTGTTAAATGTTATTTCTCACTATGATTTTGACACTAATTTTATGTTTTTCAGTATGTCCAATCATTTATTCCCTTGGCCAACCATTTCTATAAAGTTTAATTCCTTTGTGTATATTGTTCAATCACTATGCGTAATATGCAGTGTATTCAGCATAAGCTCTCTAGATGAGCTCTTTTTGCTCTTACAGCAAATGTAATAAATATTGTTTGAATAATAAAAAAACAATGCAGGCCTTGCATGCCTATGTTTCTTTTGGTAAGTTATAGTTCTTTGTGTCCTTATTCATAGTTATTATACAGTACCCCCAACCAAGCCAAATATATTTTTATTGTTGGTCGGTTGCATGCATTGGAAATCATGAAAAATATTAACGCTGCACGTCTCCGATTAAGCTACCTTTCTTAGTTTTTCAGAACTTAACCTTGAATTTTGGTCCTTTCAGTTAAAAGTATTTTATCAATACTTTCACACCAGTTGATTTTTTTTGCACCTCTGACAAGGTGGCAATATGTACTGTATGTGGTGGGAGGGTTCATTAATGTGAGGGAGATGGAGTGAATAGCAGTGCACTGGCATTCTTTGCCAGCAAATTTTATGACCAAAACAAAAAAGAACAGTTCAACTACCTGCAGAAAAGAAAAAAAAAATAGTAGAGGAGAAAATCGGTCTAGACCCGGAGACTGAGTACATGCACGCCACTTAGACCCATGACTTACGCGCTTATCCAATGGGCCACTTGAACCCTCACATACTCAGTCCGTTATTTTTAAAGCCTTAACTTTTCAGGCTGTTACTAGATATTAGTCTTTTGAACTATCTTGTTTCAGTCTGTAAAAAGAAAAGATGTCGGACACGATTTTTATCTGCGTTGAAATAAAATTCAACAATTTACAAGTTGTTTAATGACGATTCTTTACAGTTAAGCACTGTTTTGTAGCAGGGCAGTAAAAAAAAACTCTTAGTTCATTGTTTATTTTATTGATCGCCAAAATCGTCAAAAATCGTCCTAAGCCGTCCAAAACCAACCTTTAATCGTATGAAATTTGTCGTAAACCATCACATCACACAAGCCTCATACAAGCCTGAGTGCCTGTAGAGAACGGCACTTCAGTCTTTCGCCATTATTTCGTATTATGTCAGCGATACGGCTATTCATAGACTCTATTGTTTTATATATCAGCTCCTGAGAAATGCGATAGATTATTCTGTACTTAATACTTCACTTAATGTGAAATTTGAAGTTGTCTTTAGAATTTAGATTGCAGCTTAGTGCTTTGTCTGGTGTTCGTTTTTTGCCAATGGCAGTTTGTAGTGAGCTTTTCGAGCATTGATATGGATCAGTGTATGCTCTGTAAAGTTGGGGTTAGAATAATGCCTCAATTTATTCATTGTTACCAAAATGCACTTTACTTGTAGTACATAAACTTAGATTATCAGTGTTACCCTTGAGCTCTGACGTGCATGACTGTGACACACACCACTTCCTTGTAATGCTGATAAATGTGATGACATATTAGTTCCTAATTACTGGTTCCCCTCCTCTCTTCACATTGAAACCCTGCGTACAATCTTGGACAAAATAAATGGAACATCTGGACCACCCCTCCCCACATTTCAATGGTGCCAAAATGGCGTGCTTTTGCTCCTTTGCATCTTTATCATTGCTTTGGGGGGGATGGGGGATAATTGTTCCATTTTATACTGTCCAAGGTTGTAGCTTATTGTTGCTTTCTTTGAAATACTTTTATTAGTTGAATGTTGTCTCAATGGCCTGGTAATACTGGGATTATATGGGCTGACTAAATCGCTACGTGCCAAATACGGTAGCACTAGCCACAGTTTCACAAAATTTGGTTATATAGAATGCGTTCTGTAGCGTTACAATAATTTTATTGCAATAAACTCTTGTTGCACAACATATCTGGAAAAACTTATAGTTGGGTTTCCATCAGAAAATTTTACCTTTGGTTTTAATCATTGACTGCATGTTGCTTCAAACAGAACCATTTCACATCTTGTCGTGAAGCTTCGAAAAATGCTTCGACAAAAACAACTAGCCGTTGCCTGTTGACAAGATTCACAGCAGTAAATTTTCACGGTGTATCATAAATACTTTGATAAAACATTGTTTTGCAGATGGAGATCATTTCATTGTTGAAATCACCAATTTATTCTAAATAGAACCAGAGACGCCATCAAAATTTTTACTTCGCTTTTTGCCACGCAACACTTCAGTCAACAGTATTACTCTTCCCAGTAGACTGCGACACCCACAAATTTTTTTGCCACCTTCAGAGCAACGTTTTTGATGCCGCGAGTTTGTTTCAAACCAGTCATGTTGTACATTGAAATGCACTACGTGAGAACATTTTTCTTGTGTGTCGCGTCATGTCTTTTTCGTACTGCGTGATGTTCATTCACAACATGTTTATCTTCAAGAGGAAAGCTTATCATGGTTTTTGTCTGCCATAGAACTGTCAGCATGGCCGCTGTTTATCAGCTGAAGATAAAATATGATCAGGACAAATTTGGAGGGTTTTTTTAGACGCAAAACACCCGGTAAACTTTCCTCTTGAAGATAAACATGTTGTGAATGGACATCACATAGTACAAAAAAGTCATGCCGTGACACAGAAAAAATGCCCGCACGTGATGCATTTCAATGTACCATGTGATTGATTTGAAACAAACTCGCGGCATGAAAAACGTTACTCTGAAAGGTGGCCAAAAATTTGTAGGTGTCGCGGTCTACTGGGAAGAGTAATAAGCAAGTGACCATCCAGCGCGCACCAAAAGATAAACGTCTTGAAAAGTTTCTATTGCAAAAAAGTTCATACCTGTTTGCAGCGTATCATAAAAACTTCAATGAAACATCGTTTCTGCAGATAGAGATCATTTCACTGTTTAAATCGCCGATTTATGCTGAATAGAACTGAAAATATCATTGTTTTCGGTAGTTAGTAAAACAAGGAGTGACCTAAAATGATCTAAAATGACCTAAAATGACATTTAAATTTAACTGGAATTAAAATGGTACTTCCCAATGATCGACATTGAATATCCTGAATATACCATAGATGCCGCTGAAAGTTTGCTGCAACCATTTCTATTTGATCATTCATTTATCTTGGTTTCACTTAGTAGTACACTTTTGATCACCTTAGATTACTGTAATCCTGGCAGTAATACTACTATCATTTGTAGTGTTTTCAGTTAGTTAATCTTTCCTGTCATGTTCTGTAAATTTTAATAGCTGAAGGGTAAGGAGTAAAAGCATCACAGGAAATCGGCATCACATTTGATTCCCATGCCGAACGTCATGTGGTGAATAATCAATCAGTGGCTAGTTGCTGTCTGCTCAGCAAAACATGTCAACAGCTGCACAAAGTTATTGAGAATCTTGGCTCATTATTTATGTTTACCATGAATGAAAACTTTGGTCAATTTGCTTCACAATACTTAGTGATACTCTTGTTAAAGCTATGAACTTAGATGTGAAAACAACGCTGTTTAAACTGAAAGCAAGTGACGTGTTGTTTACAAACTCATGCTATATTTCGCAGGAATAGTAGCTGGCGAAATGTGTTGCGAATGTGTTCCATGAACGAACCATTTCTTTGTGAACCAAAACTCCTTGGGGTGGGAGAAAGCTTATTGTTCAAACACAACATTTCGTTTGGATATATTGCTCACTCTTAAAGCAATAAAAAGATGGTGACGCAGGTTTTCCGCTGTGACATTATTTACACGGCATTGCTAGACTTTATTGGAGTGTCTCCCATGAACTTCGCGGTAATATGAAATGTATGCTTAGCGGCTGATATTCTTTTCCTAAACAGGGAGAAAACCAAGCAGTCGTTGCAAGTAGGCAGTGATAACTACTCGACCGGTAAATCTTCAAAGCGAAAGATTGGAAAAACGATAGCTTGATTGAAGATGTTTTTACAATATGCAAATTTGGCTGTAATCGAACAGCTCTCGCTTTTTGAGTTTTCCTAACGAAGCTAGTTATTGTTTTGTCCAACAATACTTCACAAAAGAAACAGTTAGAGGTAAATAACAAAGAAATACCTATATGTGTATACGCATACGCGTATGACTATACGCGTATAGACTGCATATGCGAAGTTCGCTTATTTCTGAGCAGTACTGTAGGGTTTGTTATATTGGAGGGTCTGTAAATTTCCCTGTAACTCTGAATGGGCTTAATAAATTTTGTCATGAAGATTTTTTTAATTAAAAGTGGTTCATCAAAGGGAAGTGTTTTTAATAATTCATTGTTTGTTATAGTTTGATTGTACTTTAGGTGAGGCCCATCTTGTGCAGCACAAAAAGAGCAATGGACTCATCATTGAGGTACTTTTTTAAATTTTATATATTCATCTGCATTTTTCTTTTACATTTCATTTTTGAGTTAGTCAGTGCATCTGTGGTGAGTGAGAGATGTATGTATGTCACACCAATCAGATTGGGTCTGCTATAAACAGCCAATCAACTTTTT
>CM042753.1:19619711-19630449 GCA_022496165.2 Catalaphyllia jardinei
TGGCTTTTTGTGGATTAGCTAGTGCTTCCTAACAGTCCTCAGCTCAGTTAAGTCAGTGTTTGCGATAGTTAGTTGCCCATTCTCCTTAGTAGTCAGGTGTCCTCTCCCTTTCTGGTCTTCATGGTACAGGTTCTGTCATCTCATTGGCAACTGGTTGCCCATCAGGCTTTTGATCTGGAAGACTTTTAAATTCCACATAAGGTGTGGCATTTTTCATTTCTTCTAATCGCTTGGCACCGCAATTCTATGACTGGATTCATTGAATAAGACATCCTGACTTTAGACAACTTTAGCACACTTCAGGTCATAAAGCCATTATCCCAGTATGCATTCACCAACATTGTTAGTGCATAGAGCCTGACACTTCTGATTCAGACTTTTTTTACCAGGGCTTTCTACTCAAGAAAACTTGTCTTAGTGTTTCAAGATAAATCCACACATAGTGAGTCTTGCCATCGATGAATGTCAGAAAATATTCACCTTCACTCAGGGACTTGCATTCATCTTTCTGCATAAATCACTGTGTACCAAGCCCAGTGGCTCAGCTCACCACCTGCTTCTGCTGTTTGGAAATTTTCTTCTGTGTTGCTTTCCCTTCAGGCATGGTTCTCAGATGTTAATAGTTTGCAGTGAATTGAAATCAAAACCACCTGCCAGCTCCTCCTTAGCCAAATTTTGTAGGTTTTGTACTCCAAGATGACCATAGCATTGATGCCGGACATCTTCTTTTGACTGTTGGCTTTGGTTGTCTGCTACATTAGCTTTTTGATGCTCAGTTCAGGTAGTACAGGTTTCCTACCCTCATGGCTATTGTGGTCAGTTTCCCATTTGTACATGTATCTAGAATTTGACAACGTACTGGTCTTGTTAAACTCTACCATCTTTCCAGCTTCCACCACCTTTGTCACACTGAGCAAGTTGTATGACACATCAGGCACATGCAGAACCTAATGTAATTGGCATCTACTCATTTTACCTCTTGTCCATGCTATCTCCAACACAACAGTTTCTTGTCCTGTCACTTCCACTGCAAATCCATTTCCAAGTGTGACCTCCAGTGGCTGCTTCAGGCTATTGAGGTCAACAAGCAGCTTAACATCATTGCACATGTGACAGATTGCTCCTGAGTCCACAATCCAATCTGTCATTTGGCTACTAGAACTCCCGACATCATGTAGTTCACCATCAACCTGATGCAGTAACTGTCTCTCCCTCTCACCTTAGCTCTATTTCCTTCAGCTTGGTACTTGTCTCCTTCTGGCGTGTGCTTAACTTGGTTCTGACCCTGTTCATTGCAGTTAACAACAACAACAATAACAAGCATTTATTTTGCTTAGTACATAAAATATCATACAGCACCTGATATGACCGATTAACTGTCTGATATGACTGATACAGTTCCTGATATGACCAACTTTCCCCAGTGGTGGAACTTTGGTCCCCTTGCTTTAGGTCGCTGTTTTCTTGTCATCTTACTGTTTGCATCAACACCTGCCTGTTCCTTTAGCTTCCATTCTTCATGTAACAATCGCTCAGTGACCACTTCTATATTTGTAACCTCTGCATTTGCCTCAAGAGCAGTAACCAGCATGTTATATGAGTGGCGTACTGGCTAGCAAATGAAATAGGGTCTCCAATCACCGACAGACCATCAAAAATCGTGGTCATGGCCTTGATGTCTTCTTGCATGGGCCCATCATGTTTCAGCCGTAAGGAGAAAATATTACACAGTTCCAGCTTGTTTGCCCATGTTCTCTTCTGAAATTGGTTTGCCACCTTCCCCCACACAGTTGCTGGGTCTTCAGGAACTCCAACCAATTACAACAGTGACAGCTCAACAGACAGCACAATTATTGCAGGTGCTTGTTCTCTTCTTGCAAGGAACTTTGCGTATCTGTCGCTGTCCTGGCCAGGAGCAGCTTCAGTACCATCCACAATGCTCTATAATCCTTTCATGAGAGCCATTCAGCTCTGTATCTTCCGTGTTGGATAATTCTTCTCATTCATAGGAACAACAGCAGTCTTCAGTTGCATGCCATCTTTGTTTGCATAATTAATGTGAAGGACAGGCAACACAGTCCAAGTGGACTTTCAATTCAACATAACAACAACTTCAACAATGCAGTGGCTAAGTTCTGGGCCCATAACCTGATAGAAAACAGGCTAAAAAGAAAACAAATGCAGTCGACACGAAACCACTAGCAACAAGCTAGCAAAAGTCAAGTAAAAAACGTTTTTAATCAAACGCAATCTACGAAAACCTGTTTAAAGCGGTATAGTAAAACTTCTTGAAAATTCTAGATACTTAAAGATAGTTTTTAAATGTGCAGAGGTTCTATAATAGTCGGCGTGTCCGGTATATGTTATGGACGGGTGGATCAGTGAGAGAATTATGTATGTCACACCAGTTAGATTGGATGTACTGTTAAACACTAATCAAATTTCCTGTTATATAGGTAAATAGTATGTGAGAAGATTTGATCCCGATACAGTTGAGAACAGCCATATTTATTCTTCTGTAAAAGATGAGGACATATTCATATATTGGGTTTACCTTGACATTTTCTGTGGGGAGGCTAAGGATTTTATGGGCGGGTTTGATAGTCTTAAGCAATTGGATAATCAGTCGGAGAATCATAGTGTTTGGGATATAACTGCGAGCATGCAATGAAGGGCGAGCTAATTTCCCCATTATGTAAGGTTTTGAATTAAATGAGTGTTAGCTGCTCTACTACTAATGTTGATGTGGTTTCTATGATAAGAACAATTGTATTTCAGGGGGCGGAATGCACTAGTAGGTATGTGAAGAGGTTGTGACCAGGTTTGAATCGTTTGTGTGTTGTAGTAGAACCTAAATATTGCTGCAGAGTCGAGGGTGAGTCGTTAATTTCAGCATCCATTAATCAGTTTCAGTGATAAGTTTCAACGAGAAAAACGAAGAGACTACGATTAATTTCGTCAACAGAACAAAAAGAAATTATGTGACGATTTTACATTTATAATGGCTCTTGTTTACTATGGGGATGAGAAGATAGGTAATGAATGTAACTTAACTCGTCAATGTTATCAGGGTTTTCGCTTTATCACATTAATAGCCAGCATGAATTGTAGTAGAAGAAAAAGAAAATTTCTTGTTTAAGATAACTTTAGTGAGGTATAATACAAAGTCTTGGGAGTTCTATGATTGTATTAAGTACAAGGACTTTGGTGCTTGAGTAATAAAGACTAAAGTGTATGTTGCCGGTTTGTGATTTTTAGTCCGGTTTGGAGGGGATTGTGACAGTTACATAATATACATTTCAGTAAAAAGGTGGCTAGTTATGAACGAGATGAGTTTTGCGTTTTGAAGTAGTTCATGAGTCAGTAGTAAACAAATGGGAAGAGATATTTTATTTCAGGTTACAAAGTGTAACTTGATACTTTTGTTTTTCACAACCAGTAAATTCAATTAGAGGTCATGAATCGTCGCTTCTAGTTCAAAGGACATATTTTAGAGGAGACGAGACTATTTAGATTTGAAACAGTTTTAACCTTAACAAAGTGGAAGTGACAATTGTTTGACAATTTGCTGAACTCAATAATTTGAACTCAATAATTTGACCTTGCTCCCAATGTGTGGCTTCATAGCTCAGTTGGTAGAGCATCGCACCGGTATCGCGGAGGTCATGGGTTCGGATCCCGTTGAAGCCCTGATTTTTTTCAGGCTTCTTCTTTCCAATTGCTTAAATTGGAAAATTTACTGCGAGGATCATCTTCACTTGCATCTATAACCGCAGTTCAAATATGAATTATTTTATATATACATCACATAACTTCACTGCACGGGAAAATATTAACTCAATAATTTGACCTTGCTCCCAATGTGTGGCTTCATAGCTCAGTTGGTAGAGCACCGCACCGGTATTGCGAAGGTCATGGGTTCGAATCCCGTTGAAGCCCTAATTTTTTTTTTCAGGCTTCTTCTATCCAATTGCTTAAGTTGGAAAATTTACTGCGAGGATCATACTTCACTTGCATCTATAACCGCAGTTCAAATATGAATATACATCACAAAACGAGATATTGCTATTTTTAGTTGCAAATGGTAACTTAACACTTTTGTTGAAAAAATACCTCTTAGTCAGTTACAGATTCATGTAACGTGATATTTTTATTTGTTATCAAATGTTAACTTGACACATTTGTTTTTCACAGTCAGAATAAACTGGCAAACAAGAAGCAGATTTATTGGCGCTTCCAGAAAAATGTTTGGACCTACCTTCTCTTAATGAATTCAGGGGCATTTTAATATTGCGTAATAATGGCAATTGTTAAAAATGGTAACTTTTAGCGAAAATTTTCTTAAAGTTAAGGTTTGTGGTATTCCTGAAGACTCCTGGCGGCGAGCTAAACCGCAAATTAATATGATTAGACTTTGAGGTGACATAGTGGTTGCACGCTTCACGAAATACAGTCTCAAAAGGTGCCAAAAAACTCAGGCTTTGAGAAGGGTATTGTGACAAGGAACGTTATACAGTTACAAGGAACGTTATACAGTTTTTCATGTGCCTTGCTTTTTTCAGGGTTACCTTCCATAACGTCTTCTTGGTTTGATATCGATATTAATTTGAAATGGTTTCATGGAATAGCAAAACCGAAAAAAAATCAACGATCATTTTGTTAGCATCAGAACATGTTTGTTATAAACTGAGTTAAATTCAATAGAACAAAATGACGGCCGAAAGTTCAAGTAAGTCCAAATTAAAATCGTATACCAGCACTAGAAAGAACAGCTTTACTTTAGTAACCCTACAAAGTTTCAGGACTTCAAGTGTAATATCAGCTAAGAAAATGTTAGTTGAAAATTGAAAAATTTACAGACGTTTGTATGACTGGGGGTATAATGCATACTCCCAGTCATACAAACGTCTGTAAATTTCTCGATTTTCAACCTACATTTTCTCAACTGATATGAAATCTGAAATGCTAAAACTTTGCAGGGTTACTAAAGTAAAGGAGCTCTTTCTAGTGCTGGTGTACGTTTTCAACTTTAGTTAATTTTAACTTATTTGAATTTTGCGGCTGCCATTTTGGAGAAGGGTCTCTTATACGTTGACTAGTAAAACGTGACAATCTTACGTTTGTAACATGGTACTTTTGTTTTTCTCGTAAAGTTATACAACACGATCCCCTTGTTTTCTCGAAAACTTTAAGGCGATGTGCTTTCTCTTCACTGCTGGAGATAAATATCTAAGAAAAAATGGAAGAAAGATTTTTTCAAAACACTATCATTTCACGGACAAACAACTAATCTAATTATCAGATTATCACATCTGACAGGTCGAGCCATGGAATAGCACATTCTTATTCTGTTTGCACCTTTGGCGTCAAAAACCACTTCAAATTATGAGAGGAGTTACAGCGAGAACTTCCTGTACGAACTATTCAACGAATGAATCTGAAAAGTACACTAACTTACACCAAAGCCTCGTAACAGATGTCAACAAGTGAAGGTGCCTTACAAACGACTTATCCAAAATGAAAACAAAACCGATAAACAGACTTCTAACAACTAACAACAATAGATGGATCGAAACCGACCAATGACCAATGACAAACTTAACACGAGTCTTGCAGCCATTACCATGAAGGCTTTACTGACTAATCACTTTTAACGGACCAGACTGGTAACACCATTGACTGATAACAATTATTCACTACTACTCAGACTTGCTATTCACAAAAAATAACTCTTGCACGCCTTGCGTGCCTATGTTTTGATAAAAGTCAGCATGTGGATAAATTAAATGTTTTGCCTCTTAACTGATAACGTAACTTAACTTGTAACACCATGGACTGACAAGCACTATTCACTACCTCCAGGAGCCCTTTATTCACACAAAAAAATAACTCTTGCATGCCTTGCATGCCTATGTCATATTTCTATGCAACTTTTGCGGGGAAAAAAATATAACCCAGAACTCATCAGAAATATATTTTTTCACAAGAAATTTACTTTATATTCATTTGAATCGTGAATGAAATCATCTTTTTAGGATATTTTTCCTTTAGGGTCTATTCCTCAACAATCCAGCTTCATCATGTTAAAATTTCAGCGAAATCAAAGAACCAGAATTAATAAGAATTTTTTTGTCTCCTTGCGTCATTGCTTGACTCAACAAAGGTAGCCACGGTCATCCATAGCAACCAAAAAACACGAACATAACACAAGCCAATGCTTTGGGCAAAAAATTCCACAATTATTGCCTGTGACCTAAACCTTGAATGGGAACATCTTTCTTTTCAAACTTTTCTTAAGTTATTTAGATGAAAAAGTGACCTTGGCAGGGTAGAAAAGAGAACGAAACAAACAACAGAACAGAAAGCATTACAAGCTTATAATTTATTCACCACATGGTGTTTCGCACGAAAACTAAAATGAACCTTACTTGTGGATAATTTCAGCCTGAGAAGCCAGCAAACGGTCCCAAATTACTCTCTGTATCCTTACAAATTTCCTGACTTCCATCTCTGAAAGATTGTGCCCCAATTTTGAGCAAATAAACATTTCTCCACGAGCTACAGAACAGCCCAAAATTAATGCATGTGCAGAACTTTTTTGCGTCCTCAAGAAGAAGTTCTTCTTGTGGCTGATTGCGGGTTGCTTGAGCTTGAGTCCTGGAAACTGCAAGAACTTCTTTGCGGCTGCATGATAAAAGGGCAAGGACTTCTTTGCGGTAAGATGTTCAAACCGCAAGAACTTCTTTGCGGTTCTTTAAAAGGAACAAGACAGGGTATGCGTAAGTGAAAACACAAAGTGAAGCGAAAGGCACAGTTGAGTCTCAGCTAAAAATATAATGGTACAACTACTAGAAAAAACTTTTTATTGGCCAATATATGAGAGTTGTCCTTGACGAAAAAATTGTTAATCAAAGTTTCTATGGTGCGCTGCTCAGGTTTAGGTATTTTCTGCTCCAAGGAAAATTTCTGTGTTTTGCACACAACGACAAGTCGCTTGCAAGGTGTTTATTTCTAAAGCGTTCCAAAGACCTTGGCGAAAAAATTATATCTCCATTTAAATTTGACACAAATCATTCATTCAAACAGTAAAATGCTCTTTCTATAACCAACTAATTGTTTATTAAAGTTTATATGGTGGGCTGCTTGCGTTTACTCATTTACTTCAAGGAAAAGTTCTGTTTTGCAAGCGTCAGCAAGTCATGTCACTTTTGAGATGTTTATTTCTAAAGCGTTCCGAAGGCCGAAGGCCGTCGCCGAGAAGTTTGTTCTTAAGATCTTGTCAAAAAAATTATATCCCCGGTTCTATTTGACACAAATTGTTCATTCAAATGGTAAAATACTCTTTCCCTGACGAAAAAATTGTTTATCGAAGTTTCTTGAATATAAACATTATCAGTAACCCTCTCCTTTGCAGTTGATAAACTACACGCTCATGCAGCTCTCTGCAAATATGTGCAACATACAAGTCCGCCGATCCCAAACACAAAAGACAATGTGGCAAAACTGAGAGATTTAGATTCATGTTTACGCGAACATCAAACGGCAAATGATCGAACTTTTGCCTTCTGCCTTTAACCCATTTTCGCAATGAAGTCAAGTGTTTTTTTAAGAGAAAAAGGAGTGAAATCAAAATTACATTTTGCTCTGTCATGTTTGCCATAAACATGGTTCTAAATCTATTGCTGGTTAAGCCAACTACTGTAAACTTCTTGCAGTTTTTTGCCGTTTTGCGGTAGGACTCGTAACTTCTTGCAGCTTCTTGCTGATAGGATTTTGAACTTCTTGCGTTTCGAACTTCTTGCGGATAAAGCGCAATTAACTTCTTTTTGCCGCTTGCGTGTTCTTGCGGCTTAAGAACTTCTTGCGCATGCATTATTTTTGGGCTGTACTGTAACTTGACAAAACTTGCCTGAGGGGGGATATGACAAAGAGCCCAAACTCTGCATGCAATTGGATAAAACCTTCAAGGTCATATACCCCTAATTTGGAAAGTAACGGAAGCAACACATTTTTTTGGCAAATTTTTAAATAGGCTGCGTTATTACGCTTCCGGGCCCTGGGGCGGCTGATATAGAGTTCTAGATGTGTTGCGAAGGAAACATCCGTTGATAAAGTTAAAAAAGATACTTGCAGCTCTTAGGGATAATATTGTTTGAATATGTGATCAAATTCATTGAAAGGTTGTGAGTTACAGTAATTTCATATGTTTTGTTTCTTAGGATGAGCGAATTGTACCAAGCAGAGAAAGCCTGATCAACAATCTCTTGATAGCACGTAAAGATATTGTGAGTGTGAACATCACTAAAACTCAAGAGCCAGAGATTGGTAAGTCCTGTGTTTTAAACTCAGTAACAATGTGTGGTTCCAGAAAATATCCATACCCCCACCACAGAGGGAATTGGAAATTCTGAAGGGGAGGGGGGCTCAAATACCCAGGAAATTCCAGAGAGGAGGGGGGTTGTAGGATCGATTTAGTTTCCAGAGGTCCCTTGATTCAATATGGATTTGAATGTCGATCCAGCTGTTCAAAAACCCTTTCTTACCTACTAAGTAGAACTGTCACATGAAAGATAGTGGCTTGAATACTTGTATTTGACTCGCATTACATTCAAAATGCATTTTCTTTCTTCAAAAGGCACTTTGCAAGGTAACAAATACGAAGAATGTGCCGTTGCGTGGAAGTGGCCACCATTACCTGTTACCAGTCCACATGGAGTCACCTTGTGGACCAAAAACCACTGGAGACTAGCTTAGTTGTTTTCACGTCGGTCTTGGAAGTGGCAGTCAATTTCTTTCGTAAAAATTAGTTTATGAAGGTAGAAATGATGTTACAATTTCGCAAACTTGAGAATATCTTATCCCTGTTTATCTCTGTCTATTTGTATATAGTTTTGTGCAAAATTGGCTTTCATCTCGAGTCTGTTAGCGATCGTGTTCGCAGTAAAAGTACGGTGTCAATTTCATCCACACTCATTTTATCAGTCCTTCAATGGAAATTGTACCACATTTACAAAGGGAGTTAATCGTGTAGGAAGGTAAATTGACAAGTTACCATTTTATCTTTTCTTTTAAAGCATGTTTCACTAAACTGCTGAATGCTTTCTTTGCGAATATCTTCAGGTGTAGATGTTAGAATCGATCAAGAATGCAGAAATCTTCTTTGTGCAATGCAAATGGCGTAATGTTTGAAGTGTTTACTTTTACTTTAATGCACTTTCTTGCCAAAATTATTTTTTCCAGAGGGTATGGGGGGTGTACAAAATAGTAGTGGACATTCCAGAGGGGTGGGGGGTTATTTTTGTGGTCAAAAATTGGAAATTCTGGGGAGGAGGGGGGGGGGGCTTACGTGAAATTCCCTCCGTGGTGGGGGTATGGATATTTTCTGGAACTACACGACATCTGCCACTCTCACTTGTCAAAATTTAATCAGTGTTTACAGAACTCTTCACTGTTGTAAAAATAGTAAACTTTTGTACCCACCATGTTTTACAGATTTTGTATATCAATATAAACCTGGAACAGATTGGTGAAAACTTTATTTACACAAATACAGGAATGTTTGTGTAAAATGTTGCCCTTTTAATTGGTCATAATTATGCATCTATCAATGTTAAGCCTGAGGGGGGGACCCACCATAGGGCCCCAGAATATGGTTAAATCAGATCAAATATCCCCCACCTTCCAACGCTTGATTTTCTGACGATAAGCAAGTTGATATTATCAACAATCCACACAATTCCCACAAAGTAAGGTGTTCCATCAATTTATATTGAAATTGAGTACTGAGAAATAGTGTTTTTGTATATTACAACAACAAATACTTACCTCTATTAAAAACAGCCATCTTTCGGGGCTTGAGCCACGCTATTTCAATTCCAAGATGGCCGATGCATAGACAAGCACTTCCTTTGTCCCATTCCTCAGTGCAAAAAAAGCAAATGTCCCCACCCTGGGACGCAGATTCTTAGTAAAATTCCTGAGGTTGGGGAAGGCAATAGAAGTCAAATGCCCCACATGTGCCCTGGGTCCCCCCCCCCTCTTGGGCTTAACATTTACATGCATTAATTTTCATTTAGCAAACAATATGTTAATATGTACATGTGCAAGACATGTTCTCTTAGCTGGAAGTTTAAATTAATAAAAGGCTTACCAGTACTTTATGCCTCTGGTGTTGCCATACTGATTTGGAAGTATTGATCCCACAGATAGCTTCACAGATGAGGCCATTGCTGCTGCACAGAAGCACACCAATAGCCAGATCATGGAGCGTCAACTCCAGGTACAGAATTTCATTCCTTCAGTTATTTATTAGTAATAGGGACCTTAAGATACAAGGACTGGAAGGCCAGGACAGGAATGGCAGTGGTTGCGGGAAACTTCTGTGGGTCCAGTTGTTTCACCAAAGCCAGAATTTTTAAGATGAATATTTTCTTAAAGGACTGTGACGTCAATAACTTGAGCTTCTTAAAAGCTACTCACTGAAGCAATGACATCCTTTAAACTAAAGAGATGGTAGAAATGGTAAGTTTTAAATGATGGGGAATGGTTGATGCTCAGTTTAATTATTTTCTTTCTAAGTGAAGCAAACATCTCTGCCACTATTTCAAAAAGAAACCCAAATCTCTGTATGAAGAAATTAAACAAACAATCTGATCAACCTGCTTCAGATCACTTTTTGCTGCCAGACCATTTGAGAAATCCAGACTTTGGGTGAATATTTCAATTCCATCTGTAATTG
>CM042753.1:19630459-19642959 GCA_022496165.2 Catalaphyllia jardinei
AATTGTATCACGCATTACAAAACAAGAGATCTTTTAGATCTTATAACTGCACTTTAAATTTTACCTGTTTCAGTCTTAGCAGCATGTGTGGTGGCTATTAACAGGAAAGTGATATATCGCTTCCCAGTCACTCTTTCTAATTACATTCTTTCTGATTACATTCTTTCATGAGGGTCTTTCAATCTGAACTCATGTGCATGTTGGTGAATGCTTTTGGCTGTTGTTTATTTCCACCCCAGTCCCCTTTTCGGGCCTGCAAAGCTGTACCTAAAACTAAAAGGTGTATACACCTGAAACTTCTTGTATGAAGAGAACCTCTGTTCATATTAACCCATTGACACCTGAAGGAAATTGCCCACGACCACCCCCTAATTCCCTGGCGTTTTTTGGAATATTTCAGAGTGAGCGAAAGCACAAAAATAAACCATATGCACAGTAACCACAGACACAAGATGAGGTTTCAAGATGTCGTTTATTTAAAGTTGAATAAATAAAGGGCCAAAATACTCAAAACTATTCACAAAAAGACCCCAACTTGATGTGTAAAACTGATAAGAATACAAGAAATGATATTATTTCTTAACTGCGCAACAAAATGTCCAACAGAAATTGAGAAACTGTATATGCGAAAATGAGTTAAGCTTAATTGACTTCTGAGGGCAAATTGAAACCAAATACAACAGAATTTCCTTTCTTGTACTATTACAGCTGACATTTAAGAAAACAACAGAAAATAAAAGCGAAGAACTCATGTAACAATCAATCTGAAAATGAGAAATCAAGCCAATTATTTAGGATCAATCATATTTTAACTGTGTTATTAGTGGCCATTTATTTCTGTCTTGTAGTAGCTGAATAAGACTCCAAAACATTTTTGAAATAAAGCCAATAAAGAAAGTAAACAAACCGCCCGATGGTCACCGTAAATTAAATATGCAGAAATCAAGCGTGGAAGGTATTGTTCACTTTTAAAACCTAAAATTCCCAAATACAAGGGACCAAATGATAGAGATGCGAAGAGAAGTTCAATAACAATAATTTTTCATTCAAGCTAAGGCAAAGAAACCTAGTTAAAAGCAAAAAAGTATTCCAAATTTTGCAGACATGCTTTACAGCCACCACGGTGCAAATTAATTCTTCACGCTAAAGCGAGAGCTTGAGTTTTTGTCGACCACTTTTGCAGTCATTTTAACGCCCATGGCTTTACCAATCGTTCCAAAAGTTGAATTCAACTTCAAAGTAATAATATACATTACTAATTTGTTTCTCAAGTCCAAAAAGCTGCTATCTGCAATCTGTCGTCATAACTTTCTTGAGAGCCCTGCGATCTTCATGTTTTTGCAACGATTGTAGGAAGAAATACTTCTTTACCAGAAAGGTTTGTCATCACTTTTTTGCATCTGTTGATCTATAAATGCTTTTGCATCTACAGACAACTTTGCTGGTCTTCCCGAGTGCAGAAGATTCGCCACAAAGCCAGTAATCTTAAGGAGACACTAGCGAGGCTTACTACTAAACCTCCACTCTTCGATGACCTGAATATTCCAGCTGGGTGGAGAGCTTGCTTGTGAAGGGACTTGCTTCGAGTTCTCGTATATTTTGAAACTTTAGGCATGATGATAAACCATCGCTTTAGATGTACAATGTAAAGCAAACAAGGATATGATTTCTGGTATAAGTAATAAACTCCACCGGTCGCTATGGCAGCAAACAATGCAAACCCACACTGCCATTGGGGTCTGATGCTAGAAAAATTGCGTGGTTCTACATGCTGTGAAAATGGCAGTTGTATGACATACGGTGTCAAGTGCATTTATTTTTTTATTGGAACTGTGATATTTTGGTGTTTTGGTTTAAGTCAACAATTTAGCGTTCCTTCTGAAACAAGACGATTTTTTAAATCGCATAACTGCGCTTTAAAATTGACTTGTTTCAGTCTTAGCATTATGTGTCGCACAGGCGGCCTAAGCTCTCGCTGTGAGGTATGCAAACATTCAGCTCGTGAACCATGACATTTAATCTTTATGGGAACGTTCAGCTCGTGGAACTTCACATAGTTACCGCCGTCATTTACTGTTACATAACAACCAAATTTCATTACGCGAAACAACTCTCGCTGCCTTTTAGTATAATATGTGCTGAAGGGAGTATCTGATTACATTCTGGGTGTCACTAAAAAGCGGGGTAGGGGTCAGGGTCAGGATCTCTTTTTTACAATTTTCTTTTTTTTAATTTCTTTAAACCCAAATTCTGATCTCTCACTATTTTCATATGAGCTGTGTATCATTACAATATTTTTAGATATAAAGAATATAAAAAAATGTGGTGGAGCTCATTTTTTCGCATCATCCCAAACAGTCGCATCACATTTCAGTCAAGACAGTCAAGTATAGAAAGCGCAAATTTCTTTTCCATTGATTTCTGCAATAGAAGGCCATAAGTAAGTCGAGTCATTGAAAATTAAACGAAAGCTGAACTTACCATAAACATACCCGTTGCCTTCGGCGAGACCTCCCAATTAAATATCATAAACAACATACTGGCCCAAACCAAGACCTTTAAATTACTAAAATGCAAAAGAATGATTGACTTTCTTGTTTATTTTTTCCCTTAGCTAAAAGCAATGAACGTCAAATGAACTGCTTGCCGCTAATGAATGATTAGTCAAATATTAATGAAATGATGCGGAACTCTAGCGATCATGTTTCATGCGCACATCATCTGGAGGTCACCTACGCTTTGAAAAAATTAAAAGAATTCGCAGTTGTTTGAAAATTCGAATGATCCCTATATAATATATATTGATGCCTATGTTTTCAACTTGTCAGTAAAGTTAAGATGAAACGAATAATTTTTTTCGTGAAAATCGTGAATCGGTAATTTGAAAGAAAAGAATATTTTTCAGTGGCGCCAGTTCCGAAGCCTTGACGGCGGTTTTGTGAGAATCTTTGTAATTGTCAGTTGTTCATTCAAAACATACTGCAGGCTACAAAGCCACCGCTAATTTTAGAATGCTTGGGTTATTCCCCTGCAAGTCCTGGTAAGTTCTTGTTTACCTCAGCAAATACTTAATATTCCTTCAAATCTCTTCACTCACTTCGATGAGCCCAAGAATTCACTTGAATTGCCTAATCCCACAAGCAAAGTAGTCAAAGTAGTTGCACAATCTGAAGTTTACGCTATTCACGGCTAATTTTAGAACGCTTAGGGTTTTCCCCCTGCAACTTCCGACAAGTTCTTGTTTACCTCAGAAAATGCTAAATTTTCCTTCAAATCTCTTCACTCGCTTCGGTGAGCCCATAAATTCACTTGAATTGCCTAATCCCACAAGAAATATTCGCAAATATTTAAATAAATTAATGACCAATACTTCTGGTGAAATAAACTTGCAAAGTAAGCAGGATATTATTTGTCACATAGCGAAAGTGAAACCTGCAACGTCGGCACATTGTGGCGGAAGTAATACCTTTTTTAGCGTATGTAATATTCCCTTTGAATCCAACGCTTCGATAAAGCCAGAAAAAATATATTTCACACACAGTGAAGAAAAAGTAATCACCTTCACGTTCAACGGGATTCGAACCCATGACCTCCGCGATACCGGTGCGATGCTCTACCAACTGAGCTATGAAGCCACACATTGGGAGCAAGGTCAAATTATTGAGTTCATATTTTCCCGTGCAGTGAAGTTATGTGATGTATATATGAAATGATTCATATTTGAACTGCGGTTATAGATGCAAGTGAAGTATGATCCTCGCAGTAAATTTTCCAATTTAAGCAACTGGAAAGAAGAAGCCTGAAACAAATCAGGGTTTCAACGGGATTCGCACCCATGACCTCCGCGATACCGGTGCGATGCTCTACCAACTGAGCTATGAAGCCACACATTGGGAACAGGGTCAAATTATTGAGTTAATATTTTCCCGTGCAGTGAAGTTATGTGATGTATATATGAAATGGTTCATATTTGAACTGCGGTTATAGATCCAAGTGAAGTATGATCCTCGCAGTAAATTTTCCAATTTAAGCAACTGGAAAGAAGAAGCCTGAAAAAAATCAGGGCTTCAACGGGATTCGAACCCATGACCTCCACGATACCGGTGCGATGCTATACCAACTGAGCTATGAAGCCACACATTGGGAGCAAGGTCAAATTATGAACTCAATAATTTGACCTTGCTCCCAATGTGAAATCTGCAGAGTTTGGGACGTTTCCTTGTTGCATTACCCTTCCCAACGCCTGAGTCTTTTTGCTCCTTATGAGAAACTGTATTTCGCGAAGCGTGCAACCACTATGTCACCTCAAAGTCTAATCGGATTAATTTGCGGTTTAACTCGCCGCCAGAAGTCTTCAGGAATATCATAACCCTTTTAACTAAAAGAAAATCTCCGCTAAAAATTTCCGATTTTAACAATTGCCATTAATGCGAAATATTAAAATGCCCCTGAATACATTAAGAAATGATAGGCCTAAACTTTTTTCTGGACGTGCCGCTAGATTGGTTTCTTGTCCTTCTTGTTTGCCAGTTTATTCTGACTGTGAAAAACAAAAGTAAAGTTAAGATGGAACGAATAATTTTTTTCGTGAACATGGTGAATGGGTAATTTAAAAGAAAGAAATATTTTTTGGTGGCGCCAATTCTGAAGCCTTGACGGCGGTTCTGTGAGAATCTTTGTAATTGTCAGTAGTCATTTACAACATACTGCAGGCTACAAAACCGCCGCTAATTTTAGAACGCTTGGGTTATTCCCCTGCAAGTCCTGGCAAGTTCTTGTTTACCTCAGCAAATACTTAATTTTCCTTCAAATCTCTTCGCTCACTTCGATGAGCCCAAGAATTCACTTGAATTGCCTAATCCCACAAGAAATGTTCGCAAATGTTCAAATAAATTAATGACCACTAATTCTGGTGAAATAAACTTGCAAAGTAAGCAAGATATTATTTGTCACGTAGCGAAAGTGAAACCTGCCACTTCAGCGCATTATGTGGCTGACGCAATACTTTTTTCAGCGTATGTAATATTTCCTTCGAACCCAACGCTTCGATAAAGCCAGAAAAATGTATTTCACACACACCTTCTTGTTTCTTGTCTGCAAGCAGTCCTTGTTGATTCATTGATGACTATAGACACGCAATCAATTGATCAGTCTGTAGCAAAACAATTGACAACGACTACACATGAGCTGTTTACCCCTTGTCGCCGATTGCACCATAAACCCTAGCTGTGGTGAAATCTTTGATGACGTAATGGTCTTAATCTGGAACTTTTTCTAGGATATGTCTGGGCATGAACGATACGAACACTTCGATAACAAGGCTGTAATCAACAGCTTTCTCTCTTGAAAGTGACGATTAAATTTAGTCAGTTTTCTTTACGATTAATGAGCTACCAACGTAGTCACGCGGGTCCCATAATTCAAGAGTTACACTGTCCACGGCTATTTTAAGTATGGTGGCTATTTCCCTACCAATGATGTAATCCTTGCACGTTCTGACATGTTCTTTTGCTTTGAATTGAACGCTTCGGTAAAACCAAAAGAAAAGATATTTCAGACACAATAAAGAAAACAATATGTGTAACATTTTCGTGTATTAATGTTTCACAAGCTTTTGGCGAATAAACATTGCAGGTTGCGTCATTCAGTCTCGATTTGGCCGAGTGGGGGTCTTGGTCTGGTCACAGACAAAACTAAAAAAAAAAAAAAAAAATGAACCGCTTGCCAAGCTAGAACTGCGTACACCTGCGGCTGCGCGGTTAATAAACCGCTGGCAGAGCTAGAACCACGCACGCCTACAGCCGCGCGGTTAATAAATAAATAAACTGCTTGCTGAGCTAGAACCGCGCACGCCTTCAGCTGCGCGGTTAATTATCATGGAAGTAGACAGGCAAAGTTATATTTACAGCTGGTCAATTAGCCTGATGTCCAGCCTATGAGACCCCTGATTGTCTATTCTAAAAACACTCAAAGCCTGGAAGTGTATACCTGCCATGAATAGTGCATACATTTGTGTGTGAGACGAGCATACATACATTTAGTATCACCCAACGAGTGGACTAATGTAAATCCTCCATTTTGATTGGCTATGCTACTAGGGGACTAATAGTAATAATCATCGAGTAGCGAAATTCGCCAGTTTTTCTTTCGTTTTTTTTTTCCCAAATAAATATTTCTTCAACTTGATTTGCTAACTTTATTATTGCCTATTCTGGCCGACTAGTTGGGTGATACTAAAACAATTAGACCCTTAGCCCTCAAGGGCCACAAGTCTACTTGTTAAGTAGCATGATTATTTGGAAAGTGTTTTTCACAAAAACAGTATTCTGTAAATTATCTCATTCTTGAAGAGTGAACTCACGATTAGCAGCAAGCTGTCACGATTCTCATCTCCAGTTTCCATTGCCCCCCATTTGGCATCCTGAAAAACAGCCTGTACTTTTAGACTTACACATTCCTGTGGAAGCATGAGTAATAATTATTACTTTCATGAGGAAAATTTCTGAATTTGCTTACCTATCTTTTCAACTGCACTTTAAGACTTGGGCATTCCTATGGAAGCCCAAGTAATAATAATTATTATTACTTTCATGAGGACAACTTCTGAATTTTGTTATTACTAAATCAGGGGCAGGAAATGATATAAAGACCTGCACTGACTTTGAGACAACAAATGAAGTTTGTTTCAACCTAGCTCATTGCAGAAGACAATATTCTTGTTTAATCATGGTTAGGAGAAATAAATGGGTGAAGATATGGCTAGGATGGACCAATCAAGAGACTACGAATCAATGTTCAAGTGTATGGTTTTGCCTTCAGTTTCATTGGCTTCTCATTTTGTTGCTTTTACAGAAATGGGTGCCGCAGGATGATGAGATTCATTTGGGAGGAGGGTTGGAGGACAATACGAAAGTGGTAAGTAGTTTAAAAGTAACTTATACCAGTAGCATTATCTCTTGGGTAATCTATTGAATAATTTTTCTTGGACTCTTAATAACAGAAACATGGTAAAAAGTTACTTTTTCAAGTGGTGCCTATTCATTTTAATTGACAAATAAAGAAGCCTAAGCCGTGTATTACACTGTGATAAAACACAATGGTCATTTTAGAACACGAGGGAAATGTAGAAAACACGAGCCGCAGGTGAGTGTTTTCTACATTTCTCGAGTGTTCTCAATTGACCGGAGTGTTTTATCACAGTGTAATACATGGCGTAGGCTTCTTCATTTGCTTTAAAATATAGATTTTACGCGCGAAAAACAATAAAACACACTTTTTCTATGTTTGATACTCTGATAAAACATAGGTTTTTGACCAATCAGAGTGCACGCAGGGCCCTATCTATATTTTAATCAGAAATATTATCAAAGACTGTTATGGATTCCTTATTTTCGTGTTTGTTTGTGAAGAAATTTTTTCATACACTTTGTATTTAGGTAGTCTCCCAAAATACAACTGTTTGTGGTGACTTTTTATTTTCTTTTTATCAAAAACCAGCTGTTGAATGGTACCAGTTTTTTTCGCCATGCATGACTGATTTCACCAGACATTTCTTTACTTAGATCATTGGTCATATTTAAAACATCCAAAATGGCCACTGTATAGAATGTTTCTATTTTTCTCATTTCTTGATGCTTGGTGACTTATGCTTGCATTACTAATTTCAAGCTAAAACAAAAGAGTTTTGGTTTGCATCCAAATCATTTCAGCAGTGAGGAAACAGGTTTATTTTTCAGTTTGTAATAGAAAGCTTGGCAGTTCAGTGGCCTGAATTTGTTGGCTTTACACACTTGTTGGTGAAAGATACTAACATCCAATTGGATTGAGCATTTGCAACAGCCTTATGCTTAGGATTTGGTAATTAGTGACCTGATCATAGTAAGAGTCAATGAGCTCCTCTTTCAGTGTGGGTTGAGTTTGTGTCATGGCTGTGAGTTGTTTTGTCATGGGGCAAAAACTGACTCAGTTTGCAAGCAGTGATGTGGAAGTTGAAGTAGATGTTAAGGTATTTTATGTCACACAGAAAGTGATTTTTCCCATTATTAAGTTGCATAGACTGTTTTTATTATCTACATTGAACATAGTAATTGTGTGTATAACTTTTTAAGGAACCAATTTAATTTATGTCCATGATTATTTTGGATGCCATATACTGGCTCCTCAAAAAGTAATTCTTAAATCCCCATGTTGTGTAATATGTGATTCCTGTGATAGAATGAGGCCATTAATGTATTTGGTTTTAGAATGGTTGGTCTGTTGATGAGATGTTCAAAACCAATCAAGAGAAATTTGGTGTTACTTCTACATACAGTGATGATCTATTACAATACACGTAAGTGCAAGGTTTCTTTTGTGTTGTTGTCTTGGTAGCTTAACCCCTAGTTTCCCACTTATTTTCTTTGTGCCTGGTCGCTATCCATGTGTTGGATTTTTTGGCAGACGCCTTAAGTGGAGGCCTGTCTCTGCTCAGCTGAAAGGCTACTACTGTCAGTACCACCTTCACTGGACAAGCATACAGATCATGGTTGTTCAAAGGGAAAACAATACATTCCCATGGTTACATCATTATTCAATGGATAAGTGAAGGCCTTTGTGCAAAAAAGGTGTATATCGGTTTTTGGGCCAATTTTCAATTTTTGAAAGATCAAGCTAATTTCTAGCAGACTGACTTGTTTTGACATGAAAAGCATCGTTCTCTAATTGAATCGCTTGGTGCAAGAGGGATGTACATGTAAGTGACTTTTTTGTATAAAATTTATTTCCTTCTAAAGTGCCTGAATTTTTGCATGTGCTTTTCAATAAAGTAGAAAAACATTCTTATCTTTTTTGGCTGAAATGCTCTACTTGTTCTGCTTTGTTGCGTTCATTGTGCACGCTTTGATGTTTTGACTTCATTTTTCTCAGAAGCAAAGTGCAAACCAGCCAAAAAATTGCACGGGAATGTTTTACTACTTAATTGTAAAGCACAGGCAAAAATTCAGACACTTTTGAAGGAAAAAAAAATTACCCAAAAAAGTCACTTGCAACCGTCTTGCATCAAGCCATTCAGTTGTCTTTATCAATTTGCGCTTCATTCTCCAGAAATAACGTATGCAAACAAACTTGGTTTTCTTCTGGAGACCTTTTGTTGAACGAAAAACAAACCTTTTGTTTCACTAAGTTTTATTAGTCATGTAATTATGCTAATGAGTTACTGCTGCTTCATTAGCGCAAGCGATTAAGGCGCTGAATGGGGTGGATGTGAATTTGTTTTGTCGTGACACCGGTTCGATACAAGGTCAGTCAATCTTTTTTGTTTCTCTACTTATTTGACAAACCAAAACATCTATTTATGCATTATGCCTGCTAATAGAATTAATAAATTAGTGCGGCAACATGGATATCAATGGCATGCTCTGTTTGCTGGGTAGACAATCAACAAACACATCAATATGGAAAAATTTTGGCGTTGTTAAAACAAAGCCATTTTAATTTGAACCTTAGATCATAAAGTTACAATATAGTACTGTCTGCCTTGCAAAGGTGAGGGCAGGAAATCGCAATTGCCATCTAAAGTTCAGCTAATGCTCATAGAAATAAGAGCACATGTAAAACAAATAAATACTGTCAATAAAAAAGATCTAAGGCAAACTTTGAACTACATACTCACAATAACACCACAAATGACCCAAAATAGGGAATTTGAATTTGCTAAAACCAAGGAGGTAAGTTAAGGTGGAGGTCGGAAAAAATCAACAAACTAACTTTCCCTCCACCAAAATCAATTTGAAATCAACTGTTTGTTTACGACAGCACATACGCCATGTACGCGACACCAAAACAAACTAAGGCCCTGACCCAATCTGGTTGAGCTGAAGCTAACAAATTTTATCAAGACTGCCAAGTTCACCAAGCTCTAGGTAAGAATATAAAATAGGCGGGGCAATGCATAAAAGTCTTTATTCGCAAAACAAATTAATTCTTTAATGCATGATGCCTGCTAATAGAATTAATAAATCAGTGCAGCAACATGAGTATCAATGGTGCGCTCTGTTTGCTGGGCAGACAATCAACAAACACATCGATATCGGAAAATTTTGGCTTTGTTAAAACACTTCAATTTGAACCTTACATCATAAAGTTACAATCAAGTACCGTCTGCCTCGCAAAGGTGAGGACAGGAAATCGCCATAGCCCTTCTTAGGGCCGCCCCACCCAAGCTTTTGACAGCCACAGGGCCACAAGAAGAAATAAAATCATTGTTCCAAAATAACACTTCTTGGAGCCAGAAGCATCAGCAATTGCCCTGCCCAGTCTGACTAGTTATTTCGCCTATGTGAAGAAAAGCAAAAAAGCCCAAAGAACTCATAGATTTAAACAACAAAGATTGAAAGTGTGACAGGGATAAGGATGGAAGGACATCAAATGCCTTTCTTAGAAGACTGAAGTTTACCATAACCCCTCAACAATTCCATAAGCCATGAAAATAACCAATGGAAGAAACATAGGTATTACCTGTTGAAGCACCATAACCTGCATCGTAAAGATAGGCTATGAAAAGAGCCAAGTTAGCTGAGGAGATCAGTACAAAGATGTCTTTTATACCAAAAGAATGCACAGAAACTTCCAAGCCTGTCTGTAGGTTGGAAGCGAAGACGAAAACACAAACTTGATCGAAGGAGATCATTAACTAAACCTGCCAATTTTGCGGTTGCAGATTGAGTGGAATTGGAGTTGGATATCGTTGAACTTGCGGTGCTAATCTTTTGAATTTCTGCACCTGTAAACAAGACAAAGAGTCTGCCAGCTCATTTAAGATACCTGGTACATGTTTGGCACAAAAATATATGTAATGTTCCAAGCAAATTAGAACTTATTGTCTGACAAAAACCATGAGAACCTTATCTTTACAGCATTACCACGAGACATACATCGATTTAAGATCTTCCAAGTAGCGTTTGAATTTCCTCTGCAATTGGTTATTTGGTTTCTTACTTGGATTTTTTCGGCAAGCCTCAGTTCCCGTTTCATTTCTTGTCAGAAGAACCGATATCCGTTCCAGCATAGTTTGTCATTGGTCTGAATGGCTTTCTTATGCCATAAGTCCCTGGTCTTCATGAGCTGCTTTATTTCTGGTGTTATGAATGGATTAGAACAGGACTTGATCTTTATACGTTTGATGGGTGCGTGCTGATCCAGTACATCCAGGAAGAGAGAATTGAATATTTCCACTTGAGAATCAATGTCATCAATGAAGTGTATCATGTGCCATGGAACAAGAGAGAAAGCTAAGGCTACCAGGTGCGTACCAGGTGCGTACCTGGAGTAGCATCTTGTAGTGACATATTTGGCTTTCACTTTAGGGTGATTTATCGTCAATGTTGCTTCGATTATTGAGGATGTAATAACTGAGCAAGGCTTTGCTAGGGTAGGATCAGTAGTCATAATGACATCAATTTGTGAGCGCTTTGTTTCTGTGATTCTAGTCGGTTCCTCTACCAATTGTGTCAGGTTTAAGCTAGCACAGAGTTCTTTCAAGGTTTGACTATCCGCTGTATCATCAAGAATGTTGCAATTTAAGTCTTCAAGAATGATTATGTTACTGCTTGGCAATGACATAATAATTCTGGAAGACTTCTTGACAAACTATTGCTGAAAGCTAATGTGGTGTTAGGTGGTCTATAGACAGTACAAATAAAAATTGATTTGCAGTGTCGAACTTGTCGAACTAATTCCTGATGCATCTTTTAGAAGTGTCGCTTTGAATGTGTCTCCGATGTATTCCCGCAAGGCCACCACCAGATTTATGAGGCGCCACGCACCTCTCGTAAGGTCTAACAGGATTGGCCGAGAAAACAATAGAATAAACAACAGAAACAATGGCCCTAGTCCTGAAAACAATAGAGGTGGATGATTCCGGGAGCAAATAAAATTAGAGGTTCCGAAGAGGTGCATGACTACTGAGATTTATGTTCTCCACGATCTTGGCGGAAGAATGCAAATCCAGGAATCTGCATGACTTGATTATCAACTGTCGAGTCAGGCCAAGTCTCTGATATAGTAAATATATCAAAATCACATACTTCGATGGTATGTTGTAAATGGAGAAAGTGGCCCCTTGAGACGAGATGATGGTAGCCTCGCATCAACTGATGACGAAAAAACATGCTTAATAAACTCCTACTTTGCTATGATTGGAAAAAAGCTAGCTGAAGAACTTCAGTTCACCTTGAAGTCCAGCCGCCTGTACAAACTGAACACCACAAAGACAACGACAGAACCCCCGCTGCTTAAGGGATTCACAATTTCTCAACACTTTATTGAAACCAAAGTTGATGTGCTTAATATCAATAAGTCCACAGGACCTGACAATATTTCATCGAAGTTGTTGAGAATCACCGGTAATGCCATTGTTCCAGCACTAATGGGTCTATATCAGTTCAGCTGTCAAAGCAAGTCTGTATTTTCAACGTGGAAGACCGCAAGGCTCACACCAATCTACAAAAAAGATGATGAAACTG
>CM042753.1:19647774-19659398 GCA_022496165.2 Catalaphyllia jardinei
TTTTTGCAAGAAATTTTTGACGAGTACTAATCACCATAAACTCAGTTTTGAAGATTTTTTTGTTCACGATATTTAGACTAAGCCTATTTGCTCTTAGCCAGCTCTAAAGATTGTTCAGAATTGGTTGCTTGTTCGAGTTCAGAAAAAGTGCAACCAGGGAAGGTGATGTTAGTATCGTCGGCAAACATTTTAGCGCAGGGTGTATCGAGGCAATTAGGAATTTAATTTATATATATTTAAGAGCAGAGGTCCCTGGGGAACCCCGCAGGTTTTACTTGCACTGGATAACGCTCCATTGACACTGCATTTTTGGGATCTATTACGTAAATAGGACGCAAAAAATCATAGAGCACTTTGATCAACCCCATAGTTAGCAAGTTTCCACAAATTATTTCATGATCGATTGTATCAAAGGCCTTTTTAAGATCAACAAATAGCACGCCATTAAAGAGACCGTTGTCAATATTAATTGATCAGTTGTTCGTTGTCTCAATTGCAAGCAGCGCTGTTAGCGTGCTGTGCATTGATCGAAAGCCAGATTGGTACGTATTTAAGAGACTGTTATCCTGAAGGTAATCATAAAGTTGAGGATAAATAATTTTTCGAAAAATTTTGAGACTAGTGGCAATACTGACATCGGTTCCCTAGTTCACACTTGGATCCTTTCTTGAACAGTGGTGTAACTTTGGTAATTTTCCACTCGTTTGGAAAGAATTTTTTTGAGTTTCCTTTGAGTTTTCCTCCCCATCCCCAGAACACAGCAGTTGAGATCTAGGCCGCATAATTATATTCTACCTAATGTTCGGACAAGTCGTTTTGAATCAGTTTTTATTAATAGATGTCTTTTCAGTACTACCTATTATTTGTAAATTGTTGCACGTCTGTTTGCACGACTAATTCTTAATAAAGACCTTTATTATTGCGTAAGGAGAGTAAAAGCTACATACTCGATTCTGAAGTTACCCCTGTTCGAAGCAAAAATAGAGACACTTAAGCATGCCAGCTGCCTCAATTCCTCCACAGAATCATAGTACAGGGTTAAGCGCTCCGTTCCAGTTGAATTCCAAGCCAAATTCCTCTCCACAGTGCACACTATAAAGCTCTGGATTTTAGTATATTGACGGGTCAATAGATCATAAGTTGCGTGATCGATTCCACAATAAGTGAACAGTACAAGTTGCGTGATTCAATGATCATATTCTTTGCATGGCGGGATTCATGATCCGAGAGTTTTGTTTACGTCTAAGGGAAAAATACCTTGACCTTTCAAACGAATATAAATTTTCATATGTTAAAAGGGATTTTGACGAGCGCTGAAATTTTTCCCGAGAAAATTCTATCATTGCTTCTGGCGAAGTAAACACAATCGTATTTCTCACTGTCAACGCATTCCATGGCTGACGCCAGACATAATACCTTTTTCAGTGTGTGAACAGAAACAAAAATAATCACCTCCTGGGTTTTGCACGCAAAACGAAAATACAGCTTAACTCTGGATAATTTCAGCCTTAGTGGTCTACGGCTGCGCGGTTTAAAAACTAACAAAATGGTGAGTCATGAACAAGACTGGTGAGATTGAAACTGGAGAGCGAATAATCTCTTTCGAGAGAGCCAAAACGATTCATATTAAAGTGGCTTTGCCAAAACAACAGTCCAATGTGGCGTCAATTTACATTGCACATAATTTGCATAAACTTTCAAGTTGTGTTTTTTTGCGGATAACTTCTGAGAATGTGCAATCCTTAACGCATTTTATGATGAAATATTTAAGCTATGTATTTTTATTGAATCAAGGTAGAAGGTTTTTTTAAAAGGAACTTGTTTATTAGGGAAGATGAGGCATTCTGTTTTGTTGTTTATTTTGGTTTCATACTCGTCTAGTTTGTGTCACGTAACATGATTTTCTTTAGCAGTCAGACATAGTTTTCTAAAAGAATTGGTGATTGCTAAGACTACTAAGAATATTTGAACTTGAAAAAGGGGCGCAAATAATTTTACTGCTATCAATATCATCAACAACAGTGGGACCTGGGTTGGTCTCTGTCATTCGCTAGTCGAATTAAATTGGGAATGTACCAGCGATACAAATAAATTTGTGTAAGCCACAAGCCGATTAACTTGCCACATTTCATACATGTTAACCAAACCTTTCAATACTGGCAAATATATGCCCTCAAAGTGAAACAAAAGTACAATAGAACACCAGAATTTCCCCTTGAAGCATCCTCGGAATTCCTTGACCACTAAATAAATAGTGCATGCCAACAACTTGCCTGTATTGTTGTGAAGTATTCCCCATCTTCACTTTCTTGCACACATATTAACCGTGGCTCTACGAAAACCTCAGATTTGTTAAAAGAAGATTCAGTTCAAGGTAATTCTCAAAGTTCTCAAAGCTCACTAGGAGATGACAGGCTTGTGTGGATCCAAGTTTGCATATACTGTATGTCTATTTGTGTGTGAAACAACTTAATACAAATATAACTGTTTTTTGTAATGTCAAAAACTTACCTCTGTCTCCACAATATCGAAAAAAACTTCTACAAATTAGTACAATTTCTGTAAGATACATTCACAACCACGTTAAGGTTGAAAACACCAGCGCAACATGTAACACTGAACAAGTGATGGTTCAAGGCAACCTTCACGTCTTATAGGGCTTGAAACATGAGATGGATGGTTGATTGCTGGTAACACGCACGATATCTTTGTCATGGAAAATAAATTGATACTTCATGGCTATATACATTTTAAGACTATATTGCTTTTTTAAAAATCTTTCCACACATTTGCCCAACACAACAAAATAATTTTTGCAGCTACCAGAAAATATTTCAAATAATCCGCTACCTCTCCCCTCCCCCGCTTCCACCCTTAAAGCGCGTGGTAAATGTATGCAAGCATAAATTTGCATGCACAAATGTGACACCAAAACGAAGAAACAGAGCCCATTTTATAACTCATGCGCCTTACTGCACATGAGTAAAAAGCCCAAAACCCGCTACCCGAAATCCTGAATTCTGTTACCCAAAATACTGGAGTGTAGACATGGCCTCAAACTGGAGTAGAAAGCAGTAGGGCCTGGCTCAGTTATCACACTTACGCTTAATGAGGCATCCCAGTTAGGCCTAATTAGGACTAGGCTTAATGATCTCAATGCCATCTGGTTAGCATAAAAAGTGGGGCTAGCCTCAGTAGCCTTGTTATTGCATTTAGGCTTAAAGTTAATCTTACTGAGGCTTAGTGATGCCTAGGCCTCATTAGTTCATGCGCTCTGGTTAGTGTAAAGAGCGCGTCGGTTAGCTTACAAGCGCTTGGGGTTAGCCTCAATAGCCTTGTTGTCGTTCGAGACTAACGCTAATGACTTAATCACTGCAATATGAAGATTCTAAACTTGTAATGGCTTACATCACAGTAGCTTGTTAGATTGTGAACATTTTCGTTGTAAGTGGAAGCAGATCAAGAAGCCACCGGATTTCGAACGCACTCCTCACGTATACTACTGAATAAAATGGAACTGTGATAAGCCTGTGTTTGAAACCGATGGTGTTGGTGTTAAAGGACCGTGAACAACGAAACGCTTGTTATCGCATTTAGGCTTTGAGTTAAGCTTACTGTTCATGCGCTCTGGTTGGCATAAAGAGTACGGCAGTAGCTTACAAGCGCTCAGGGTTAGCCTCAATAGCCTTGTTATCACATTTAGGCTTAGAGTTAGGCTTAAAGAAGGTTAGGGTTGGGGTTTGAGTTTGGGTTGGGCTTCATCAGCTCATGCACTCTGGTTAGCGTAAACAGCACAATGGTTAGCTTATAATCTCTCAAGTTAGCCTAAATAGCACTGCGGTTAGTGTGTTTACGGGAAAACCTAATGCTCAAAGTGCAGTGACAAGCATAACAATTCAATGCAAGTTGCAAAGCAAAGTTCATTTCACTTGACACCAAACGAAATGAGTGTTGTTTTCCAATATGCGTTTTATTGTCATGAAACTTGTGTTATTTCTTATTAAGCTACCATCACCAAAGCAAACGAAAACTAAATAGCGCTGTGCTTGGCCTGTCTACCATTAGGTTTTTTGACAATAATATTAGAGGAAACTTTAGGGTTGAAAAGAAGTAAAGCACAAAGTGCAGTGACAAGCATACCAATTCAACGCAAGTTGCAGAGCAAATTTTAATTAACTCGACATTAAACCAAATGAATGTTGTTTTCAAACATGCCTTCTTTTATTGTCATGTTTGTCACTGCAGTTTGTTGTCTTTCTCAGTATAAAGCTGCCATTGCCAAAGAAAAAGATTACATAAGCGGTGTCATGGGACGCAGCACACTCAGTGAGCCTCGGTGGACCGGCTTCAACACCACCAGTTCCCCTGTTTTCTTTTTTTTTCTCCTTTGTGCACATTTATTTCCATGATCTAGGTGCCCTGCATGTGTTTTCTTTAAGGACATCTCCGCCAGAAATAAGTAAAAATACAACAACATGCATTCTCAAACTCATTAATTATTCATGCAGCTCTTACCCAACCAGAGCATCTTATTCTGGTCAGGTGAATGGGTTTAGAAACCCAATGAAAAATGAGTTGAAAACACGGCTCTGTTTTGAAATTATTTCAAACATAGATGCAAATTTTCTTAATCTGCATATTAATAAAATAACAAAAACACTTTATTTAATCACATATTTTACGAAACAAACTTAAAACCTAAATTATTTACTGCTAACATTGAATGTAACAGTACAGTTATTAAACTGTCCAAAACAAAAAAAGGCCATTTAAATTCTTGCTCAATGGTGGCAACCTCATGTTTTGGTTCACTTACAACCTTGCTGTACACTTCCGACCTCTGGCACTGACGTTAGAAATGTTATCAGACTAAATGCACACATTACCTCGGAATAGCGCTGGCCACACACTTTTCCTCTTCTTCGCTAGTTTTAGGAGGTCTAAATCTTCACTCTGCCATTTGCTTTGCAAACCAACTTGTTCGCTCAGAACTGACAAACAGCTTCGTAACCACGTGACATGAATATTGATGAATATTCAAAAATTGTCACAGCCCAGCAATAAGGTGATACGATCATGCACATTTTTTTGAAGATCATGCACATTTCACATCTCAAATACAATAGTTGAATTGAGAAAACTTATTGAAATGAGAATTTTAACTAATTTTCTTTCGTTGGAGAAGTAATTTCAAAAACTCGTGCTTCATGTTTCATCGGGGTTTCAAACAACACTCGCACTTGTTTTTAAAATATTACATCAAATGCTCTGATTGTTTTATAAATCATTCGCTCGCCTATAATGTTTTGTCTGGCATTTCCACAGCTTGGGAACAAGGGAGTCCTGCTGTTGCTGTTGCTTGCTTGTCTTGCTGTGGCCCTCTTTCTTCAGGCAGCAGCAGACCTGCTATTTCATTTCCAATGTTGACTTGACGGCAGCTCATGCATTATTAATGACACACCCAGCACTTTTTGACAAGGGAAGCCCCCTGCCCGACAACACGCAGTCTTTTACAAGTCCCAGAGCAGCCATCTTATGGCCAACCTCAGCCTGTCTTTTCTTATCTGGACACTGCACAACTCACACTGGCGCACAGTTCACCACAAGAAAGCTGCCGGGGACTGCACGCTGGGCCTGGATCTATCTGCCAGCCAAAGGCGACTTTCACCTTGAGCACCTAAACAGAGCTATTGCACACTGCCCAGGGCAGAGCAGCCCTCAGTTCTTCAAGGGATGCTTTGGACTTAAGGGCATCCAGACTTCAGGATGCCCTTCAATCACCAGGCAGCCGCAAACAGCGCTACAACCACCAGCAAATACATCCTAAACCTTAGATGCCTGCTCGCCATCTTCCTTTTCTGCCCCAGTCCTTTTCCATCCTGAAATATTCGCCTGAATAATTTCGCCTTGATTGAAGGCCTTGTGCAAAAAGGGTGTTTATCGGTTTTTGGGCCAATTTTCATTTTTTGCAGGATCAAGTTAATTTCTATTGTAGCAGATCTTTTATATTTTTATGTAGGGAATGTCCTCGATAGGGATAACCTCTGACATTTCCTTTTTTGTGTATATTTTACATGATAAATAAACACTTTACCTACCTAGCAGACTGACTTTTTTTGATGTGAAAAGCATTGTTCTTCAATTGTCTTTGTCGATTTGCGCTTCGTTCTCTGGAAATAATGTCTGCAAAAAACTCGGTTTTCGTCTTGAGACCTTTTGTTGAACGAAAAACAATAATTACGCTAATGAGTTACTGAATGGGGCTGGTTCAATACAAGGTCGGTCGATTTTTTTTGGTCTGTTGGTCTTCTTAATTCACAAACCAAAACATATATTTAAAAATGCGCTGTTGAAGCTGCTAAAAGTAATTGTTTAACTTTGCATCATGTCGAAATCCGCCTTCGAAAGATTCACTCATAAAGGTGCTGCTTCACACAAAACTGAGTTTTTTTGCATACATTATTTCTGGAGAACGAAGCGCAAATCCATCAAAGCAGTTAACAGAACAATGCTTTTCATGTCAAAACAAGTCAGTCTGCCAAAACTTAGCTCGATCCTGCAAAAAATTAAAATCGGCCCAAAAACCAATATACACCATTTTTGCACGAAGGCCTTCAAATGCTAAGAATTATGCTCTGCAGTGTTTGTTGTTTGATTGAACAATTAACTGAACCTTTCCTTCCTAGTACCTCTATCGTTCAGACACTCGACTCTGCCCCTGTGCTGTTTATATAGAAAAGATTCCAATGAACCACTTAACAGGTTTTGAAGCGATAGACACACAAATCTGTTAGTTTCATCAACACATATCTTACAAGCATCACACTTCAAGCTAAAACGAATATTAGAATTCACATGTACATATATACAAACATTTTTTAGGACACCACTTCCAAAAGATAGCACTCGAGAGATGGAATTGAAAGCAGAGCAGACAGCACGAGAAATCGAACAGGTCAGCTATGTAACTGATATGATTAGAGGGGTTTTTTAAGTAGTTTTCATGGTGTTGATTAACTTTAATTAAACAATGTTTAGGAGTTATTAAACTTGATTAGAATGTTCAGAGTTTAACAAAAGTAAAAACGTCTTTTTGTTTTTTAAGTATCCTTATGTATACATATCTTTAAGAGAGTAATTATATAACAAAAAAGCTCAGCTTTTTGTGACGAGTTGCAAAATTGATTGTTTTCAAATTATGAGATGAGAATTAAAAGGGAAAAGGATAAAAAATTAATTAGTACTGCATTACTCCATGACAAGCTATTTGTTTTGCACAAATAGTCAGATTTCCAGAAAACAGAGTTTGTACTTTTTAGAACTTAGAATTTTTTGATGTTCAAACTATTGTCTTTTCTTAAACAGTCAAGAGGTCATATTCGTCGTCAAGAGGTTGACAGTGGACGCAGTGAAGAAGAGGCATTTGCAGCTGTTGTTAGACCCCAGACAACAAGTACAGCATCAAAGACAAGTGAGGCACCCCCTGAACACTCTTGCATGGACAGAAACTTTTCAAGAGAAGCTACAGAAGGTACTCTGGCACTCTACGATGCAGTAGTTTAAACTCATCTCGGCTGTTTTTGTAGAATGTAGTGTAGTCTGGTGTTGTTTACAGATTTCTTGGTAGAGAAAATATCTAGATGTGGTCTGCAACCAAACTACTCAAAAGAAAAAGTTTACTGATTGGTTTAAAATCTTGTTTCTATTTAACAAATAGATTCTATGTGTCCATGCTTCTGTTCAGTAATAGATGACAGTTGTCCCTGTCATGTTTATCTGATGGTGACATTCTAAGTTTACAATTATTTCTAGAATAGTGACAGTCATTGTTAAATAATTTGTTCATCCCTATACCTACATTTCCTGGCTTAATGATGTATCTTGATTATCATTTGAGGCCTGACTTAGGTTAGCATTTTGCTTTAGGTTGTTGGGTACGATACATTTATTTAGTAATTTGAGCTACTCCTGAATTGATTTGTTTTGGTACTTTGTTACAGAATGGTAACAATGAATGCATGTGCAATGCACTCAATCTGAGTTGATTTTAAGGTAGTTGATTTTCAACAAAACTTTCCTTGGTCTCAAGGTGTGAAAGGTTGACAAATCAATTTGATCCATCACTGGAACTCAAGTCATATGAGACAGTGAAATGTGAACTGTAAGAAAGGAGGATAATTCAATTTAAGTTGAATTAAGCTGATTCAATATTTCCAACTCTCCTTCTTGTCCACTGGCACAATTTTATCAAGTGTCTTGCATATCAAATGTTGTTACAATGGGATGACTTCAAGACAGAGAGAGAGAGGGATTGTTTGAGTTGAGTCCTATCAATTCCCTCTTAGCCAGTTGCAGATTTTATTCCAGTTTGACTGAATTACTTCAACTAAGATGAGTCACATAAGGTTATTGCAAATAGACTTCTGGTAAGTTGAATCAACAACTGATGTGCACAACTCGATTTGGGTGCATTAGATAAACCTCACAAATAGTAACATTTGCTGATAAGTAGCATTTGGCTGTGAGATCATTGTGTCTAGACTTATCCTATTTATTGAAATTTATAGCCGTTCTTCCAACAGTGCTGCCGTTAGACGAGAGAAAGGTTCCTTGCACTAACACACAAACAGCTGTGGTGAGTTATCCAGTATGAAGATTAGAAATCATCATACTCTTTGATCAGAAATCAGATGGCATAGTCCTTTATTCAATTAATTTTTGAGTTAAAGGTAATGCCTTCCAAGGGATTACCTTGTTCCAAATAACCAGAAGTTAGGATGAAAGAATCACCATGACCAGCATGTTGTTTGGCCAACTTATTATTGTCATCTGGGCCCGAATGTGTCATTACCTAGAAAAATGTCTTAGAGTTGCTGTTATTCGAGTATTGTGCCAAGTAAATGTTCAGGATTTTCTTAAGTTTCCAGGAAAACAGTGTGTAAGCATGTTAAAACTCCTAAATTTGCCATGAAGACAGGTAACATAAAGTTGATGGATATCATATCACATCTCAAACAATGTACTGTTCTTATCTTAGCCCAATATTAAATCTGTAAGTGTGGCTCCAGTGCAATTCACCACAAACGGTGTTCACAATTTGGGCAGCATGTCTCCTGATCAAGTTTTAAAAGCATCTCCCACTGTGGAACTTGGACCAAGTGAGATGAACCCCTCAGCGCCTTCAAAATCTGATCACGATGATGTAGTTAAAGGTGAAAACAAATACCAATATCATTTGTTTGAAGATTATCTCCCTAAGTTTGAATAGCAATTGTATTGCTATTTAAACAATAGAGTGTTTCTATCGAGGAACTATCGGATGATAGTTGCCCCACGGAAATTTGGTGTTCTTAAAACAAATATTTGCCCGAGAAGCGAAGCTTCAAATTTCATCAAATTTCCAAGGGGCAACTATCAGACCGATAGTTCGAAGACAAAAACATTCTATTGTCTTTATTGTTCATTACTAAATTTTTCGGTAGCGGCATACCTCAAAACTGAAAACGACACACATTTATTTATCAAAATTTCCAACCGCTATGGAGCGTTTAGGTGTTCTGTATTTTCCATTGTAACCTCTTCAGATGATGATACATCTATACATGTATAAACAATTTTATATGTTAACTGTTGACTTCTAAAGAAGAAACCTAAAGAGGAAACCTGGAATCTTGAAACCTCTCTGCCCACTTGACGTTTTACTGTACCGTAGTTTACCGCAGTTTTCAGCCTAAAATTATACTTCCCTTGCTCTCTTCTAAGTATAATCGACATACGACGATAAGTTCTTTTCATCTTATCTAAAAAAACTGTAGGAGAAAGCTGCCTTTGATGAACCACTTCCGTTGAGCGGGCACTATCGTCGGATAGTCGCCCTAGGGCATTCTATTGACAGATAGTGCCCGCGCGAGATCGTACCATGTGATCAGTTCTGACCAATGACGACAATGGAAAATTTAGTGGTGAACTATAAATTGAAGGAAGAAAGGGAATCAGGGAACCACACGAGGTAAAGAAAAAATCTTTTGACCTCTTTTGACCACCGAGGTCAAAAGATTTTTTCTTTACCTCGTGTGGTTCCCTGATTCCCTTTACTAGGGCTAACGCCCAGTGGGTTATTCATGGTTAAATTAGCACTAAAATTTACACTTCAGAGTTAATTCTCTGTTACATCATTTGTGTTCATAGTGCTACACGGCACAACATTCATATAAATTGAAGGCTTCGGTGGAAAAAGGGCGTTGGGGTTTTTACTCAAAAGTGAACTTTGTCAAAAACCTCCAAATTTCACATGCAGTTTTGTTTACGTGTGTCAAACAATGCTTTGCGTGTTTTTCCCCTGAAGTTTGCTTCCATTTCGAAATATTACATATGCGAAAAAACACATTTTTCCAAGGGCATTCTCTGGGGACCTTTCGTTGAAAAAAACAAAAGAAACCTTTTGTTTCGCTAAGCGATGAAGTCAATATAATAGCTTCATTCTCTTACTACTGTTTCGTTAGCGCAAGCAGGTAACGCGCTGAACGTGTCAGATTCGAATTTGTTTTGCCGAGACACCGGTTCGATACGAGGTCGCTCAATTTTTTTTTTCGTTCTGTTCCTTTAGTTCTTTGAAAAAACAAGATATCTATTTAAAGAAATTGCGTATAGAGCTGGAATCTGGGGACATTTTTTTACACAGGCTATTGTGACGAAAGCACACAACACGTGAGTTTCGATCGAGCGTCAAAGCAGAGAGAAGTGATGCATTACAGCTCTTTCGACTAATATCTTAAGCATTGTTTTTAAGTACCTTGTAGGCTGCCTGGTGGTTGAGAGGCATCATAAAGCCTTGATAAACCCGTAAGTCACCAACACGTTTTAAAGAAGCAAAATGTGTTCTCTAACTTCCAACGCAACTGATATAAGCGGCAAGTTATCAGCGTTTGAAGTTAGGTCGATCCAGGCAGCAAAGTCCAAGAGCAATTCTTGCCCAAGAATAAAACCCTGTCGTGAGTTGTAGCCCATTTGCCAAGCGTTGGTAGCATCAAAGTTTGGAAAGTGAGAACTGCTTTTAGACTTTCTTGTATCATCCGCCATGTTTACCCGCGCACGAGGTGTAACAGAACCTTCCCGGCATGCATTGCGATCACGTTCGGCAGGGCAAGACAAGACAAGATCAGTAAGGCAAGACAAGACAATACTTATTAACTCACACTTTAACTAATTACAGAGCTTGTTTTTTTCCTTTTTTATTCCAACGTAATATTGGCCAAGAGGAAGCAATCGATTGAAACCTAGATCTTTGATCCAGGTTGCGTTGATTTTATTTAAATCGGCATGATTTGTAGTGTTTTAAACTTCTGGGATCAGCAGCCATGCACATGTATGGAGACCTGTACGTTGCACGGAAGGGTTAATCTGTTAGTCTGTCAGCCCCTCATTTTTGAGCTTATACGTTGCAGGCACTTAACATTTTGTTGTTTTCTAAGTGAAATCAACATGCTTGCCGTCAAGGGTTAACATGAAATCAACATTTTAACCTATTTAAGCCTGAAGTCTCCGTTTTTGAGCTTACGCGTTGCGTGTAATGGACAGTTTGCTCGTTTTTAAATGAAATCAAGATCCTTGCTGTCAGGCTTTCA
>CM042753.1:19659408-19679408 GCA_022496165.2 Catalaphyllia jardinei
GCTGTCAGGCTTTCAAGTGAAATCAACATTTTAACCTATTTAGGCCTAAAATTGCTGTTTTTGAGTTTACGCGCTGCATAAAATGAACAGTTTGCTCGTTTTGAAGTGAAATCAACACCCTTGCTGTCATGCTTTAACGTGAAATCACGTAAAGTTAACAGATTTGGCTGTAATTTGAGTGAAATTGACGTCTTTGCGGTCGCGCGATAACGTGAAATGAGTTTAAACGGCTTTAAAAACCTGAAATCAACATCTTCTTAACGTTACACATTGATTGTTTTCCGTGCCTCAACACTGCTAACCCTAACGTGTCCTGACCCTAAGCAATAACCCTAACCCTGAATTTTAACTGTAACCCTAACCTGCTTGTTTCGTAACCCTAACCTTCAACGCTAACCCTAGTTTCGGGCGGTAATCCCTAATCCTAACTCTAATAAAACTGGGAACTCTTAACCCTTAAGGGTTTAAGTCCTTGTGGTGGCGTGATAATGTGAAATCAAAATTTTAACTGTCTGTAAATGACCTGATATCAACATTGTCTAGCTTGTGCATTGCGTGAAATTAAAGTCTTTGCAGTCGCACGTTAACGTGAAATCAAAATTGTAACGGTTTTAACCTGAAATCAACTGCGAAAGACCAATAATTTGCTGGATGTAAAGTGAAATTACGTGACAGCAAATACAGGGTTTTGACACACGTAAACAAAACTGCATGCGAAATTTGGAGCGTTTTTGACAAAGTTCGCTTTTGAGTAAAAAACCTAACGCCCTTTTTCCACCGAAGCCTTCAATTGTAATAATTTGTTTATGTTATGTTTTCACATTTACCTTGTATGGTTAGTCTGTGAATAGGCTCCTGGCGAGGACAGTCAAAAATTTGGCAAGCGAAAAGAGCCAACAAGTGCAAAGCTGGGGAATTTGGAGGGCAAAGTGATTGGGGCAGGGTGGGGGAGCCTGTAGACTGCTTTTTATGTGCCTATCCCACCCTTGGTGATTAGTCTCAGACTAATCACCAAGGGTTGAGGTAATTAGACCTGTCAAGAAGCTACATTTTCTGTACTTGCAAACAGTCTTATTCAATAGTTCGTATTGTGTGACTGTCCAGGTGAGGGTAGTTCTGAAAAGAACTGTAGTTGGTGACTGATGTTTCAACAACCTGAGCGGAAGTTGTCTTCAGAGTCAAGTGAATAGTGTTTGTCAGTCGATGATGTCTGGTCCGTTGAAAGCAATTGGTCAGTTAAGCCATGATGGTATAGGCTGAAAGACTCGTGTAAGTTTGTCATCAGCCATTGTCATCAGTCCAGAAACCATAAAGGTCTTTGAGAATGACAAAGACGCAAATGTCACAAACCGTATGGCGGCAAAGACATTTTAAAAAGATCTGTCAAATATTTATCTTAAAGATGTGGACAATCCATGATTTAACCAATCAGATCATGATACCAGATGGAGCTGCATTAGGCTGCAAGCAGGCTAGCTTGTTTGGGTAGGGTATCACAGTCAAAGGCGACAAAGAACCGCGAACCAGCCAAGCCGGCAAGAAGAATGAGGCGAGAAAAAGTGAATCTGCATGCGAGCTATTGATTTTTGAATTCCACCCCTCGCAAGGTGTCAAGTCGGCATTTCATATGTGTCATATAACTATCCAATAGGAGCAAAGCAAAATGTAAACAAACATGACAGTGCATTGCACATGGAGACTTTCACACAGGATGGTCAAACTTCATGGATGGCCCGATGAGTTACTTCCAACTATTGACTTCGGGGATTTTTTTTTTAAATCGAACCCACGTACAACAGAATTTCCATTCTTGTACTGCAACAGCTAACATTTGAGAAAACAACAAAATGAAAGCAAAAGAGACATTTGAAAATTAATTTGATAACAAGAAAGCAAATAATCTCTTTGCTGTGCAATGAAATATATTACAGCGCTGCGAAAGAGATGAAAGTTGTAAGTCAAAAATACGACAAAAACAAGCTAATTACTTTGAGATCGATCGTATTTCAACTGTACTAAATTAGCAGTCATTTAGTTCTTTTCTCAGCAGTTCTGTAGTAGCTGAATAAGACTCCAAAGAATATATTTGAACGAAGCAAATAAACTAAACAAAGAAACCGCGATTGTTGCCGCAAATTAACTATGCAGAGATCCAGTGTGCAAAAAAATAATTATAGTCCACTTTTAAAACCTAAAATACCCAAATACAGGGAATCAGATGAAAGAAATGCAAAAGAGAGTACAATAGCAGTAGATTTTCATTCAAGCTGTGGTGAAGAAAGCTCTTTGAAAGCAAAAAGATGTTGAGAATTTTGCAGACGTGCTTCTCTGCACGACAGCATGTTCAAGTCAATTCTTCGTGCTAAAAGTGAAAGCTTGAGTTTCTACCAACCATTTTTGCCCTTCTAGATTTCCACAGTGTGTGATTTGTCTACAACTATCAATCTGACTTCTTGGGGAACCTTTGAAGATCTGTCTTTGAGGATCCTCTTGAAGTCATTGCCAAGTGCCTTCTCTGCTGATGCAAACAGAGGTGGCAAAGGATTGTCGCTAAAAAGGTCATTTACATCTTGTAGCTAAACACGGGTCAAACTGAGGGGTTGTCTTTCCTTAATCTGGTCTTCAATCAGACCTATCAATAGGCAAATATCTAGAATCACACCATTTGGATACTCTCCTAAAATCTTCCTCTGTTTGATCACTGTGAAGAACAGCTGAAAAAAAACTCTTACGGAAACCGGTTGGCATCACTGAAAAAACATCCCTCCCTTCCAGTAAACAATTCACAGCTATTTTCAGAATTAATCGAAAGCTTGAGGAACGCCCCTTGAACAAAGCCTACAGACAAAGCCTACAGTTCGCGTGGTGTAAAATACAGTAAGGTTGCACTGGTTTCTGAAATCTGTCAATTTTAACCAATCGGATCGCTGCTTTCGTCAGCGAAGTCGGGGAATTAAAAAATCAGTAGCTCGCGTGCAGGCTCACTTTTCCTCGCCCTATTGTTCTCGCCAGCTCCTTTGCCCGCCATACCGTACCCAAACAAGTGAATCTGCTCGCAGGCTAGAACTGCATGGAAGAGCAACATCAACAGAATATCTACAGGCTCTCTCACTTTGTTTGCACTCACCGGGCCTTTTTTAGGCTACTGTATGTATGGTTAGCTTAAGTTTTGATCCTTTAGGCTAAAATTTGTTCAATTTTTGAAATGTGAAGTTACTGAAATTGATTCTGCCTTCCTCCCCCTTTCTCAACCCAGCCTGGACAATTACAGGGTTACCCTCAAAGCAGTGAAGCATTTAAATGGGTGAAGGGGTCCTGGAGCTCACTGAAGCGTCTTTCTCAAGAGCACAATGTGAAGACCTTGGTTTGCTCAATAGGAGTCCATTAAATAATGGATACTTTGCATCCCTTGAGAACAAACTTGAGAGCAGGGTTTTTTGTTTTTATCCGCTAGGATACTTTGGTCCCTTGAGAACCAACTTGAGAGCAATTTTGTTTTTCTGTTTGCTTTCAGATTTGAAAGAATTCCACTCAAACTTCACGGTAATAATAAATTTTTTTTAAATACAAAAAGTGTAATTCAATTGCAGGCCTTGCTGAAATTTTGTTAAAAGTAGTTCTGTTTTTATTAATTTCCACGGATTGTGACATTGTTTTGATGAAGGACAACATTTTCAGGACTACTTATAGCATCAGGACTACTTAAGCATGAAACAATGTTTGAGAAAGAGTGAAGAGAAATTTCATTAAAAGACAACAATTAAGGAAGGACTTTCTATGCAATCCTAACATGATTACAGTTATATTTTATCGATTTGTAAGACAATTGTGCTTCATTTAGAGTGTTGCTTTTTTGCTTTGATGTACAGCTTATCGAAAAACCTACAAAGAAGGCTAAAGACGTCCAGGCACAATCAGCTGACAGAGTTGATGCAACAGCTGCCAAGACAGCTGGTATGGATACCTACACGCTGAAGGCCAAATTGTTTTCAGGTTAATCAGTTTTACCTGATGGTAGTACACCAATAATCAGAGAAAACAGTTTTAAACTTGTGAAAATGTTTTTTTTTTGTGATTATGACAATGATCTCTTCAGGTTGAAACAGATTAAGCTGAAAAACAATCTGACCAACCACACATTGTTTACACAATGGCATGAAATGGCCTGCAGTAGTGAAGATTGAGTGACTTTTTGACGACGAAGAAAAGAATTGGGGAATAGGGGCACTTTAAGTATAAACTATTGCAATAACTTAATTTTTGCAACAAAACATTTTTAAACAGCAAACTAAAGAAAATAAAAGAAATCATTATTACTCTGCTATTTTTTTTCCTTATTTCTTCTTATAAGGGTTAGAAAGTATTCAGAATATGAAACAGTTAATGATCCATTTTTTTAAATTTAAAACATTAAGTTGTGGTGGAATAACAAATATGTCATTTTGAAGGAGAGCGTGGCCTAGTGGTAGGGCGCTCTACTTGTAATCTGGAGGACCTGGGTTCAAATCCTCCTCCCTGCCACTTGATGGATTTGTCTTCAGTGGCCCTGAATTCATCTCCTCCACGCTGTGTAAATAGCCAACTGGTCAGCCTCCCACCAGCTGGGATTCTAAACTTGTTATGTTTAATTTGTATTATATTTGTTACATTTGTAATGTGCACTTAATCATATTCACATGGAACTCGTGCGATACAAATGTTTTATTAATATTAAGGACTTATGAATACAAGTCACAAACATTTTATAAAGTTTCAGTCTACCAGTTTATACTAAATGTAAACTGATATTACAAAATTCCCCAAAATTGGGCACTAGCTGTTACCAAAAAATTGACTGGTATCTTTTTAGGTTAGTGCAGATGAGAGTAATAAACTCACCAGAAATTAAGACGAGTCAGTCCCCTCAAAGTTCGAGCAATAAGCGCAAAAATTATTTACTTAATATCTACTCGTAGCACGGTACTTTTGGAACACTATTTAGAACAACTCACTTTAGTTTGTTTCTCTAAGTGACCCTGCGATTAAATTCTCAAGCATTCTTGAGAAGTTTACTGTCACACCTTTTAAGAATGCATTAAAGCGTGTGTTATTAACTAACAGAAAACATTATTGCCATTATTGCTTAAGTCATCTTGAATATTAAAATGAGTGAGACATCACAACCACAACATCAGATGCTAAGAATGATAGTTTTTAACTATCCTAGAAGCAGTACCTCCAGCCTGTGATGTGCCAAAAACTGATGAAAAAAAGAGTCCCAAGACTGCTGAGCCAGCTGAAAGGTACTTTCCTTCTAGTTTAGTATCATTATTTTGATCTTGCAATGTAAAAGCAAATAACGTTCAAGATATTGCATATAAGACATGGATGTTATAAAAGCCCTCTTATATTTATGCAGGGAAACAATTAGCCCAAACTTTTTATTGATGACAGATATTACTGACGGACATTGCTGTTACATTTATAAGATATGTGGTGGCCTCATGGTTAGTGCACTCGACTCCGGAGCGAGCTGTCCAGGTTCGAGCCCTGGCTGGGGACACTGTGTTGTGTTCTTGGGCAAGACACTTTACTCTCACGCTGCCCCTCTCCACCCAGGTGTATAAATGGGTACTGGCAAATTTAATGCTGGGGGTAACCCTACGATGGACTAGCATCCCTTCCAGGGGGAGTAGAAATACTCCTAGTCACTTCATGCTACAGAAACCGGGATAAGCTCCGGCCTGATGGACCACATTTGGCCGGAATGCAGACTTTACCTTTTTTTACCTTCACTTCACCAGAATGTGACAGATAAGAATTGTTACGTTGTTTTAATTTGTTGTTGTTTTTTTAGCAATTTCAGTTGTGTCAATTTCTGAACGTTTGTTTTTGCAGCATTTTATCTAAATCCAAACTGAATCCATTAGCAAAGGAATTTAAATTTACTCCCAAATCCCAGGTGAGCATTATTTTTATTGATAACCATTTCTTCTAATTTCTCCTTACATTTGCAATACATGGTCAAGCAGATTAATTAGCAAGAATTCCTATTCCAAATTTGTCGGCAGTGCTTGGGTACGTTATGAGTAGGTCAATGGATGAGTGAGAGATGTATGTATGTCACGCCATTCAGATTGGATCTACTATAAACAGCTAATCAAATTTCTTGTTGTCAAAGTAAATGGTATGTGAAGGGATTTGATCCTGATACAGCTCAGAACAGCCATATCTTCATATAATTATTGGGCTAACCCTTCCTTCGACATTTTCTTTGGGTTACGCTTAAGATTTTGTGGGTGGGTTTGATAATCATTTGCAATTGGATAATCAGTCAAAGAAACAGAGTTTGCTTTTTTTTTTCAAGCATGTGATGAAGGTTTTGAATTAAGTGATTCTTAGCTGCTCTTATCTACTATACTAGGTTTAAGATGTTGATGTGGTTTCTATCATAGGAGCAATTGTATTTTTGGGGAGCAGAATGCACTACTGCGAATGCGAAAGTTGTGATCAGGTTGACGTGTTGCATGGAAACCTCCTAAATATTGCTGTAGAGTTCATAATGAGTGTTCCGGGCTGTAGAACGAGCATGTGAATGTATGCATTTGGAATATGGGTGGAATGTGTGCGAGTAATGTAAATCAAATTCATAACATGGGTGTGCAGCATTTATCCGTTATTTAAATAAATGGACTCGTCGAGCAAAGGTCGTCTCCTGATAACTACATGGTGTCAGGAGTAAAGAAAATCAGCATCGCCTGGTCTCTTTGACAATCTAACAGACAGTTATGGTACATGGTCTCCAAAAACCGAACTATTGAGCTTCAAGGGTGATGTTGTACTAAAGTGGAAACATTTCGCCCAAGAGGTGCAAATATTACTCGCCACTGATCAGGACGACAGGACCAAAGCGTGCATCTTCTTGAGTATCCAAGTTATGAAAAGAACATTTGCTGAAATCTGAGACCCACTAACCATGAGGCCACAGCGCCTACCACTAGGTTTATTTCTCCTTTGTCCGTTCTGGCGCCGCATGATTGAAATGTAGCTGATTACGCGCTAATCAGTTGACTGTTATGTGTGTTTTACAGGGATTTCGCCAGATTTGTAAAGTAGCAAACATATTTCCGAAAGCATATTTTTGGCGTGACATATTTTGGGCGCCGCAAGGTGCCTTTCGAGTGTTTAAAACATGAGCTCCATGTTCCTAGGGGGGTCTGAGGGCATGCTCCCGAGGAAATTTTAAGAAAAGAACATCAGAAACGTTTCCAGCATTTCTGGAAAACAAGTATCAGTTTCCCAGGCAAGGCTGGAGTTCACTCAAATTCTCTTTAAAAAGTAAAATATTTAATGAAAATAGACAAATGGTAGGGGATGGGGGAGGGGGTATGGCGACAACAGAATTTTCAGTTTATCATTGCGAATTTATTTTTATAGAGTCCATGAAAGTGCAGCTTTGCATGCCAAGCTCCTAATGTAATTTCAATTGGGACAAGAGGATGATTTAAACAATTACAATTATAAAGCAAATCAGCATTCAAATTTAACATTTATCGTACTGCAGCATTTTTCTAAGACTTGATAAATCTGAGATTCCGTGAGGCGCATTTGTTTGTCCCTTGAGAGTTGAAGAACTCCAAATTCGAAAGATCAGTTGATCGCTTAAGAGATCAGCTGTGTTATTTGTTTTTTGTCTTGAAATACTATCTGTCATTTCTTTCTATTTCAAACTCCACAAAGTTTAAAAGTCGTATTTTGATCGTTCGATAAGGGAAATATAAGCTTAACCCTGTAAATAGTGACTTCTTTGTTGAATCTCCAACAGATGAACAGTGTTCAGCCAACATGTGTAGCGTATTTCCCGAGCAGGAATGAGAACGAAATGGTCACTTCAATTTCGTTTAAATGAAACGGAAAACCAATCAAATATTCCATTCGATAGGCAGAAAAAAGTAATGTGGCAGTTTTGAAGAATTTAATTGCAGTATTCTGTTAGCTCCTGGTCAGTAAATTCATGAGACGCCTAAGTAAAAACAAATTATAATAAAATAATCAAAAATTCCCTCAAATATTGAAATCAAAGTACCGGACATGGAATGGAAAATGACCGGATGGATTGTCTGGCCTCCGGCCTCAAACAAAATCCCTGGTTGTATATCCCACTGCTTGACTTCGTTCAGGCAAGACCATGGTTTTGGTCCGCAATGTGGACTTTATCAGTTGCCGGTACTTCTGAAATAATCTGTATGTCTGCAGTTGCTGGTGCAACTCATAAATATGTGAGCCTGAATGTTAGACATTTTGCGGCACAAATTGCCATGTGTTGAAGCGTTGGGTCAACTTCGGTCAAAGTCCAGCTTTCCACGGATAGGAAGAGAAGCTGATTGGCTAACCACCAGCGAACAGAAGTGACTAGTCCATTGAGCAGACGTTCGCGGGGAGGAACGCCTGACAAGCCTAAGGACGTCTTTGTGGGATGCTACAGCGTCCCAGGCATTTTGTCCAAGTGGTCGATCCAGAATATCCTATCAAACAAGAAGAGGATTTATTTGTTATTGATGCGATCATTTCCAAGCCAGAAGACAAAAGTGACATTTACTGCACAATGAAAATCAACGGCCATCCAGTTGGAATTGAAGTTGATACTGTCGTTAAATGTAATATGAAAACACTCTGTGTATTCAAAGGATCAGCCGCAATGAGAAGATTGATCAGACAAAGGCAGTGCAGTTGGTTGCCAGTGGCGGGGATGCGTTCACTACTCTGGGCAGTGGGAAGCTCGAAGTTCACTTGCTTGGTCTCATGGACTCTAAGCTTGAATCTCATTCAGTTGCACAGCGAGGTCCATTAGGTTGATTCCACTGATGCCTTCCACGCAGGAATAGTCGACGAATACAAAGACTTATTTCAACCTCAGTTGTGTTTGGGTTTTGTGGATGACACTACAGCCCTCCTCCTTCACCACGCCCACCTAATTGCCAGAAATCACATTTTCTGGGCTAAATCAATGCACTACCTCCCCTCGCTAAAACGTTTCATTCAGAATTTTTTGACCTGCTTGGAAGTAGAAAGACGCTTTTCACTTATAAACAAGTTCTTAGCAAAATTCAACAAAAAATGGGGAGCTTTCCTTACTGAACAAGAAAACTAGCTTTCGTTTTGTTTCGAACATATTTGTTTAGCTTATTTGTGTCTCCATACGCATGGTGATGTGAAGAGAGCAGCAAACGTTGAACCCTACGCTATATTAACCGAAACATAAATGTCTTACCATCTCCAAACAAAATGAAACAGAAAGAATTACACAAATAAACATATGCTGAAGTTAACATTTGTCACAACCAAATTGTTAAGAAAAAATGTAGATAAAATAATAAAATCAAAATAGAATAGATCTATAAGTAAGAAAAAGGTTTTTTTAACGGTTCAAAATTAGGTAGTCAACAAGTACGCTTATTTTTGTAACTTTTATTTTATTGTAATATGTACCTAAAGTACAAATTCAGTAAGTAGTTCTTCCCTTTCTTTTTCCTTTTTTTTCTCATCCTGTGTGTGTAAAAGTGAAAAACGTAATATAACTGTGTTGTAAGAAGTGCAAGTAGTGTAAGTAAAGTAGTGTATTGTATATCTTTGTAAATAGTTTTGCAAATTAAAATTATAAAAAAGACTTATCAATATGCCCGTTGTTTACAAAATGAGGCTTGATGCCAATAATGAATGTAACCCCGGTGATCAGGCCATAGCACAGAATACCCCTTGCAATGGAGAAGTGTGTGTAAGAGAACTTGATAAGATGGTACCAAGTGGTCGATCCAGAATATCCTATCAAACAAGATGAGGATTTGTTATTGATGGGATTATTTCCAAGCCAGAAAAGAAAAGTGACATTTACTGCACAATGAAAATCAACGGCCAACCAGTTGGAATTGAAGTTGACACTGTCGCTAAATGTAATGTGAAAACACTCTTTATTCAAAGGATCAGCCACAATGAGAAGATTGATCAGACAAAGGCAGTGCAGTTGGTTGCCAGTGGCGGGGACACGTTAACTACTCTGGGCAGTGTGAAGCTCGACGTTCACTTGCTTGGTCTCATGGACTCTAAGCTTGAATCTCATTCAGTTGCACAGCGAGGTCCATTAGGTTGATTCCACTGATGCATTCCGTGCAGGAATACTCGACGAGTACAAAGACTTATTTCAAGGTAATCTTGGCAATATACCCGTTGTTTTCAAAATGAGGCTTGATGCCAATAATTAATGTAACCCCTGTGATGAGACCATAGCACAGAATACCCCTTGCAATGGAGAAAAGTGTTTAAGAGAACTTGATAGGATGGTCAAGATTGGAGTAATCACACCCGTGTCCGAACTAACTGAGTGGTTCTCACAAATGGTAGCAACGAAGAAGGAAGATGGCAGTATTTACATCTGCATCGATCGGAGGGATCTAAGTAAAGCCCTTAAACGACATACTGGTCCAAAACTATGATAAATTTATGCGTAGCATTGCATTGTATTGTATGGCATCTTTCTCAGTTGTTTTGTATTGTTAATCTATTGTTATGTGGTTATAATACAATACCATACAATACAATGCTATGCATAAATTTGTTAGAGTATTTGACCACCCTCTTAAACGACCCCATCATCCTATAAGGACGGTTAAAGATGTTGAATCGCGCATGTCCAGTGCCACGTTATTCTCCACCCTTGAGGTGAGAAATGTTGTCTGGCAAATAAAAATTGATTATGAATGTTCACAACTCACAACCCTCAACACACCATTTGGAAAATTCCGCTTTCTGCACGTCGTTTGGCATCACCTCTGCCTCAGAAGTCTTCCAGCATGCGACAAAGAGCTGTGTGCTGAGTATCCCTGTGCCATCGTTGTTGATGACCTGTTAGTATGGGGCGAGGGAACAGCAGACCATAATGCAAACTTAAAGTTGCAGCTATTGAAGAAATGCCAACACCGTATGGGCCAGGGCCACTGCATCGATTTCTTGGCATGACCAATTATCTCCCCAAGTTCATTAGCAACTTCAAAGAGAAGACAGAGCCACTATGCGAATTGCTGCAGAATGACGTACACTGGAGTTGGGAGCCAGCACAGCAACGAGCTTGCAATGCCCTCAAGTCAAACGCCTCCCAACCTCCGGTGCTGAGGTACTTTGACCTCAAAGCCTGTCTCACTATCTGTTGGTTCCTCAAAGCATGGTGTTGGTGCTGCATGCTTGCAGGATGGTTTACCTGTGGTCTATGCCTCACGAGCCCTAAAGGAAGCCGAATCATGAAGGAGCTGCTTTCTGCCACATTTGCATGCAGAAAATTCCTGATTTCATCTATGGTCGACAAGCCACCATTGAGACCGATCAAAAAGCCTATGACAGCAATGGTAGACAAGCCTCTTAATTCAGCCCCCGCTCGTCTTCATATGCTCTTGCACCTTCAGAAGTATGATTTAAAGTTCATCTACAAGAAAGGAACTGAACTTTACGTCTCAGACACGTTGTCATGCTCCTACAGTACATTGATAAGAATTCTGATCCAGATTGACATTCTGTCCCCAACATCAATTTATCCAGCGCATTTAGCCGAACTTCAGAAACACTCTTTCAGATTCTGTGATGCAGAACGTTTTCCATTTCATTTCTAAGTGCTGGCCAGTTAAGTCCAAGAGTGTGCCCCCAGAGGTGCAACCATACTTTCCAATAAGAGATGAGTTGATTGTGGACCATGGTGTCATCTTGAAAGGCCTGGGAGTGGTTCCACAGAACGTGTGTAAAGAGTACCTTCAGCAACTACACAAGGGGCATTCTGGAATGGACGCTACAAAGAGGAGAGCAAGAGAAACCGTATATTGGCCTTCTTTGATGCTCGATGTCGATTCTGACATAGCGTCGTGCCAGCCTTGCAAAAGTACTTGATCCCACCAGCAGAAAGAACTGCTTCTCATTTATCCGGTTCCAGACCTCCTTTGGTCCTTTGTGAGTGCAGACATATTTGACTGGAATGGACTGCGGTACCTGATACTCGTCGACTCCTACTCGGGTTGGTTTGAGATGAACACCCTCAGCAACTTATCGTCTAAAAGCGGGATCACGAAGATGAAACAACATTTTGCTGTTCATGGCATTCCATCCAAGTTGCTAACGGACAATTGTCCACAATTTGCAAGTAGGGAATTCAAGCGATTTGCCAGCGAATTGAGTTTCCATCATATCACTAGCAGCCCCAGCTTTCCTCAGTCCAATGGTTTCGCAGATTATGGAGTCAAACAAGCCATGAGCCTGCTCGAGAAATGCAAGAAGGATGGTTCCGAGCCCATGCTTGGCTTTCTTAACTGCAGGAATGTTCCAAGAGATCAAGTTCTCCCGCGAAGACTCCAACAAGACCCAGTAGCCCAGAGGAATATGTTACGAGATATGGAAGGACGGTTAAACCCAATCCACAGTTCCGAGACTTTGTGGCCTGATAATAAGGCATTGACCCATGGGCTGTAAATGAATTGCTTTTTATTTTTACTTTTTGTTATTCGCTAATAAGCTGAAACTGCATGTATTTAACTTTCACAGGGAGGTGTAGAACGAGCGTGTGAATGTATGCATGTGGAATGTGCGTGAAATGTGTGTGAGTATTGTAAAATTAATCAAACACATAACGTGTGTGTAGCATTTATCCGTTAGTTGAATAAATGGACTCATCAAGTTAAGGTAGTCTCTTGAAAACTACACGGGCGTTTCAATGTGAAAGGCGAAGAGACTACTTAATTTCTTCAATAGAGCAAAAAGATAGTATTCCGTGACAATTTTACAATTATATTGGTTAAATTCTTGTTTCACTACTAACCTGCAGAATTGGAAGATTTGCGGGGCAGAGAGGGAAAGGCGATAAAAGAGTGCGAGACGAAAAAAATCCGCCTGTAGTCACACCATTGTTTATGCTTATCCAACCGTTCGCCTTGCGAATGGGTTTTGCTGATTGGTTACTTTAAGCTACTTGATGTCAGCCATGTGAAAAAAGCAAAATGTACTTAATTGCGGTGACTGGCCTACATGGACTCCTACAGTTGGTGACATCTCTGCATTTGCCATTCTCTTATAAATTCAAGCCTCTCGACATTTTATTTTGCTTCTCATTTGTTTCCGAAGGGCAATCAATGTTGTGTTATCAGGAGGACTTTTTTGGAAGTAGAGTAGAGCCGTTGGAGGCCAGAGCTCTGCATGGCTTCAGTTATCTATCAATTTGTAGAGTTTGATACCTCCAACCTATTTGCCGTGTGCCGAGTTGTAAAGTGTAGTTTGTTTTGCCCCATTTCCATTGCATCAATATATGTTTTATCTCCTTTTAATCATTCACTTAGGAGGGACATAGTTGGTGATCATGTTTTTTTACGATAACTGCAGAAATTCTCGCGCACGTATTGGCTAATTTTTATTGTCGATAAGCGGACATACACATGAATTTATAATTTATGCGATGCGTCAACGAACAAGAGCGGACAATTTGACAACTTTTGTTACCGTAAAAACCGGCTACTTTGAGAATGTTATGACGAAATTCATGATCAATAACAGGACAGATGCATGATTTGTTAAGATTACTTACATGTTGTGCCGAGGCTGGTTGTTAGATTACAACTGTTACATCTAAGTTATGTAGCTAGTATATTTCACTTTGTCGGGTGTCGTCAGAGACTGCTGTAGTGGTTCAAGAATCTTAGAGACCCGCTCTGTGTCATCAATGTTATTTTTCTTGCATCTTGAAGTTGTTCGAGTTTTTCGTCTCCTGAGCTCATTGTTTAGGTTTATGCCTCTTTTGTTCACTCTGCCACCACACGATTTAAATTTAGCGAAATTTAGATGTTCACATCTGTTGACTGTTTTGCGTCATGTATTAATTTGTAATTTGATTACTTGAAACTTTTTTTTCGCTCCGATATTGAATTATTTCAATCATTTCAAGGGGCGGTAGAGCATAATAAATGGTGTGATTACAGGCGTTTTTTTCGTCTCCCACCACACACGCGTTTCGCTCTCTGCCCCGCTAATCCGCCTGTTCTGCAGGCTAGTTTACTACTGGAATGAGAAGATACGTTTTAAATGAAACTAAATCTCGCTTAGTCATATTATTAGCCGTCATGAATTGTAGTAGAAGAAAAAGGAAGTTATTGTTGTTCAAGATAACTTAGTGAACTCTTGAGCATTTAAAACACAAGGACTTTGGTAATTGAAGTATTAAGACTGACGTATACATGGTCTAGCTTGTGATTTTAAGTCCGGTTTGGAGGAGAGTGTGACAGTTACATACCAGTATGTTGGGTTGTTTTAGAGTGCATTATGTTTAGTCTAAAGGTGGCTAGTTATGAACGAGATGGGTCTTGAGTTTTTAAGCAGTTCAAGAGCTTGCACTATGCAAATGGTCGAGATATTTTTATTTTTAGTTACGAAGGGTAACTTGATACTTTTGTTTTTCACAAGGAGTAAACTCAATTATAGGTGTATACATGTATCACCTCTTGTTCCCAGGATAAAAACCAAAGAGAAGCTAACATCAGTTTAATATTTTTAATTAATGGGCATTTTATGACATTCATTTCAGTTTGAGATCTTTTTTTAAAGTTGAGAAAGTATGAAAACTGTTCAAATGTTTTTTGAAGATTGCGTGACTTCAAGTTAAACTGCAAATTAATTAAATTAGACTTTAACGTGTCAGAGTGGTTCTTTCTCTTTCTTTCCATTCTGGTAAAGTAGTGTTGTTTCGTTGCTTAAGAGGTAAACGTATGACTGGTATAAAGTGAGGAAAGTTCTCTTAACTTAAGTAGTTTTATGCAAAAATTCCTCTTAGGGGTTGGAGCCCGGGGGGGGGGGGTACTCCCTATAATGGCCTATACGCGGAGGCTCCGCCCGAAAGGGGTACCTTTTTCACGCTATAAAAGGGTAGGGATTTCACAAGATGAGGTAGGTAAAAGGGTAGGGAAATCGGTCATTTAGGTATTTACAAGGGCCTTTAATTATAATATTTCGAATAGACGCCCCTTATGGCTTTGCCAGTATATTTATTTAGCACTACATGAAAATGAGAACAAGACTTCCTAAAGTAGGTATCTGAAAGGGGTACCTTTTTTTCAATAAAAGGTATATAAAAGGGGTACCTTTTCTGCCAAAATGGTATATAAAAGGGTAAGGGGTTGGACCTCGGGGCGGAGCCTCCCCGTATCAAACTTTGTTAAGTACCCCCTTCCCCCCCCCCCCGGGGTTGGAGGGGCTATGTGGTGAGTGAGTGAGGGACTCATGCCTGTGCTTGCGTCACACCAATGAGTGTGGGTTGTATTAAAAAACGAATCAAATTGCCTGTAGATTACTGTAGTGTGTTCAGTCACATATTATATGTCATCAATTTAGCTTATGGATATGAAGACATGATTGGCCATCACAGTTATACACACGACATAAGCAGCTATGATTTGAGGCCTGCAAAAAATTCAGGCCTGAACGGGATTCAATACCAGTGCAGTGCTCTATCAGCTGAGCTTTCAAGCCATCTGGGAGCTGGTCACATGGTAAATTGGTAATAAATAATGCAAATGAATATGTGAAAGGTATTACAGTATATTCATATATTCAGTTGCATTCTTCATCATCTACGGGTATATTACAAACTCACAACGTGTCATGGGTTTGAATCCCGTTCAGGCCTGCTGGGTTTTCTTTTCAGGGCCTAATTTCACAACTGCTTATGTTGTGTGATGAACAACAACGATGATCCATCTTATTTGGAGGGAACAAGGTGCTCTGCAAATGAATTAAAAAGTGTAAGGTGAAGATATTGTATTTTCGTGTGTAGCGCGGAGGATGCAAAAGGATGACTGAAAGACGTAAGCTTTGATGTCGGGAACCTTCAAGAATTTGTTCCAGAGTTAAGATTGCCATACAGAAAAATAGAAAGATAAGATGCTTGTTAAAAGTACTGGGACCTGTTCCAAGGTCGTCTATACTTTACAAGTTCAGAAAAAGTAGTATTAGAAAGACAAGAGTTGATAAAAGGTTTTAAAAACCCAAATCGAAGATCTTGATCCGTACTTAACTTGAGCTTGGCATTTGTTAATGAAGATTACAATGTTATTTGTGTCCAGAAACCTGTCCCATCCTCTCAGCCACAGTATGTCAATGTGGTTGCAGCGCCACCCTTTTCACCCACATCAATCAGGGCTCCTTTAGGTGCAGGCCCTTTTCCACAACAGGTGATGATGGTATCACCACAACAGTTTAATGTGTACAGAGGGAAACAGCCGTTCAACAAGCGTAAGTTCCGTTCTAGCAAATTTTATTTCTTTTTGACATTGAAACATTTTGTTGCATTTAACTACCAAGACATGACAAATGGAACCGTTGTCCTTATAGCTGCCAGGGGTCAGTCGTATGGCAGTCGTGAACAAGGAGAATCACCACCTTTCATCTCAGCAGCTGCTGCAACTGGCAGCCCAATTATAGCACCAGGAGTGGGCCCCTTTCCTCCTCAACAATTGTACCAAATTCCATCTCATCAGCCAGTTGCTTATGTGCAGTCACCTGCAGCAATGGTGCCGTCACCACAACAAATGATGCAGCAGGTTGGCAGAATGTTCTCTCTACATTTTCAGTACAAGTGATCTTTGAAAATTCTCTAAATAGCACTGGTATTATTATTATTGCTTTCTTCCTGTTTTTCATTTATTATATGATTTGGAACATTACGAACATGGGCGCTTTAATTTGCACAGCACTACAAAAAAACCAATGTTGGATTTGTTTGTTCTCAACAAATGATAGGCTAACACAGGCTAACTCAGCTTTACAAACTCTCTGTGGTGGTTAATTTGCCTTTATCAAATTCATGTTGATAAATAGCACTGCTACGTGTCGTTTTAAGTATGTACCCTCAGTCCCATTGCTGACATATTGTTACTAAATACTCCTTTTGTTTTTTTTCAGTATGTAGTACCCACAGGGCATGGACCTAGAGGGTTTATTGCTCCGGTATGTATTGATGAGGGAAAATGTATATTATGCAGAGGTTTATCGTCTTGAAGCTCTCAAATGTAGCAGATTGGATCAGGCACATGAATTTCATTTCAGTTCCAGTAGTTAAGGTTAACTTTGACATAAGTCAACAAGATTAACTTGATTATCACTTACCATTATATTAACTTAAGATTTCTTGATTTCTTCTAGGTGTCATCACCAGCAGGTGCTGCTGTGCCAATGTCACAGGCATACCAGGATGGTTCACCTGTGCCAGTGTACGGTAAGTATTCGGAAGAAGCTCTTGACTGTCTGTAACTGTCAACACGGTACATTGTGTAACGTGTCTGTTTTTTGCTCTTACAGTTACTGGAAACATGTCAGCAATGCAGAGTGCTGGCACTCCTCAGGGTCAACAGCCCAGCCCATCACAACAGGGGCAGTTTATTTTCACACCTGTTCCACAGATGCCAGGTCAGCCCCAGGGTACTGGGCCTCATCAGGGACAAGTAACTCCTGGCCAATTTGGTCAATCGCCGCTTGTTTACATTCCTCAAGTGACACCTAATGCCAGTGTTCCAACCTCAGCTTCATCTTCTGTGTCTTACATGCCTGGTAAGTAGTCCCCACTAACGTGGCACTTGGCTCTTGTTATTTTGGATTTTCTCTTGTTACTCTTGCTGTTTTCGAAATAGCCCTTTCTGGAGGACGTTTATATGTAACAAGCAAACGCCTATACCGTTCCAGAATTCCCTTTTTGAGTTATTTTTTGTAAAAAATATTCCTCTTAGTCGGCGTGTCGAGTATGTTGTGGACAGGTCTCCAAGGATCAGTGAGTGAGAGTGAGAGAGAGAGAGAGAGATATATATATGTATGTCACACCAATCAGATCGGATCTACCATAAACAGCCAATCAAATTTCTTGTTTTAAAGGTAAATGGTATATGAGAAAATTTGATCCCTATACAGTTCAGAACGGCCCTATTTATTCTTCTACAAGAGGAGGAAGTATTCATATATTGGGTTTACTTCGGTATTTTCTGTGGGTTAGGTTGAGGATTTTAGTTATGGACGAGATGAGCCTTGTGGTTTGAAACAGTGCATGAGCTAGTTGTATGCAAATGAACGAGATGTTGTTATTTTTAGTTACAAAGGTAACTTGATATTTTTGTTTTACACAAGGAGTAAATATAATTAGACGTCAAGCATCATTGCTTCTAGTTCTTAGGAAATGTTTTAGGGGAGACGAGACTATTTTGATTTAAAAGAGTTCGAACGTTTACAAAAAGGTACAGGTAACGATTGTTTTGTTCCTGTTGCATGCAAATATATACAGATATTTTTATTTTTTAGTTACAAACGGCAATTTGACACTTTTGATTTTCACAAGGGAGTAAATTCAATAAGAACTAACAAATCGTCAGCACCTGTTCCCATGAGATGTTTGCCATTTTTAGCTACTAATAGTAATCAAAGATTATGAGAGTGCGTTCGACGCCGTATAACTTTTATACAAATACCTTTAATGATTTCCCTAGCTGACTTTCAACCTCTAAAACCCTACCTTTTTTCATCAACAACCAGGGTTTTACAGAAAGATATTTCAGTGACAAAAAAGTCCATGCCATTCTGATTGAAGAGGTCCCGGTATAAACTACGTTGCGTTACGGCCCCAGTTTCCGTAGACAAGTTTAATAGGACTAAAATGTTTAAATTATTATTATTATTATTATTATTAAAATATTTACGTCAGCCTTCAGATTTCGTGCTAAATATTCGCACATTAACTTGTAATGTCTAAGTGCAAAAGCTAATTTGTAAAAGTATATTTTTTATGAACATTATTCTAAGCAGGAAGCTCAAATATAAGTAAATATTTGCAATCAAGTGCTCGTTCATAGTAAACAAACTCCATGCGACTGATTCGAGTACTTCCCCTAGCCTGATTAACAAAGTACACAGTATTTACATTTCCGTTCCCTGGTTCAGGTTCACTCTTATGGATCTTGCCGTCAGAGTACTCTTCCACCTATTCAAAATAATATTCGACCAGACACTAACGTCCTTTTCTGTCGCAAATTGGAACTAAATCAACAAATGCAATCAAATACAGCCGGGAATTACAGCTGTGTCCACGGTTAACATCCCAAAGCCTAGGCGGTTGTGTTCATGATCATATCAAATAAACAAGCTCTTTGTGAGCCCGAACGAACGTTTAAATAAAATCATACTATTGAATATAATACTACTCAGCCTCAAAATTCCACGGCAAAAGTATCCAACGCTACCTCTGCGATCGAGAGCACATGGAAAGAAAGTTTAAAGTCTATATGGCCTACTCACGTGCTCACATGTTCGTCACATGTATTATCAAATGTCTCAGTTACGGTACCAGTTTACTGGCCGTGGCCATAGTTAAATAATAATAACAAGCACAATGAGCGACAAGTGTTGGGACACTTGGCAGTAAAATTCGATTTTCTGCATCTTGGAATCATTTCTCCCCCTTTCCTCCAAAACAATGTTGATTTTTCTATTCCTTCGACTGCACAGACCACAGCGCCTACACAACATTGAATTGGGGGGTCGGGGGTATCAGAGATTTAACCCTAGATGCAAATAAAATAGGGCAAATGCTTAAGTATCGAAAATCGTCTTTTCCTAAAAGTGTCTCAACTACTTTTGTCGCTCATTGTCTGGAGGCTATTTATGCAAATTGTAGCGATTTCCTTTCTATACCTAAAGCTATAGCAAGTTTATTTTTCCAAAAGCGACTAAATGCGTGGTCCAGAGTGATTCCTGACTAAAGAAAAAGTGACAAGTGTTTTTTTCTCACCGAAATTCAGATACAAAGACGAACCCTGGTTTATCCCGTTAATAACTGGATCCATATTTAGCCCTCAAGGTGGTGTTTATCGCCACTTTTTCTCTTTTAAAGAGTTCAAAGAGTGTCTATTCCTTCGACTGCACAGACCACAACTCCTACACAACATTGAATTGGGGTGCCGGGGGTATCA
>CM042753.1:19684408-19692051 GCA_022496165.2 Catalaphyllia jardinei
CTAAGGTAAATACACCGAAATGCATTCTGGTCTATAGCAACGATAGACGAGGCCTGTGTCTTTACCGCTTTGGCAGCGATAGGCCATCATACATAAACAATTATATTTTCTTTTCTTACGACAGCAATAGGCCATGACAAATGAAGGCCTTTGTGCAAAAAGGGCATATATCGGTTTTTGGCTGATTTCACTTTTTGCAGGATCGAGCTAATTTTTGACAGACTGACTTGTTTTGACATGAAAAGCATTCTGTAATAGCCTAGTTTCGAATTGTTTGGTCGTGAAAGCCTGGTAACCAATTTAGAGCATCAGGACGAGGCTCAGGGGAATAAAGACACGGCAAAGGCGCTTATTTTGAAAGCAAAACAGAGGAAATGAGGTGTTGTGCCATTTCCGTGTGCAAAAACAATTCCAAAAAGAGACCAGACTTCAACTTTTTCGAATTTCCGAGCGAGAAAACGCTTCGAAAGAAATGGGGCACCTTTTTTCCGGCGAGCTCACAAGAAGTTTCAGTCTACGGCGAACTTACACATTTGTTCTCAGCATTTCAACACTAAAGACATCGTCAAAACCTTGTGTGAAATAAAATAGGTATACGTAGTAAACGGGGCGCTTCCAACGACATTGAACCAACAGGAAGTTCCAAGTGGCACAAGTGAACGAGAAAAACGAATGATTTAGCGGAGAGGAAAAAGACCTTTAAAGGGGCCTTTAAGGGATAAAAGCGATATGAAGTTTCCCGCGAAAAGTCTCCGTGTGTCGTCTGATGTCGCTTTGAAAGATCACGACTATATTTTTCCGTGTAAGGAAAACAAAGCCAGCTCTTTTCCAACTGAAAAAATATAAGCACGGTCAACGAGTCTGTATTTGTTTCCTGCCAAACGGACATTGATCAGCTAGAAATGGAGGAACTTGTAAAAAATGTAAATGAAAATTCAAAACAAAGTTCTTCGAAATAAAATCAACAAAAAAACAGTCATGAAACGCGAATTTTTATGGATAACGCAGTGTTACGTAATGACGAGTCCGTGAAATTTTATACAGGTTTTCCAACTTAAACTTGTTCGATGGCAATATTCAATATATATTGAAACCTTTGGCTGAGAAACTGAAGTACTGGGACAGTAATAAAGGAAACTTTTAAAAGAAACCCTCTGACAAAAAGAGTGGCAAAAAGAGAAGTCTGACAACTTTTTGAGAATTTATTTTGACACCAGTGAGCCTTGGACTAGGACTACTTGTGCAACACCTATCGGACGTCATTGCTATTTCTAAATCGTCTGTGAGCAAAGTGTGACCGACCATGTCTAAGCTAAAACCCTGAAGTCTTTTATTCGACCGTAAACAAGCCTCATCATAGCCATCTTTACCAACCAGATAATGATAAATAACAGGAAACCTGAAGTCTGGAATGTTAGTGAAGTTATGGGTCCAAAAGTGAAGCGAAAGTGGATTGAGAAGTAATTTTCCTCCTGGCAAGGTGATCTTCAATTTGATCAAGTCGTCCTTCAGCTCTATTTCTTCATCAACTTTGACACCGTCATTTCTGCTGCATTTTTGAAAAGCTCCAGCAGTTCAGACTTTTTCCTTTTCTTTCCATCCACAGCTATTTGAAGGTCTCTCGCCTTTACGAATTTCTGTAGCCCTGGGACTTTCATACTTACGAACGAAGAACTTTCATCGTCCACCATCTTGACGAGTTATTCCCCTGAGCCTCGTCTTGATGCTCTAAAATAGTTACCAGGCTTTCACGCACAAACAATTCGAAACTAGGCTATTGTTTTGATCGATTTGTGCTTCGTTCTCCAGAAATAACGTGTGCAAAAAAAAAAAATCAGTTTTGCGTGAATCTGCATCTTAATGAGCAAATCTTTCCAAGGTGGATTTCGACGCGACGCAAACTTAAACGATTACTTTTTTGCAGCTTCGACAGCACGTTTATTTTAAATAGATGTTTTGGTTTGTAAAATAAGTAGAGAAACAGAGCCAAAGAAAAAACGACTGACCTTGTATCGAACGGTGTTACGACAAAACAAATTCACATCCGCTCCGTTCGGCGCCTTAATCGCTTGTGCTAATGAAACAGCAGTAACTGATCAGCGTAATTATACAAATAATAAAACTAAGCGAAACAAAAGGTTTCTTTGTTTTTCATTGAACAAAAGGTCTCCAGAGGAAAACTGAGGTTTTTTGCATACATTATTTCTGGAAAACGAAGCGCAAATCAACCAAGACAATTAAGGAATGATGCGTTCCATGTCAAAACAAGTCAGTCTACTAGAAACTACCTCGATACCGCAAAAAATGAAAATCGGCCAAAAACCAATACACGCCCTTTTTGCACGAAGGCCTTCAATTATATTGTTTTCTTTTCTTATAGCAGCGATAGGCCATCACAATTATATCGTCTTATGGTAGCGATTAGGCTCGATTTCCAGCCGTTATGTGACTCCCATACAACCTCCTCCCAACTACTGCTGGATCACTGGTCCGTAGCGCTTGTCCGTGACCTCACATCCGGTTTTTATGCAAATTACCATGCTCGGGGAAAAAATGGCGGAGTTTGTTGCTCCGCAAAAAAATTTAACCTGTTAGTACGGATGTGTTCTATGTGGGAATGTTTTGGATAGTCCAAAGAAAAGCGTAAAAAAAGAGAGGGACTTAGTTCAAAGCTACTAGAGAATTATAACATAGCGCGCGCGCTAGTCCTATCTAAATCCTATTGAGCCATCATGAACAAAATCTTAATGTACGCACGGCCGTGCTCAATAAAGTGACGTGTGCCGTTTCACTTCAGGTGCAAAATTTCCGTCGCGTTTTGTCCAAGTTCCTTTGTTCAATTAAGTTTCGGCAATGAGAAGGTAATTCTGATCTATCCTAACCCTACTTCGAGCCTTTGACTTTTGCCTGGCAAAGATGTTCACTTCGACATGAGTATTTTGACTTTGCTTGCCTACATTTTCATTGAGTATTTGTACTTTGTTTGCCTATGTTTTCATTATAATCTTAATTCAGTTCGAAGAAGCGAAGTTTTTATTGACAATTTTAGAGACCGGAAGCTTAGGCGTTTTCGTTGAACTGTTGCTTAACTGATTGTGGCGTGTTAGGATAATAAAGACCTTTGTTTTTCTTCGCCGTGCATCGTGAGAACTTGTTGTTGTCAGCTAAATAAAACATGTCAGTTTAGCGGCATCGCAGAGGTCGTGGGTTCGAATCCCGCTCAGAGCCTGACAATTTTTTTCAGGTCTCTGTTCTCTTTACATTAATGACCGTTATCACTCAGTTGCTACTATGGGACAAATTACTTTCATAATCTAAAAATGTTTCTATATTTTCGATTAAATCTTCTATTTGAAATTTATCATGTCGGAAAAATGATGCTTTATCTGATTCTACTCTATGTTCTACTCCATCGGTCTTTCCTTTTTCTCCTTTTTCTTCTCCTTTTTCAGCTTTATGCATTGAGTCAAGATAATCTCTCATGATGTTTAAAGCTAATTTGAGAAAATATGAGTTTGCAGCAAAATTTTGGTTTAATTCTTCATCTAAAATATTACCACACTTGTTTATAAGATTAAAAAAAGAAGGTATTGGGTATCTGGGTGATTCCTCTGTCTCTGCATATTCTGATGACATTATATAGTAATATTAAATATTTTTTTGCCTTGTGCTATCGCTAATTTCTTAATTTGAGTGAGAGTATATATTTAACAAAAAAATTAACATAACATTGACTTGTTTTGTAATGGATTTAAATATTTAACAAAAAAATTACTACTGCCTGAACCATCTAATTGTCCTTGTGAAATTGATATATCTATTGATTCATTTGTATTAATTTTCAAAACAATACTTAATGTAATTATTGTCCAATTATTAGCAATTTGTAGAGGGTAAGTAAAAATCGTTCTAACTCTACTATTTTTAACAATAAAGTCTGATTTTATAGAACTTTTTAATAATTTGTATAAATGATTTGATTATTACCAGATAGATCAAATAAAAAATGAAAATTGGAGATACCAGCTTCTCTTCCAACAGAAAATGGATATTGAATAATTCTTAGAAATCTAACATATTTTTCATTATTGTGTTCTAAATCCGTTGTGTAATAATATTTATCAGTGTCAACAGATATACTTTTGACATTAATTATTTGTCTATTATTCATTTCAATAGGTGCTTCAAAATGGATCACTCTATTGTCAATATAGTAAATTCTATCCCAAATTCTCACGTCTACATCATTTTGTGTACCTGAGACACCATAAACGACGACAAATATTTGAGTATCATTTTCATAAGCTTCTCCGGCTCGGTTTTTTAAAGCGATATCAATGTACAAATCATAAAAACTAGGGTTGATGATAGCTTTGTAAAAATGAATGATTGACCGAGTATGATCACTAGAAACTTGCGGTCGAACGACAAGAACGAGAAGCGGCAGAGAAACGTCAAAAGCTTGTGGAAAGCAGCCTTCGTGCTGCTCAGATCGACTTTAGTCAGCCAAGTACTTCGACAGAAGAAGAGGGAAATCGAAACGAAGGGAACGAGGAGGCCTTTTCTTCTGATATGGCGGCCATAGCAGTTAGCGAAGGTGAACAAATCGAACCAGAAACTGTTAAGGACGCCGAGTGCCAAACTACCGAGTTTGACTACATGTTTCAGACAGGCAAATATCAAGCCTCAAATAAGGATTTCTTTGACACTGACGATACACTGGGCTTCCATCTATGGAAGTACTGCTGGTTGTTTTCGAGCACGTCGCCTCACATGTTACACGGCAAACACAGTCGCTCAACAGATTTCAAGAGTTCATTATTGTTCTGATGAAACTAAGACTAAACGCACCGCTTCAGGATCTTGCATACCGGTTTGTTGTTTCACTGTCAACAATTTCCAGAATATTTTCCCACTGGATTGTAGCGATGGACACAAGGTTATTTCGCTTTGTGTACTGGCCAGACAGGGAACAACTGTGGAGAACAATGCCTCAATGCTTTCAGTATGCATTCGGAAAGAAAACAACTGTTGTGATCGACTGCTTTGAAGTATTATCGAGAGGCCTTCAAACTTGCTAGCCAGGACACAGACCTTTTCAAGTTACAAACATCACAATACAATCAAAATTCTGGTAGGGATAACACCACAAGGAACTACTTCATATGTGTCTGAAGCCTGGGGAGGTCGTGTCTCAGATAAATTCTTAACTGAGAACTGTGGCTTCCTAGACAAACTGAGTCCAGGAGACATGGTGATGGGTGACCGGTTATACTGGTTATACCAGCTTTCACAAAGGGTAAATCTCAGCTCGACCCAGTGGACGTGGAGCAGACCAGAGGCATTGCAAATGTCAGAATTCATGTTGAACGTCATTGGACTGCTTAGACGGAAGTATACAATACTGGAAGGTACCTTGCCAACTGACTTCCTTATATGTAATCATGAAAACTCTGACAGGCGTACTGCACTGGTGGATCATATGATAAGAGTTTGTGCAGCTCTTGTTAATTTTTGTCCTCCAATTGTGTCATTTGATTAGATCAACTTCACATTTAGATACCTGAAGTCTTTCATTAAGCCCCCTTTGTATTTTTAATTTATTTTAGGGATACAAAGGGGAATGGTATTAGGACATAGATCCTGGTATGATTCAAAGCTGCAAAGTTTTGCTTCCAAATGTACTTGATCAAAACAAGCTCCCAAGATATCTAATTACATAATATTTTCATGACACCTTATTTTCATTAATCGCAAGATTTAAGTGACAGTCCTCAGATAAGTGTCGTGAATGTAACATGACAATCAAGAAAGAATGAGTTATTACTACTGAGTGTATTAAAAGCAGATTGCAAGTCCAAAAGAAAGTAAATTTTGGGCATTAAAGCTGACTTCCAGTCCGTAATGCGCACTCTCAAGAGTTTGTTTACGACTTTGTGTTGTTTCATGTAAGACGTCACAAAATGTAGCATTTGGCATCTACTTACGTGAAGTAAATTCAAACTTTCATGTCAACCGCCATTTTCGACACGAAGCTTTATGCTTCATTCTTCCTGATATATCACTTGATGAAAACCTTCACAGCAGTAAAATCAATGAAGCTGTTGGAAAAAGAGTTTGAAAGGTCTCAAAGATAAGGTATGTGATTCTTAACGAATAACATCAATTCGCATTCCATCAAGTGAGCTGTTTGTAATGTTTATAAACATTAGGTTCTGAGACTGCGCAGTACGGACTGGAAATCATCTTTAACTTAGATCTGAATGTTGACCTTAAGCTACATAAGTACTTTTTGAAAACAATTTCATGCAACTGCGCTGCTGGAAATGTGTGAATTTTTAAAATCCTTTCATATAAGACTTTTTGCATAACATTGCTAAGAGAAAAGATCTCACTCAAAAATGTGTAATTAAAGTGACTCAAAATACAAAATTTTCACACAATCACTAAATTTAAATGTCATGGAAAATTATTTGTGAACCTCAAAATCGCAAAATAAAGGTGTGGCAAAAGTTCCATGTATAAGGTATCTTTTTGTGTACAAGGGGAGGGGTGGTTTCAGAAATTTCTTCCTCTAAACAGGGCTGGCTTAATTAGAGGATTTACAGTAGCTCATGTGGTATGATTTTGGATGGGAAATATGAAAGCTTTTTTATATCATCACTCTGGCTACTGGATTTTCTCATTTTACAGCAGGATTTACTTCCCTTGTAAAATGAACGACCCCAGCCCTTTTAAAAGTCCTTTCCCCTTTTATGTTTAGGTATTACATTTTCTTTGAATTTTGCCTTTTGAAACAAACAAAAAACAACTAAACAAGGGAAACTTAATATGTCTGAATGTGATTCAGGGTTCAATTCACTAAAACTCTTACAAGTGTAATTTACAACCATAGCTATTGTTCTCAGCCTCTAAAACAAAACATACACTTATGAATTACAACTGCAAAAGTTTTATTGAACTGCCTTCAGTCTTGATTATTACATTTAGTTGTCAAGTTGCCACCAGTTTCATTAACCAAATGAGGCAACTAAGGAAAGAAAATTAAAAAAATATGCACATTTTCATTCATTATATGCAGATCACATGTTATTGTTCTTCCTTAGTGGGGTAGGACTAGATTGCAAAATTTATGTAATTGTGAATTGTAGTGTACATAGTCTTAGCCAGGGGCATACTTAGGATTTAAAAATTGGGGGCACAGTTTAAAATTTGCAGCCTTTAACAGTTTCATCATTACATTATTTTCTGTTTTTGGACACAAAAATTACTTCAAAGCTTATAGCCTGTTTACACCCCTAAAAGCTTTGATATGCTTTAGTACTCTTTGTAGGGTGAGGCACTCTGTAATATGTACTTGCTTGGTACAGCAATGCATAAAAAGTTTGAGACAAACAAATATCGATCTTGACTATCAAATGCAAGAATAAATAAATTCAACTTCAAATTGTCCATAATAGTTCTTTCGAAAACTGCGAAAAAAAGATTTGCAAAAATAAATTTTCCATATATTTTACACAACATGATTTCTATAGGAAAAAAACCAGAATGAGATTAGTTAAACATGCTGTTTAAGACAATAGATTATTACATCTGAAATGGTACGGCTGTGTGTTTTTCCACAAAAGAAACACAGGTGTCCC
>CM042753.1:19702061-19707378 GCA_022496165.2 Catalaphyllia jardinei
GTGTTTGTATTAGTTTCAGTACAAAAAAGTAGACCATATTTGTATTCTCTGTATTGGACTGGAACTAGCTTGCAGTGGAAGCTAATGTGGGGAGTCATGTCAAATGCTAAATAAATGAAGCTCATTTCATGGATGTTTTCTGGACTGGAACTAGCTTGCAGTGGAAGTTAATGTCGGGAGTCACGTCAAATGCTAAATAAATAAAGCTCATTTCATGGATGTTTTCTGCATAAGTCTACCTTTCAAGCTAGTTTCACTCCAATACTGATAATACAAATAAAGTCTATTGGGGCACCTGTCAGAAACAGCACTTTTACATGTGGGGTGCATTCTACACAGTGAAGCAAAACAGTGATGCAACTCTTTTGAGGGGAATGGCCTCAGTATTTCTTTTACTATGTTAATGTTCTGAAACAATTCTTTTTACCTACAACATGTACTTTGAGGTAAAGGATATCCACTTACATTGTATAACTTGAAATGCAACTTTAAAGTAGATTCTAATGCCAGAGAGTGTACTACCATATTTCCTGGAATAATAGCGGTCCCTCAATTAATCACCTCTCTAAAAGAATCCTCCCCCCCTTGACCGAATTATTTAAAATAATCGCCTTCCTCAAATAATCGCCCCACCCCCTCTCGCCATTTTATCTCTCTCTTATTGCCTCCCTCTCAACTTAAAAATTGACATCTAGGGTAACAAACAAGCTTCCAGCCACTGCGTTTTCTTTGCAGTTTTTTCTATGGTAATGCTCATTTATTTCACTTTTTAATGGTATAACAAAACAAAATATTTAGGGCACGACTTCCTGTGAGAAATATTTGAAACAATCGCCTCCCTCAAATATTCAATGACCGCCTCCCTTTAAGTGCAAAAATAGTAATAATTGCCCCCGGCTACTATTCAAGGAAATACAGTATCTTACAAACAACACTTTTTTCATTGGCTGAGAAAGCTTTGAGCCAATCACAAATAACAAAAGTTCAAAGCCAAAACTGTCAAAAACTACTTTTGACTCTAATTAGGCATACTGTACCCACGTCAATGTTCCCCAACTTAAATCATATCCCTGATTGCTAAGTGAATTAGAATACTCAAGAATGGCATTCTTTGGATGGTCTGCCATGATTATAATCCCACCACTAAAAGTTGTGACATGTTGGTGGCTATCTATAACAGCACATAGGCCATTGGTCTTAACTAGCAATCCAACAGATTTCTGATAACCTAGCATTACACCATAAAGGGTAGTAGTTGAGGCATGCATGGCACCACTAATGTATCACCATACAGTTCATTGTACAAGGCACTGCCATCGCAAATTGCATTAACAAATTAATCAACCCAAACATTTGGGAGCTGATTCCAAAGTAATGAGATGTCAAGATTTTGTTGTTTACAGTCGTCACCAAACCTTAGAGCTATTATGGTGCAAGCATTAATTCCTTGCCTATCCCCTACTGATGACTGAGCAATGTTACCCGGAAAAGAAAAAAATGCAGAATGATTGGACAATTTTTGGCTATAAAATGCCATGTTGGTAATTGAGGTAGAGACAATCCCTCCATCTGAGCCACTGACATTCAAGGTAGCATGCCTAGATCCCTTTTCAAAGTACTTGTTTTGCACCATGTCTTTCCTATTTATAAGTTTCCTCAGTGCAGGGCCATAGGAGACTGCTGACAAATTTCCTCCACTAGCAAGCTTCAGGACACTGTATATGGATTCTATTGCACTACCATTTATTCGCAGGAGACTGATCAAGCGTATACCTGAGTCCGTGTTTTATACCCAGTCCGTAGTCCGCAGTCCGTCTTTTATACTGACCGAATTTAACTGCAATTATTAGTTTCACCTGTCAGAGTAACATTTGATATGGAGGCTACAGTCAAATTGGCAGTATTCAAACACAAAACAACACACTTTCAAAAGGAGGTTTCGACAGAGCTATTAAAATTTAACTGCTCCATTCCTGTGAAACCAAACCATACCTCAAAAGATGCACAATGTGTTTTGATGACAGCCTCTTTTTCAGCTGCATCCTCTTATTAAAAGTTCACAAGTTGGGCTTTTTTCCTCTGGACTGAGCTTTGTGCTCCTAGGAATTCTCTCATTTTTTTCAGCCTTAGCAGTGCAGATTACCATTCCAGCATATGATGAAATTCCTGGCCAGTTTTACCCCCTCCTCCAATGGCCTCAACATATCAACAAAACATACATGTATTTCAATTTGTCATTGATAATTTCTGCTGCATATAAACTAAATAACTAGTATACCTAAATGGTAATAATGCTGCCGAAGGGGAGAACAGCTTTAAGTATGCTAACAGTTACCCTATGAACTGAACTGTGAAGACCCCCTGTGAAGAATTCATTTGCACAATATATTTGAATCGTTATGCTAGGGAAATCAATTGAAATTGTTATTGGGTTGGGTGCTTTGTGAATAGATATTGCGTGCAAGTGCCCTTTTCTTCAAAAGAATTTGAACTTAATACACGTTTTGCAAGCAGAAATTGACCCTGAAATAAAGGAAAGGCAAATTTTTACATAAGTCAAGTTAATTGTTACGGAGTAAGCGTAGCGAGCGAGCAGCAACATAATCAGGATTTAAAATTAAAAGAATATGTAAAAGGAGTACGAATTCTCAAATTCATGACTTTTTATCAGAATGCATTGCATTTAACAATCAGATGAAGAGAAATCATCGTTACTAAAACTTGTAGAATAATTAAAACAAACGGAAAGTGTAGAACAGACTTATTTCATATATGCTACGATCTACTCCTTTTCATCCGAACATAAATTTAACTTACGTTTTAGCCTTTTCACATATCCGGCGATGCCGGACGCGTCTCAACACTTTGCGTACCGGTACAGAATTTATACGTGAGATTTCTGCGGCTACTATTTTCACATCTTTCAATTTCCACATCTTTCGGTTTCCATCCTTTTGATTTTCTGGTAAAGGGGAGCTAGATGTGAATCGTTTGTGTATGTGCTTTATTGTCTCGATCCCTTGTCACGGTATCCGATCTTCTCGCCACCAGGGAGTTTCGCCACCAAGAAACCATCTCGCCACCAACTAACTCGCCGCTAAGTAAAGTAGTCGAGGTGAATAAGCTGTTCGAACGAGAGTAAAGTAGTCGAGATGGAAAAGCTGTTCAGACGAAGTTCGTTTGCCTGTCTGTATGCAAATTACATGTTGTAGGTGAAGTGATTTGTCTTGGGCAAGCGACGTTAAATACGCGCATGTTGTTTTTTGTAGCATGGTTTCAAAACAACACAGGTCACGCTCTTGTGTTTTTTTTTACTTTCTTGTTGTGATTTTGCAGTAGTCCTTGCATTGCCTTCGATGTTTCGTGAAGAACAGTGATTGCGTGACGTTTAAAAGTTTATTTCATTTAATATTACACCTTTTCTTTTCACTTATTGATTGACACTGAAATTTGAGCAACTTGATGGTTTTGAGTTAGTGTTTTACTCGTGTCGGGTCGGCAGTTATGAATCAGGACAGCTTTCCCGTTTTTAAAGGATTACACAGTTTATTTTGACTCTGGAATCCCGTCACGAAGTAAGTTAGTTGTTTAAAGTTAATTTCCGTTTTCGTAGGCTTTGTTTCGGTCGATTGTTCCTGTAATTTCAATCGATAATTGTGCAATACCGCGTGGTTTTCTCATTTTCGTGGTTTTCTCATTTTCGGTTAGTTCTGTTGTTGAAGAATGTTATTTGTTTTATTTGTTTCAGATCGAATAAAAATCTTATCTATACGATTCGGGATTGTTTAGAGTCCGCAATTTTTTTTTTTCGGTTTTCGGCCATCGGATCATTCGAAGCTGATTATTTATTTATTTATCACACTTTCCTAACGACTCTGATGCAGTTTGTAAATATTGAAATGGTAACTTTCGTCAGTATAGCAAGGAGTCTTATTCACAGTGTTTTTTATTGGACTTTTCTTCCTCAGCGGTTATCAATCACACGCGACTTCATGCTTCAGCGCATTCGCATGCATGAATGACCCCGAGAGCAAGCAAATCTACACGCAAACAAATTATCTCTGCACATATTCGTCTTGGGGTTACGGACTGAGCAAGACTTAAACCTTAAAAGCCTAATAATAAGGTATAAATAACTTATAAGTTTTATATCATTAAGTATTGTTCAGTCCGTAGCCCCAAGAAAAATACGTGCAGAAATAATAATTTGTTTGCGTGTATATTTACTTGCTCTTGGGGTCATTCATGCATGCGAAACCCGACAAGCGTTTATTTATTTATTAAGTTTACTCCATAAATCAAATTAAAATTAAATTACATATGAATAAGTAAATAAGTAAATAATTAACAAATTAATATTGTATGGAGAGGGGAACATCCAAAAAGCGCCCTTGACACCATGCGAGGGATGCTCCGCAGTAATTACAATATAAATATCTATAATATAAAAGAAATAATAAAAGATATAGAATATCCATAATTCCAAAATGTCAAACTTTGTATACTAAATGTAGAACTATGTGTAAGTATTACTAAGAAAGGACATAACTTTGTGCTTAAAACTAGAAATACCAACGGTTTCTTTTATATCATTTGGTAGACTGTCCCATTCGTCAATGATGCAAATAAAATAACTATTGGTTCTACTGTACATGCTAACAAGGTCGAGAGAGCCGTTTTTTCTTAAATCATAACCTACATTACGATCTTTACAGAATAAAAGCCTATCAGAACTATCTATGTTATAATGCCCATTAATTACATTATATAAAAATACTACGTCCCTTGTAAATCTCCTATCAGATAGACTATGTAAACTTAATCGGCTTAATCTAGTATTGTAATCTTCCCCAGACTTTAGGATGAACTTAGTTGCCCTCCTCTGAATTGCCTCTAATTTATTAATATTACGTTGTGTATGTGGATTCCAGGTCTCGCATGAATATTCGAGTAATGGTCTAATAAGACTACTATAAAGTGTTCTCAATGTAGTAACATCCTTAATATCCATACACGATCTAGAGCTAGTAAGCAAACCTAAGTCCTTATATATATGTACGCTTTCCAAACTCTGACCATTTATGTGATAATCCCTAATGAGTGGACTCCTTTTCCTGGTGATTCTCATGATCTTGCATTTCCTAGTATTAATTTTCATTTTATTTTCCTTACACCAGTCAGAGATCTTGTCCAGGTCACCCTGAAAAGATGACATATCCTCCGGAGTGTTGATGATCCTATACAATTTACTATCATCTGCATATAAAGCCATTGAGCTATCCTTACTAATTACCCCCGGTAAATCATTAATAAAAAC
>CM042753.1:19714878-19725655 GCA_022496165.2 Catalaphyllia jardinei
GGTCAATATAAGTTGTTAAAAAAAATCTAATCCGGAGGTTGTGGGTTCGATTCCTACCGAGGTCAAAAGATTTTTTCTTTACCTCGTAAGGTTCCCTGATTCCCTTAATCTTAATATGAGTTAAATTAGTTAATTCTCTGTTACATCATTTGTGTTCATAGTGCTACGCGGCAAAACATTCATATGTACCCTTACTTTCTCTTCGCCGCGATTCACCATCTAAGTCGACCCCGACTTTCTCTGTCCGACCTCGTAGCTCAGTCGGCAGAGTGACGGTAGATCTATTCCGGAGGTCGTGGGTTCGATTCCCACCGAGGTCAAAAGATTTTTTCTTTACCTCGTGTGGTTCCCTGATTCCCTTTACTAGGGCTAACGCCCAGCGGGTTATTCATGGGTTAAATTAGCACTAAAATTTACACTTCAGAGTTAATTCTCTGTTACATCATTTGTGTTCATAGTGCTACGCGGCACAACATTCACAATAATTGACTAGACTGCGTAAACTTTAATTTATAAGTGTATAAACTTATTTCGGCGGGACTTGCCGAATCTTCCTAAATAAACAGTGTCTGTAATTATAATGTTCTAGCAACTAACAAACTCATAAACCTTTACTTAAATTTACTTGTGTTACTTATGGTTTCCGTCGCTGAACCTTCCTTCGTTGTCTTCGCACTGTTTCCTTCAAGAATTTTTCACGCTTCTTGACGCTGATCGGTTACGGGCTTGACCTTTGGTTGTTTTTCCTCCTGCTTGACTTGCAGTTGTCTTCACTCGGAGTCTTCTTGTAATTCAGCAAGTTCTCACTATTGCTCCAGTGATTTGGTTAGACGTTATTCACAAACTGATGTTATTAAAATTCTTTGAAATCTCTATAAACACCGTGAGAACTAAAATAAAAGATACAAATAAATTACAAAATAGGCTTGCGAAAATAACAGAATGTAAAAACATATTACACGCTTCGTAAGTTACAAAACTAAAAGGGAAAACTTAAGATCGATTTACAAATAACGGTAAAACGATGCCGTATACAACTTGACTTTAACTGAAGCCTTAAATCTTCAATTTACAAATATAAACGATGAAATTGAACTTAAGCGAGTAAAGCTACAAGCCGCGTACATTAACAAACTAAAATAGCGTCAAAGATAATTACCTTGGTGCTGCCTTAATCACCAGAACAATGATAAACTTGGAGAAACGTGTTAACTTGGGGTGAATTAACAGATCTTGCGTCAACTGATCTTGCTAACGATAAAACTAATCTTTTATAACGGTAATTGGGCTGATTGGGTGTCGCGGCGCTTACGCCTGAGTTTTCGCGACACCACACAACTTACTAGAAAGATCTAGAAACAAGGGTAGCGTACACGCGAAACTAATACGCATGAACACACGTATACAGAAACTTCCAAAACTAGAAATAGTATTCTTAAGGATGCAAAGTCTAGTAATTGAGCGTTAAATGGCTTAAATAAGAAACCTATCGAAAACTTGCGCAATGTTGCGCAGTGTCGTACATCGCGCGCGCACAACTTAACTGCTGTCACTACAGAGACGATGAAGGGCCGAACACAGAGGAGAGAGCTTAGTAACCCCGCTTGCAGTACCAGTAGCTTGTCACACTAAACCGCGTCCCATAAGCTTCACATTTTCACTGCTTGTTTTTATAGGCGGCGCTCCACTTGCCGTTCAGTTTGCTTTCAAAGCTCGTGCTGTTCAAACCAAAAAAAAGTCTTGGAGCGACGGTTATAATTACTGCCTTGTTCAACGCGGTAATGGATATTACGCAGACAGTGAAGACTCTCAATCTAGCCAAGAAACAGATTCTTCCCAAGAAGTGACAGAGCACGTAAACCCTTAGTCGCGCATATTAGATGAAGCTCAGGAACGTCACGAGGTTCAGCTCAATGCTTTGGTCGACGAGTACCAAAGGCAACGGAGATTGGGAAAATGCTGCTCACCTTAAAGTGCAGAACGCTCTCCTTCCTCTCTACAGAAAAGAATTAAGAAAAGTACTGTTAGAGTATCTGCAGTGGATGCGAGCGATGAAGAAAGATTACACCTTTCAAAAAGTGATGGAAACTCAAAAAGATCTCAAAGATACAGATGGATTTTATTGGTTAGAATCGACAGAACTAGCAATTAATAAGCGGAAAAAATAATCGATTGTTTGTGAAGCAACCCATTCCACACGATGAAGACTAGATCTACTGTTTTGTTCTCAATAAAAATGTATTTCAAACCAATGTCTAGTGTGTTGTTCTATTTCTTTGTTAAGGGGACTTCAGTCCTATTGTTCATTTCATCCTAATTTCCTGATGTACTTTGTGTTAAACAATTCGTAGTTGTTGGAGCCATAGTTAATAAGGGGAATGGTTATGAAACCCGACAAAGTTCTTTGTTGTAGGTTTTTGTTCGCTTTTTTTGGCCTTGACCGTGCAAAAAACACAATAGTTGTTTACTCCGTACTGAGGAGCTAACCAATAGAAAGTGTTGGTTATGTAACTCATGCATAGTGTATAAGCGTAAAACAAAAGCTTTTGCACGGTCGTGGGCCTTCCAACCTAACTCTTGGTATCTTTGTTTGCTCCTTTAATGTTTGCCGGGCTTCCTAACCATTCCACTTTATTAAATATGTTGGAACGTTCGTTATCAACAAGAGAAAATGACAGGAGAGATAGGGAGGCTCGGGGGATTGGCCGGGATGTGTCATGTTCACAAAAGTTATTTTTAACCCAACGAAAGTCTCGATTTTCTGGCGGAAGTCTTGCCTCGCTCTCAGGTTCTTAGTGACACTTCATCCGCCATTACCTGAAATCTTTGTTTTTCTTCCACACATCAGAGCGAGGTTGGTCTGAATGCGGACGTCTCGGAAGACAGACTTCTGCTAGAACAAAGACTTCCGCTGGTCTAAAAAAAACTTTCGTGGACATGACATATCCCAAGGGCTAGACCGGGAGCCTCCTTCTCTGTCCCCTCATTTTCTCTTGTTATCATTGAATCATTTCGCTAATAAAAGTAATATTCAAGAAACGTTTTGTTCGAAAACATTCGTTAGTCGCGTGTTGACAGAAGTAGTTAAAACAAGTTGTGCGAAAAATTTTTTATTGTCACGTGTTAAAATTAAGCGCTCCGAGCTTCTATTATCGTAATTTCAATGTAGAGCTGTCCCATACCTTTTCCGTTGGAGTTTGTATGCAAATCTAGGGTTGAAAGTGGAGTTCAGTGCGTGACTAACAGAGCAGAAAACAAATGTAAGCCAAGAATTCTCTCTCTCTCTCTCTCTCTCTCTCTCTCTCTCTCTCTCTCTCTCTAGACGTTAAGTGTGGCACATTTGTCACATTTTGTCTCTGTTTAAAGCGAGAGATCATTGACTTGCCAATATCGAAAAAAGAGCTATAGATCAGTCATTTGGAGCCTATTTAATGGTCCCTGTGAGTACTGGTTCAATCAGTAACTTTCTCGTGAATTTATACCATTTTAAAGACCAAAATGTAACCTTTGTGGCACACTTCAAGGGTAAGAGTAAATTTAAAAGGGTAAATTCCCATTTTATGGCAGATCAATAGATAGATGGAAGTCAAACAAACGCCAGTAGGTTCCCTCACTTACCCTTGAACTTTTAAATGCCATTTTACTGAGCTTCCCAAAAGATCGAGTAAAGTCATATGAAATTTATCCGAAGTTAAAGTTTGGCGTTTCAGTTTTAGGCCTAAATTGCAATTATCAACTTGCGAAGTTTCCTTCGTCCTGGTAATTTAAGCTATGACTACCAAAATACAGCACATAATGAACCAATTATCTAGCAGTATTTTGGCGAAGTTTTACTTCTCTAGGTTGAAAGGTTTTTATTTTAGCGGGCTTTTTATCGCATCCTATCTAGCTGTCAAGACGGGTTACAATAGTGCCACAACTCGTTAAATTTGCTAGAATTCCAGCGCAGAGAGATACCTATTCTAACAACTCAGAATTAAATCATTTTTGGTGTGAACATTAATTAGTCGATATCATATCTGCTTGTCATAGCAATTGAGAGGAAATGGCGTTTAAGCTCTTGACGCTGGAGCCAGTTCATGCCAGGTTTGTTATTGTAGGGTTATTTTCAGTGAAATAGCTTACATGTCGAGCAACACCTACATCTTGTGGGATAACAATACAAAGCGGGAAGGGTTTTCAGGCTACGTGCAAGTTGCTTAGCGGCTCTTAAACTATTTGGAAAAGTAGTTATTAGTCTTAGTCACGTTTATAGTTCAGGCGATATATTTACAAACTGTATAAAGCAACATTGTCCGCTATCGTAACGCATCTCGGTCAACAGCATTACAAAACAAGTCACACATTTCTTCGATAAGCGAAGTAGTGCAAAGTCTTAGTTATAAATAGCAGTAGGGGAAAAACCTTTGATAAAGGACCTTGGTTTGGTTTGAGAGCTGCGGCTAGGGTCGGGAGGCTACTATTTACAGCTTTATGGTTCAGAATTCATTGTCACCATTGCCCACTAAGTCCTTAACTTGCAGTGGCTGAAAAATGTAGGAGGCAAACCTGCAATGGACTAGCATCCCGGACATCTCTTAGATATTATGGGAATGAACAGTCTTTTTCTTTCGCTTATACGTGGACGAAAGAAAAGAAAACAATATATTAACTGTTTACAGAAAGAAACGTTACAATCATTTGTGCTCACTTATCTGCTACCCATTGAATCCTTTTGTGATCTTTTATGCGATATCATTGGTATATTTTTTTTTAAAATAGTATCTGTCTTCATTACTAAATGAATCATTAATTTAACAAATAATAATTAACGGAGAAAAGTCTGACGCTTCTTCATTCCAGAAATGTCCAGTTTGCCCAACAATGCTTCATATCAAGAAACTTCCAAGAACGAATAACAGAGATACACGCGCGTATATACGCGCTTATAATCCATCAAACATTTTTGCTCGCGCGCGATTGGTTTAAAGACGTCACGTGACCGAAAATTCCCTTCCTAAAACTGGGGAATATCCGAGATTAGTATATATCACACAAGTGAATAGTACTTTTTGCGCGCTCTGATTGGCTAGCTCGGAGGTCATTAGCCAAGTACAGTTCACCTCCGAGCAGCCGAAGAAAAACGAAATGGTTTTTGTCGGTACATTGTCAGAAGTAAAGTTACTCTTTTGGCCGCTAGTTATTCAGCTTGTGTGGCATATACTAAAACAATTAATCACCTCAGTGTCGGTGTTAATAGTGGTGAATATTTACCTCCACTTCGGTGAATAATTGTTAAATACTCCCCAATTTTCAAAACCGCGCGCATTTCGAAAAATATTTGAAGGATAATAAACACGATAGCCTCTATTAGGGGCGAAAATATGCTCGGATATTTGTAGGTATTGCCCTTGGACATTATCTGTTGCTCGAAGCTCACAGTTTTACTCGAACTACGCTCTCAGAAAACTGTTCGCTTCTCGGAGCAGATAATATCCGCGGACAAATATTGTAGCATGTTTTGCGCCAAATGGAGGCTATTGTTTATATATGTGCACGTACTGACTAAACGTATACGCAAAATACGCGCGTGTAATAGCGTATGCATAGTTCGCTTACATCTGAGCTGCATTGTAGAATAGACTTTGTATAAGCAATTGATATAACTATCAGTCTTAAAGCTTGTTTGACATAATCTTAATACTGTTCTCCTGTTATGTCTTTTAAGATTTCCAATAACTTACATTTGATCAACGTGTTGAAAGGCGGCTCCTAGTCACCTTCGATCTTTAAGTTCATCCTTCCTGTAGCAGTAAATTCATTCATTAAAATGGGTAATCGAGTGGTGATTAGTGAAATAAGTAAATAATTTCACACTTTGTGTTTTTAATTTCTTATAATTTTCCGTGCCTTTTAAAGCAGAGTAATAAAAAATTATAACACTTTTGTCACAACGCAAGTGAAATTATTTGTTAATTCACGGGTATACCAATGTTATGGTGATGAATTACGCCTACAACCGTGAGTTTCTGACTTTTTAACGCATCGATAAATTTCGCGCCAAACATTGGAATGGCAATTTTGTAATTGCAAGTGTGAAATTATAAATTTCACGGCAAAGTTATGGTATTGCGCTGGGTGGATTCACAGTGTTTGGAAATCGCGTTCTTACGCTGGCTGGCGCTTTGAAAGAAAACCCCAACAACCTATACATTTTATGAAAGCTTAAGAGATACAATACAATCATATCTTTGAATTTTTCTAAAATGTTTTTAAAATGTTATTGTCGCAGTGATATTAAAAGAAATACCCAGAAACACTGCTTCTCTTAAACTGGTTCGCTTCCGCACGTGAATTATCGGAGCGGCGCGATCAACATCGGAAATGTTTGATCGGATGCGCATTCTTAAGTTATAAATTCCAGAAGTGATAAGTAAATGTCTAACCAAAATATGGCAAGGACCCATAAATTAAAAATATATACAACAAGGTAAAAACTAATAGATAAACAATCAGCGAAAGTATTATTGAAATCTCCGTTAAGTATATGCATGTCTAAAAAGAAAGGTTTAAAGATGAGCTTTAATTAAGAATTAGAAAACATGTACCGTGTTTCTATCGAGTTATACTAACACGAGTGAAAGTTTGGGAGAGCGAGAAATGCTGTGGGAACACGAGCCGCAGGCGTGCGTTTCCACAGCTTTTTCGAGTTCTCCCAAACTTTCACGAGTGTTTGTATAACTCGATAGAAACACCGGAGTACATGTTTCCTATTTCTTTTAGAAAACACCACAACGGGAAAAAGGAAAACAACTTGTTAACTTTGATCATCAAAATGTAAATTCTCTTTGCTCGCGCCATCACTACGTCAACAGCGCGCGCTAGTTCTCTGTCTCCATCGAGTTATACAAACACGATTTTTAACCAATCAGCGCGCGTGCTTTCTTAGGACTGTTTTCTAAAACTATTTATATACACATGTGATTGAGCAAAGCTCACTAGGCATTGTTCCACAACGACGGCGCTGCGATGGCGAATGCCCGATCTCCTAGCGTGGCCTTTTACTGATGGTTTACTGATGGCATAGCTAGGAGTAAAGTATTAGAACCCCTGATATACTGAGGCGAGAGGCCGTGTATACGCCTTAAGCGAGAGAAGTGCCTTGAAGTTTATGCGTACCCTGATAGGAAGCCAATGCGCATTTTTGGTGGAATATGACAAAAGCTAGGGGCATTACATACGAACCTAGCAAAAGCATTCAGAATTTTCGCAAGCTAGATATTTGGCAGTCCATACAATAGGCTATTGCAATAATCGATGCGGGACGTTATGAAAGCAAGTTTTCTCACACATCACCTTCAAAATGAGTGTCGGCGATTTTCCAGGTGAGTTTTGGTTTTTTTCCTACAGCCTCCTAAAGTTTGAGATTTTCAAATGTGGACGCTCCTTCTGCTTAAGAGGCCATCCATAACTTTGAAACGGAAGCGTAATAGTATAGTCGAGGTTATATGTTTGTAATTGACGTATAAGTGCTACAAATTCTCTCTTTTAAGGATAGTTCTTGAAAATAATTCATGTTGCATTTTTTTAACCATATCATGAGTGCAGCTACATTTAATCACAGTGCGAAGGCTCTCGTGCATACCTAGATCTCATAGAAGCTCACCGTCCCTGTTGCTATAGTGTTGCTGATAAAACAACATAAAAAATAACCAATATAATAACCATAACATAACCAATAATTCAAGGCAAGCTACTAAGTCAAAATTGGGGGCCAGTGACCTAAAAAACTGTAACAATTTTCTTAATAAACCAAACCTGTGAGTTGTGAAAAATCGATTAAGACACCTGTGCGAAATTTTCAAATTCAGCTGTCGCGTGCGCACGCGCAATTTTGCATTTGCCAGTTACTCATTAGTGAAATGTTCGGTATTATTATAAAAAGCAAATATGAACCACATGGTCTTCACTTTTCAAGACCAAAGACATGATGCCATAAAGTATCCAAACCTTTGCAATGAAACCACCTGCCTATGGTTGGTAGAGGTAGAGAGTGGTATGCTGAGTTACCAATGACGTCATTTCTATGGTCTCTAAGAATGACCACGACGCATCTCTGGTTTTCCATAAACTTACCGCCTGCATTATAACGTGGTGTAGACACGCACACGCACGCACATGTAAACAACTCAGTGCTAAGTGCAATGATATTTTATGGAAAATGATATGATTTCAGTTTTGCTTCTGTTAATCAATAAATATGGGTTATTGAAGTGAGAGGTCAACAAGGCTGGATATTGGCCAATATTTTTATTGACGTGTTTGTGGACCGAGACGGAGTCGAGGTCCATAAACTCGCAATAAAAAAAAGAACGAGACCCCTATTGAGCCATCTCGATTGAACAAACTCGGTCAATGAAGGACTTAATGGCTTTCGGGGAAATTTTTCTTGCAGGACGCGACGGGAAGTCCCGAGCAGGCAAGATAAAGTCTGTCTTGCCCGCTCGAGTAACCAATCACAGCGCAGGATATGATTTATCGTGCCCGCTCACGGAGCTGGCCATATAATAACAATCAGTTATTCAGTGACAGGAGAACTTGAAACGAGTTAATCATCCTACAAACACTTCAATAAGTTCGAAATTCTGCAATACTGTCACACTGGTTACCAATGTGCCACACTGAGTTACAAATGTGCCATATCGGTTACCAATGTGCCATAGAAAGGTTACCAATGTGCCATTACATCTAGCTCTCTCTCTCTCTCTCTCTCTCTCTCTCTCTCTCTCTCTCTCTCTCGTCAGCAAAGCTAACAGTTCAGATAAAAACAATAGATATTTTCATGAGCCAACCAGGGTTAAAAGACCCCGGCTTTGAAAATCGGAGGACGTTTTCAAAGAAAGCTAATTTGCGCTTGTCAACGTTTCCGAATCACGGGCAGTTAAACAAGCGTTTAAAGCAGTTTGAAATTCGCGAACGTCGGTAACGAGAGCCATGTTGATAAACATTGAACACACTTTTCCAAACAACGAACTCGAACAAATTATTTCCTAGCAAAGCGATTGCAAGAAAGATAACGCTCTCGTCAAAATTTACTCTTTTATTTTGAACACATAATAGATTTCTCATGAGCCAATCAGGGTTAATTATGGAGGAACCCATTTTTACCTAGACAGTTTGAATATTAATGATTTACCTAGGCACTTCATTAGTATGCAAGAAATCTACATTAATCTACAAAACAGCGTGTCCAGTGTGTATTAGCGGGCACTTCAACCTTCTGATGAAGGTCAATAAAATTTGTCGGTCGCCTAAAAGATGGGGAAAAGTCGGACGACTGAAAAAGGAAATACAAAGATGGAACGCCTGATTTTAACGAATTAACAATGGTTATATAATAGACCTTTATTACACGGCGGCCATTTTGAGTCCCAGGAGAACAAAAAGTTTGTTTGTTTGCCCATCCAGCCTCGCACTGAATGAGAGGTGGGAAGGGCGAAATCTTTTGTTTCAGCATTGTGTGATAAAGTTCTATGGTAATTGAACTGAGTGTAGTGCAATTTGATCTGAAATCATACGCGTGATTTCAAAATCGAACTGTAAGAAAGTATGATTTCAGACCAAAATTGCACGACCCGAAGCTTAATTTGCACCTTATTAGATCCATTCTGAAATCGCACAATTGAATAGCCAAATTTGCCAAACAATGGCTTTTTGTGTTTCATTTTCCTACGATGTGATTGGTTAATTTAAAAAAGCCTAAAAATGACTAAAATCTGATTGGTTTTTTTGTTTCACTGTGCCATTCTCATTGGCTTAGAAAAAGATGCGTTTTAAAGCAAAAGATAGTGCGATTCGTGAATAAATCGTACTGCTGAGAGCCAATCACATTGCAAGGATAACCAGTGATTTCAAAATGGATTTAACAAATATAATCATGTTCACGACCGTGTGTTTTGAATTCAGTACCAACCAGTACAAAAGTAAATACCAGTAGCTACTTATGTGTGGCTTATGTTGTGGTTTACATAACTGTGAAATGTTTAAAGGATTGTGTTACTGCCTTGTTAACCAGTCAATTCAGCTTTAAGCTTTGATTACTCTGTTTTTGACCATTCGAGGAAAGAGATTCGGGAAATATTAAGATTAATATTACATCGAAATGTAATTTCACCGCGCATAGCAAATTTTAGGACTGCGAGTCAGCGAACTGGACTTGAGTAAAAGTTGGAGGGGCGCAAAGATGCAATCATGTCAAAGAAGGAATCAAAGGATCTTGTTATGAATATGATTATTTGTTAAGGCTTCCTTTAAAGGCCCTTTCCTTAGGTGCTTTAATTGCAAAACTGGCCGTTTAACAGAGGTTGAAAGCAATAGAGAGTTACTCATCAGGGGACCAGGAGAGCGGTTGCAGCCTCTTAAGGACGGTGCCTACTTTTGTTAGTGCGCACACGTTCTGCGCATCACGCAAGCCATGGTTTGAGCGCGTGTGCGTGCTGGGATTGACACTGACGCAATCAACTACGCCACCAAGTACACGACTAAACTTAAAGCAAAACTTTCCTACTGTGACCAAATCAATCTTAATGAACTTGTACTTAAACCAGGAACACCAGAATAGCAGCATATCGCTAACTAATAAACGTTATGTCTTCCAGCTGAAAACCTAGCTGTTATCTTTCGAAAATTACATAGAAATCCAACTGTAAATATGCACCTGCAGATGGCGTAGTGCGCGCGCAGAAACGTCGTTGTGTTTTCTGCGGATAACTTCAGAGAATATGCGACCCTTAAGCAG
>CM042753.1:19739259-19804855 GCA_022496165.2 Catalaphyllia jardinei
TATTTTTGAGAGCGGTGGAGCGTTGCAGTACTAAACAGATGATAATGTCTTCTGTAACAGTTGCTTAATGGATGAATTTTAGTTTGGAATCGGGTACAACAAAAACAAGCAGTGCTGCATATTGGGTGAAAACGTATTAGTATAAAACACTATGTTCTTGTTGTTGTTGTTTTTATTGACATTGCTGCTGTTGTTGCTAGCCGAGTGACGTTAATGGATTGATACAATTTGATTTAAAGATATAACGGTATACCACGCCAGCATACCAATATGTAGCTAGTTAAGGCAGAATATGTAACGTTATTGCCAGCATGTGTTGTCTCGGTCATAATTTTAAGATATAGAGTACAGAAAATTCCAAGTCTGTTTAGGAAGGTGTCATTCATAGCATCGTGGTATGAAAGAAGTAACAAAAAGAAGCCAGCTGTTTCCCAGTCCTCACCACTCCCAAATCCATGCCATTCCTTATTTCCGGTCCGGGATCATTTGCGGACCCGTACAATACGCAACACTCAGACTGTCAAGACAATTTTTGTTGCTAGCTTTTCAAAGCATATGAATCGATGGAAATATCCGTTTTCTTTCATTATGAATCACTAGTCTTAAAAAAATTTGTAACATGGACCAGAAACCGTCTTGGCATTCCCAGTACCTGCCAATCTTTTATATCAAAATAGAGTGGAATCTCCTGTAAGCTGTTAGCACGCCCTTAACTGAAATTCAAACATGTCCCACTGGTGTGACTGACTCTCCATATCAACTATCCGATTGCAATTTATATTCGTGTATCGACATTAAATGTCATCTTCAAATTCTTCCGGTATGGAATTTAACAAACGTGTATAGCCTGAAGTCTTTTTGCTTGGAAACGTTCTGGATTTCCAGCGATGGCCTCTAGTTTTCATGAGGCTGAATTTAGTGTTACTATTATAGTCTTCCACTCTCCACCAATGATCTCTGTTTTGCCAAGGGCGTGTGTACAGCAAGACACCACCAAGGACCACACATAGAAATATTACACTCCCAAGAGCCCAGGCCGCATTAGATGTATCAAATTTGTGGTTACTTGACACCCTCTCATTCACAAATACCAGCTCTTTTGTATTCTGTATTGAGATGGATCCACTGTGGCCTTGCATCCCGTCTCTCTGAGATGTATCTTGCTCTCTACTTTCTTGGAAGCGACCCTCTCCTTCACCTGAGGCGAGTATAGACTGGGGCAAAAAAAAAACAAGCTTTACATTAATTTCATTTTGGACCAGTTTTCAAGTGTTATTGTACACAGAATTCTATAAGCAACAGATATCTACTGGGAGACAGATATTTCCCCACAAGCTATCGAAGGAGGCTACCATTCTTTCCTAAATACCAAATCCATAGTTAGCACACTCATGACTACCTGGCCTGATGTTACATAATAATTTAAACACTGTTGTGTACATACTGCATTAGAGTATAACATAAATCATGTAGGTGGCAAAAGATCCGCTAATGGTCATCAGTAGAACTGGTAAAACTTCTCCACATTCTGCTATCTGAAGTTTCCAACAATTCTGTAACCGGTGCAGCTTCCGTTAGAAAGGCTCTTTTCTATTTTGCAATTGGTCAACTCTTATAAGATAACTTTTTGTAACTCCCAGAGCCCTATACCAAAATTCCAGCTGCAGGTTAAGAGGGACATGATTAGGCTATTGAAAAGATAGTGCAGGCAATCTAAAGAATCAGCATATTTCCTACGCACTCGCAAGATGTACAAGCGCTTACCCACCTTACTAAGGAGACTATTAACTTACTGCTCCCAATTAGAAGGGTCACTATGATAATAACCCCAATCACCCTCTAAAGAAAATCTTTAAGTATGTTTCCTGAGACAGAAGATAAAGGTCTTCCGACTTTCCCCCACATATTTATAATGTTGTTGTCTGCCCAAATTAGTCTCAACTGATAACTCAAACGTTTCTGTGATGCAAGTAGGGGATTACACAAAGCATTTTCTCCACCTTACAACTGTTAGAAGAGGATTTTTGATGTCTCCCAAAACTTCTCTTGGGTTACTGAACTAGTTGTGTAGGCATAGATACTATGTAGTAATAAGGTGGTATCTCTCACACAATAATTGGAATTGTTTTCTGTGATGGTTAACAACTAATAAAATCATTTAGGTGGCCCCTTTTAAAATTTAACAATACCGCTGAAAACAAAAACCAGTGACTCATTGGCACAGGGTCAAGAAGTAATGCACACTTATAGGGGCCATAACCAATATGGAGTTGAGAAAGACAATAGGCTATTGTTTCGAGGACGACTGGGCCGGTTGTTCAAGGCCTGATAAATCTAACCCGGGGTTAGCGAGAATTTTGATTTCAGTTTTGTAACTTTTTGGTGAGGCGTTCTGTTTATATTGTTTGCCCTTAAGTTTTGAGCTGTACTGATCTCAAACTACATCAAACATTAAATCTGTTTGTCTTCCCATAATTAAACATCAGACTCTTTCTTTTGTTTCATTTTATTCAAGTGTTACATAACTGAATTAAAAAACACAGAAATTTCAGAGAGGGGATAAAGGGGGTACACGATTCTCTGATTGGCCAACAATATCCCCAGCTTTGCACCAACCTTTATATTGCAGACTCGAAGGTGCCTTCTCTGATTGGCCGACAATGATGTTACCAGGCGATAATGCTTTGCACCACCCTTTACATTGCAGACTCGGGCTCCACATCTCTCAGTCTCAGTATCTGTTTATTGAATGATTATCGATTTGCCCCGAGAGTGGAACTGGGAAGCCAAAAACACTAATTATTTTAATTACTGTTAGTAAGGTAAGTCTGCATACGAGCCAAGTGACCCATCAGGCCGGAGCTTATCCCGGTTTCCTTAGCATTAAGCGACTAGGAGTATTTCTACTCCCCCCTGGATGGGATGCTAGTCCATCGCAGGGTTACCCCCGAGCATTAAATTCGCCGGTACCCATTTATACACCTGGGTGGAGAGAGGCAATGTGAGAGTAAAGTGTCTTGCCCAAGAACACAACACAATGTCCCCGGCCAGGGCTCGAACCCGGACCGCTCGATCCGGAGACGAGCGCATTAACCATGAGGCCACCGCGCCTCCCACTATTACTGTTAGTACTATAATTTATTCTGACCTCTTTTCTCTGATTTGATACAGATGAAGTCATCGCCCCAGGATGCTCAGACCTCAAACCCAAGTCACTCAGTCTTCAGGATACTGGCAGACCTAGTTGAGCTCTTGCTTTCTGGACCCAGGACACTGTAAGTGTTTTATCGATTTTTTTATTGAATTGATTGCATATCGCTTTGATACATATCCGGTGGATATAAGGGAAAATGGTATGACCAGTCTCAGGCCTTTGCCTCTGGTGGGTGATTATTCCTCATTCCACGCTGCTGCGTTCACCCTTGTTTCTTACTGAGGGACCTGAGACCTGTAGATTCTGCCTCAAGTTGCGTGTTTTTTCCCGCCATGGTAACTGCTCGAGCTGAACACAACTGAATAGGTTTAATAGTCAAGTGTGAATCGATGATTACAAGAAGTTCCTGCATGTTGGGTTACTTGATGGTGCAATGAAGGTCACTTGGCTACGATATTACGCATACATAAATGCATTTGTATAAATTACATTAAAAATATTCACATCACTTCCCGGGGTTGCATCATCACTTAGTGATAAAATGCTTCGACTCAACCGTCCAAATCTTCAATGTTCCACTATTCGATAAATGTCAAAAAAAGAAACCTTGGTGTCTACAATGTTCACTCTTTGAAATGACACAATTTCATCTCATTCATACAGTTTGATATTAACTCGGAAACCTTAAACAGGAATTAAGTTTTGTATCACCCTACGTAATACTTGCGGCTTTCGATCCTTTTTGCCAACAACCTTGACCTTTGCCAATCGCATCTGACCATCTCTACCCGGCAACAGTTCTTCAACTTTTTCTTCAAAGTTTTCAAAATGTTCTTTTCTTCAGATCAGACTTCACGATCACTGTCACCTACTAAGATTCGGCTCTCCTTGTTTTGCTTCTTACATCTCTCATTAGCACGTCCTTGTGGACAAAAAAGATAGTCATGCTGCCATCTCTTTGTGAACTGATGTAGCAATCGACGGTGATGCTTCGCTCTCTTTGTCAAGGTCTGGTTAACACTAACACCTTGAAATGCTGGTTACTTGGTGCACTAGTAATGCATCTGGTATTATTTAGATGAAACCACGTAAGTGGAGTGGAAATGGACTCTTTATCATCATAGACAATTGATAACATCGTGCTTTTACGATTGCCTCGGTCTCTGTGGTTTGTAGCCCATTGTAGTTTAATGTGCTGTGTCCCACTGTTTTCTTCAACGACTGCTTCACAACTTAAACCATGCGTTCCCAAAAACCCCACACCAGGGAGTTCGCTCAATGATGATTGTCTGTTAACTATCGCATGACCTTGTCTGATTGTATGATCTTCCTTATATCCCTGGATGCGGATCTGAAGGTTTTGGCATTGTCAGACATAAGGGTGACTGGTAATCCCTGGCGACTAACAAACTTCCAGAAGGCTAACAGAAATGAATCGACGCTCAGAAAAGGTGTCAGTTCCACATAAATCGCTCGTGTATGTGCATGTGAATAAACAAATGAACACTTTGTTAGAGCCTTTCTCTTTTGAAGACTTTCCATCGCATCTGTGCAATTGACCTATGAAGTCTAATCCCGTGTGGGCAAACGGTGGGTCTAGAGACACTCGCTCCATTGGTAAATATGGAGTCAGTGGTGGTCTGTATGGAGTTCCTCGTACTCTTCTACAGGTGGCACACTTTCTTAAAATCTGCTTCATAACTTCTTGACCTCTTGGTACCCAGAATCTCTCTCGAATGAATAGTGGTTAATGTATCCTTGATTCCACTGTATTTAATCTTGGAATGGACGTCTTGGATGATGGGATTTGTTAGTGGGTGCTTAGACGGAAGTAAGATTGGTTTCTTGCTTTCTTCAGAGACTGGTACATTGCTTACTCTTCCCTTACATCTGATGATTTGTTGGTCGTCAAGGAACAAGTCAAATTGGGCGAGATAGACAGGTGGAAATGTTCCCTTTTTGCTTTGCAGAAAAGGCTGTCTGTGCAGTCTTGATCCACAGCATTTCAGCTTGATTTAACTCTTGAGCATTAAGTTCCTTTTTGGATGATCCAAGTTTCCCGATTTGATACACTCTTCTTAGCATTACGTATGAACTGCAATATGTAGGCTGTCACACGCAATAATCGTGTTACACTACTGGATCATTCAATGTCAACAACTTTACTGAGTTTGACTGAATGAGAGACACTTACAGGGTTCTGTATGACTTCTTGTAGGGCTTCTTTGTTATCAGACAATGCACTTGTTTGAGGTGACTCAGGCTAATGGTGTCTCACTAACTTCAGAAACCTGGGTTCATTTCACCAAGTCTGATTTTGCTCTCCTTCACATCCTCGTGATGGTAGATCAGCAGGGTTAAACTCCCCGGGACAGAAATTCCAGTTGGCTTTGTTACTTAGTTCTCGTATTTTGCTCACCCAGTGTTACATGTATACACAAGGTTTCCATGCTTTAGCATTTTTCATCCAACACAGCCTGGTGAATGAATCTGTCCATAAAAATGTTTCTTCAATTTGAAGAACGGATTGTAATGTTTGCTGTATTTAATGAACTGTTGACGCTTTCTCGGGGCTACTCTCGTCTTGGATGTCATGATACTGACCTGGGTTTCACCATTGCTGAATTTGGTTCTTCTGCTGCATAGGCTTTTTCTGACGCATCTGAAAATCCATGGATCTGATAAGAGCATACGGCTTACTGCGTTGGTGAATAATAGGCATAACATCTGGGAACCCAGATATTCTTCAGAGCATTTAGGTCATTAATGAATGTTTTCCACTTAGCCAAAGCTTCTCCTTCCAAGTTTTTATCCCAGTTGACCTTCTCGACACATAGACCTTGGAAGAGGACCTTCATGTTTACTGTAAACAGTGTTAACAGTCCAGTCGGATTGAAGATTTTAGCTGACAGTTTGAACACAGATCGTTTGGAAGCTGGAAGGGCTTCTACGTACTCGATTAACTCAGAGAGGTCATAACAAAAGTTGTCTTGAATTACATTCCAGTAAATCCCGAGTATCTTTACTAGTTGTTCTGTTTCCAGTTTACAATCTTTGGCACTCGATGACTCTTCTTTATTACGATTTTGTGTAATTTCACTTTCTTAGGGAGGCTTCCATAGCTGCCCGGCTTTATCTTTCTTTGTCCTGCAGAATGACTGACAGTTAGAATTCCACTTAGACAGTGAGAGTCCTCCGTCTTTCATGATTTTCTGTGCTTTGACTTACAAGTTCATAGCTTCATTTTTGCGAATACTCCTCTTGCCAGATCATCAATATAGAAGCTTGAGCTTAACAGAGATGTTACTTTTGGTTCCTTTTCTTTGTACTTGGACAGATGGTGTTTTTATGGTACTTGCCAGAATAGCTGGGCTTGGAGTTAAGCCAAACACAAGCTTTTGAAACTGGTATTGCCTAATTTCCAGACAATCTTTCTCAGTATCATAAAACCATAGAAACCTCAGCATTCTTCTGGGTTGATTTGTATCTGATGGAGGCCTTTTCGATGTCAGCTACTACAGCAATTCGATACCCTCGAAACTTAACCACGATATCAAGTAAGTGTGGCACTAAGTTCTGTCCTTTCTCTAAACATTTGTCAATGGATGCAGTTCACTTGTCAGATTTGGCTGAACCATCAGTTACAACTCTCAATTTCGTAGTATCCCGGTCTGACCAAATTACGCCATGATGAGGAAAGAAATGCATCGGAGCTTGGTTGTAGTTGTGTTATTTTTTCTTTTTTTCCCCCTACAAATAAGTTTATTTACAGCAAAAAGGCACTACTTACACAACTACGTACATCATTTACATGACTTTACATACATTAACGGCAATAGGGTGCTCGGGCGACCTACAAACTACTTACAATACACTTATACACTACTTACAGAACAGTAATTACATTGCTTACGGAGAATCAACCGCAACTACTGAACAAAAAAATATATATATAATAGCAGTATACAGCATTGATACAATAAAGAAAAGTGGTGTAATGATAGGAACAGTGAGTTTAAATAGATAAGGAGACAGTGTCCATTTTTTGCAAAGAAGTCTTTCCTACTGATTATTTTTTCAGTTTCATATTTAGCAACAATTTTTGCTCGAAATCCATGAATGTTGGGAAGAATTTGCTTATTTCTGCAATTCCACAAGAAAAGCTTTCCAATTATTATAAAATAGTTTAGCATTACATGTAACGGGTCAGAAGTTTCAGTAATAATTCCAACAAGCACGTTTTGCAGGGAAAGGCGGATTCTTTCGTTCGAAATAATGCACCAGTCAATTTCAAAATCCTTCCAGAACTGCTTAGAATAAGGGCAGTAGAAGAGCAGATGGTTTAGTGATTCAAGCTGACCTTTGCAGAAACTACATAAATTTGTTCTAAAACCCATTTTATATAACTTGGTGTTTGTATAAAGAATTGAGTTAAGAACTTTGTATTGAAAGGCTTTAACATACGCTTCAACAGTGACGGAATGAGGTAATTGGAAAATTTTTTTCAAATGGTCACTAGTAAGATTAAAATCGTTCTGTAACTTATAAGCGATATAAGGAAGTTGTGCTTTGTCTCTGATAAGTAGAGCATAAAATTCTTTTGACTTCTTTGTAGTTATGTCAAATATATTATCATCAATCATGAACGTTGGAGGATTTATTGATGGAAGCCAATCTTTATCTCTCAAAAGAGATGGAATAGACCGACGTAGGCCAGCCAACTGTAAAATATTTGTTTTATTTATTTTGTTCGAGAGGTGATTATAGGCATCTGAAACATTTAAATTAAACAAACGATCTTTGGTGTATACGATTCCAGCTTCATAATAGTTTTTGTAATGGACAGGCTTATTGTCTATTCTAATTTCACAGTTATTCCAAATAATATTCATCCAATTCTTTTCTGTCGCAAAAGTCTGACAGAACTCTGGCCACCAAGACAAGAGAGAAGGAATTGTATAATCAGATATTGTAAGTTGTCAATCGGCCGGAAAAAACAAATCACACACATTCAATGCGACAGATGATTTAATCATTGGTTTGAGATCAGTAGGAGATCAGCTTGGTTACAGAATCAAGCTAAAAGCAATCAAAATACATCACAATTAGGGCGACAGTTACGGGTTAAGTATGTTAAGTTAGAAAAGCGGAAAATCTCAACAACCACAAGATCACACTCACCAAGCTGCTCCACTCAGACGAAAACGCACATGGTCTGAGTGGAGGCCTGGCGCACAATGTCACGTGACGGGCAAATTGTTCAGTTTGGCGGGAATATCCTCCCACCCGTGTCCAACTGCGTTCAAGGGTCGGACACCTCTTCAAGTAAACACAGCTTTGTGACTGGACGAATATAAACACCAGCCTTCGTCTTAACCACTGCAGAGCGTACTCTTCCGTCATCACATTAAGTACAATGCGTGTAACTCGTGCCAAAGGCCAGCGCCCACGAGGAAGGTTATCACTCATCAGCAAAACGAGTTCTCCTTCAGCAATGCCACGCGAATCACGGTGCCACTTGGGTCTGACAGTACTGGAAGGCAGGTATTCGTGAAGCCAACGATCCCAAAAATGATGGGCCATCACTTGGGCATGCTTCCAGCGTTTTCTGCTACATAAATCACTGTCACTCACAACATCTAGCGGGATATTCAAGTTGGGACGTCCCAGCAGAAAGTGGTTGTGTTAGGGCCCCCAAGTCGTTGCAATCACTGCTGACGTGAGTTAACGGTCTGCTGTTCATGAATGACTCTGCTTCAGCCAGAAATGTTAGGAGGGTCTCGTCTGTGACACGCTGGTTCCCAGCGACAGCTTTGAGCGCTCTCTTCGCAGACTTCACTAGTCGTTCCCAGACCCGACCGAAGTGGGGTGCAGCAGGCGGGTTGAAATGTCACTGTATGCCATGCTGCGACAGTTCGTCAGTGATTTTCGCTTCATTCAATCGCTTGAGAGCCTCTTGAATCTCTCTCAGCACCGACAAAATTCGTTCCGTTATCGGACCAAAGATGAGCGGGTCTCCCTCTCCTAGACACCTTTCTTTGCATAGCCATGATGTATGCATACGTCTCAAGGGAGTGGGCAATTTCTATGTGTACGGCTCGGGTGGTCATACACGTAAATAACACCCCGTACCGTTTCTCCGTTCTTCGTCCACATTTTACAAGAATTGGGCCAAAGTAATCCACTCCAGTGTACGTGAAGGGGGTAACGAATATCCAAGACGAAGCGTGGGTAGATCTGCCATAATAGGTGGTCGGGGTTGCGATCTTCTCCGTCTACAAGTACGACACGAGAAAGACACCTTTTGAGCTGCACGTACGCCTTTGAGAACCCAATACCGCTGCCTCAGATTGTTCAACACTTGGGCATCACCGGCACACCGCGATTGCAGATGATAGTACAGGATAACAAGACGCTGCTCCGAGGGTGACAAGTTTCTTCTGGGAGGGGAGCCTTGCGCAATCGACCTCCCACGTGCAGCAACCCAGCTTTATCCACAAATGGGTTTAGGGACAACAGCTTACTTCTCGGCGGCAGTGGCAAGTTTTTCAACAAGGCTTCAAAAAGGCTTCTCGGAAACGATTCCATCTGTGCACGCTTCATTGCCAACATCTCTGCACGAGAAAGCTCATCAACAGACAGTGGTCCTGTAACACGCTTCTCTTCAGGGAGTCTTGAATTGACGATAAAACGGTTAATCCACGCAATAACTCTACGGAAACGTGTCCAGGAGGAGAACTTTGTTGGATCTGGCTGGGATTTTGCTGGATCACTTAATAGGCCACACCAAGCAGTCTTCTTTAATTCTGCGTCCTCGTCAGGAATTTGTCCGGTAAAATCTTCGCTGGGCCAATGTTCTTCACTTTCACACAGGAATGTAGGGCCAGCCACCCATCGACAGTCACTGGTCATCTCTGACGTTTGTAGGCCCCGTGAGCAGTCATCAGCTGGATTTAGGCGACCAGGAACAAACCGCCAATGTGCAGGCTGTGTAGAATCCTGGATCTTGGCTACTCTATTGGCTACAAATGTGTGGAATCGGCGACTTTCATTCAGAATGTACAGAAGTACAGTATTTGAGTCACTCCAAAAGACAGTTTTGGACGTGTGTAAAGTGAGCTCTTTCTTTATAATGTCAGCCAGTCTGACGGCCAACAGGGCTGCTTGGAGCTCCAAACGAGGAATGCTCAGTTGTCTCAGGGGGGCAACACGGGTCTTAGCCATTACAACGCAATTTTAATTCTTCCATCCGGGAACACATAACGTGCGTAGCACACAGCACCAAAGCCTTTCTCGGAAGCGTCTCCGAAAACATGGAGTTCCACCTTTGCGTCTCGTGGCACATCGCTGCATAGGCATCTTGGCAACTCGAACGCCTTTAAAGATGACAAAGAGGCAAGCCAACTTTCCCAAACCATTCGGTCATCTTCATCCAAAGGCTCGTCCCAACCCTTTTTCTTGCACCACAGGGTTTGAATCAGGCACTTGACAGGCAACAAGAAAGGCGCTAAAACTCCAAGTGGATCAAACACTGAAGATACTTGACTGAGAAATGAATCCAAATGAATCTGTTTCTGTGTTCCACAGCAAACCCAAGGAACATTCAATCAGCAGGTCGTCGAGGTCCAGATTAATCGACGGTGAAGCCATCTCCTGGCTCGGGATTTGCGATAGGACCTCGCGCGAAGAACTGCTCCATTTTGTCAGTCTGAACCCACCGCGGGCGAGCAGGGCTGTTAATTCTCGCTGAAGTTTAGTGGCGGTAGCCTTGTCACGCACTGACTTGAGGAGATCGTCCATGTAAAAGATTCTTTTCACTGTCTCAATGGTTTCAGGTTAGAACGAGGGATCATCACAGTTGTCATCTGCAGTTTTCCTCAACACGTAATTGGCAGTACAAGGGGAAGACGCTGCTCCAAATATCATCACAAGCATTTGGTAGACGTCAGGACTTCGCTTTGTCTCCAGATTGTGCCACAGGAATCTCAGAGCTGGTTGGTCTTTCTCAATAATTTGGCACTGGTGAAACATGGATTCAATATCTGCTAGAAGAGCAACTCTTTCTTCTCAAAATCGAAGTAGGACTCCACATAAGTTGCTCAGCAAGTCTGGTCCCACCAGAAGTTTATCATTTAGAGACACGTTGTTGTACTTTGCTTTGGCATCCATAACCATCCGTACTTTGCCAGGCTTGTTGGGGTTCAATGCAGCATGATATGGTAGAAACCACTGCTTCTTCGTTGGAATAGCGCTCTCATCAGGTGTCAATTTACGCGCATGTCCCTTTGCACATAGCCATCGATAATTTCTTTGTTCTTCTCAGTGAGGGCGTTGTCACGTTTCAGTACTATCTCAGTGGAACACAGGCGTCTCTCCGCCATGGCTCTGTTATCTGGGAACTCAATGTCAGGGGTTTTCCAACATGCTTCACAGTCTCTTCGAGGGTCTGGAGGGCTCTCTTGTCCTGAGGGATCTCGGTGACGTCTGCGCGTACTTAGTGCCAAACGAATCAGTTCTCCACCAGTTCTGCACCTGTCTGTGCAGTAGGTCGTCTTCTGAAGGAACCGTGTGTATGAGCATAACATGAAGACTCTCAGGAGTAACAAGGCTTTTAGCAGAACCCGTTAACGTCCACCCAAAAGCGGTAAGTACAGCTGCAGGTTGACCCGGTGAACCTCTACGGACTTCAGGTTGTAGGATAGCTTCCAACATGTTGGTGCCAAGCAATATCGTTACATCCTTAGAGTCAACTTCAGGTATTTCTAAGTCGGCTACGTGGGGCCAGGTCTGCATCTCGAAACGAGTAATTCTTTGTACAGGTAGGTTCAGCCGAGGAATGGTCCAGGCTTCTGAGACTGAACCACTGCTACTTGTCGCTCTCACAGCAAACGACACCTTTCTGGAAGGCTTAAACTCCCTTTTGGAGTTAATGGTGCCAAGGGTCAGTACATCTCTCATGCCGTCAAGTCCCAGTTCCTCAGCAAAGCTCTCAAGTATGAGAGAGGCTTGGCTTCCGGAATCAAGAAGGGCATATGTACGCACACTGCTCCCTTTAGGCGTTTGAAAAACGAGAGGAACTATTTGCAATAGGACTGTAGGGCTGATACATCCAACCACAGCTGCTCCCACAAACACTGGCGCAGCTCCATGTATCAAGGGATGGTGATGTTTTGGGCAGTTGTCCACTCCACAGCTCCTTCTCTCAGTGCATTGTCTAGCTTGATGCTCATTCGAACTGAGGCAACGGAGGCACAAACGACTCTCCTCAGCTCGTTGGGCCCGCTGGTCAACATTTAATCCTTTAAATTCAGGACAGTCCTCCACTCAATGAGCACAGGAACAAACAGGACAGACAATTGGGGCTCTTGAGGTTTCACGATTTGCGTTGACGTTGGTTGTAAGAGCTGAAATTTCAGTTCCGTTCAAGTCATTTCTTGAATGTCGGCCACTCCAACAGATTAACGTCAAATCGTGGTAGCCCAAGTTTCGGAAGTGATCGCGACATGACTGATTTCACTTCTTTGTTTACAAGGTCCCCTTCACCACTACAGAGTCGTTGCACCCACGACACATTCAATTTTTCTTTCTCTTCGACATTACTGCACTCGGTAGTCTGAATTGTGTGACACAGGAGAACGGGTATCCGCTTGGTAAGGCATTGACTGCACATTTGCTCCTTCAAGGCCTTGGTCATCCTTTTCATCGCCTTCAAAGTCGCGTAGGCAGTTCGCAAGACTCTCTGGGTCTCGTTGCTCCTCTTCCTCTTCCAAATGTGCTTGTAGCTGCAGCCGTTCAGCCTCATACTCAAGTTCTCTCATACGTTGCAATTCACTCAGTCGGCATTCCTCTTCTCGCCTACGGAGATCTTCGTCAATAATCGCTTAATCAATGATCGCTTCGTTTTGTCAAATGGAAATTGCCAAAATTTCCACCACAATTGTGAAAAGATAAGGAGACAGCAGGTCTCCCTGTCTTACACCACGTTCCAGAGTAAAAAAGTTAGAGATGGTACCGTTATTCATAACACAGCTTTAAATATTATTATAGAATGTTTTCACCCAATGGAGGAAATTTTCACCAAAGTTAAACATTTTAAGACTCTCATAGAGGAAATTCCATTCTACACTATCAAATGCTTTTTGAAAATCGATGAATAACAATAAACCAGGGATGTTTTCGTTGACTGAGAAATCCATTATGTCAAAAATGGGTCGAATTGTTTCGCCTATAAAATGATCTTTGACAAATCCTGTTTGATTGTGGTGAATAATGTAGGGTAAAACATTTTTTATTCTTGAAGCAATTACTTTGGACATAATTTTCGCATCTACATTCACAAGGGATATTGGATGCCAGTTTTCAAGGAGGGAGCAATCTTTTCCTTTTTTCTAAATCAAAGTAATAACAGCCTGTTTTTGTGAGTGTGACATCTCGCCCTTTTCAAAGCATTCATTTGCACATCTAACAAAGCTCTCACTGATTAATGACCAAAATGTTCTATAAAATTCAATAGGAATGCCATCATTGCCTGGGGTTTTATTATTCTGAAAATTATCAAGAATACGAAAACATTCTTCAGAAGAAATTTTACCTTCACACGAAGTTTTCTGTTCTTCAGAAAGTTTAGGAACGTTCAAGCTATTCAGAAAAGAGGACAATCGCAAAGCAATATCCGGACCATTAATACTACTCTTGTATAATTTGTTGTAAAAACGTTCTTGCTCTTTTAATATCTTCAGAGGATCGGTTGTAATTACATTATTTACGAGTAGCTTTCATATGTGTTTTTTAACATGATTCATTTTTTCTAAATTTAAAAAACATTTATTGCTTTTTCATAGCTGTGTTCTGGTACGGCTTCGATAATCCCAGATTTCAATTGATCCTTGATCACATTGTCATAATCTCTTACCAGTTCCTTGTTTTTCTTTAGTCATGAGTGCAGCTGTCTCAATCTTGTAACACACAATTTGCACTCGTCTGTAACTCAGATGGCTTCTCTTGTACTCCTAATGACTTATGTCCCAGAATTTTTGCAAGGAATTACATAAATCATTGTTCTCACTATGCATGTCAAACGGGCTCAGGGTCATCAATTCTGGCCTCTCTATGATGAGATTTGTAGTTACAAACTTCTCTCTTGATTCTTCAGCACTTGTGGGACCAGACAAGACCCATCCAAACATGCTGCAAACTCCTACGTGTCCACTCCACCCGGCAGAGTGATTGTTTACATTAAAGACGGGATTTCTTATGTTCAATCCAACATCCAGCAAGATCAAAATATCAAGTACATTGGTATTGAAATTACTAGAAACCATTCCTACTCAATGCTTGTTAGTTGCATTTACAGACCAGGAGACCAAAGTATGGATAAACTTAAAACTGAGTTGCATCAAGTTCTCTTTAACTACGACCTAGAGCACTAGGGTTTGATCTTGCTTGGGGACTTAAACGTTGATTACAATGCTTCAAAGATGCAAACTTCAGGAATTTGCATCTAAATATAATCTTACACAAATAGTTTCTAAGCCTACTCGTGTCACTGAGAATTCAAAAACTACTATTGACCTAATTTTTGTGAATAAAAGTTATTGTATTGTCCAGTCTGAAGTTATTCTTTCATTTCTTAGCGACCACAGCTGGATCCTTTGTGTCTTAAAAGCAGGTGTGAGGAAACTGCCAGCTAAGATGATTGAAAGCAGGTCTTTTAGAAATTATGACAGAGAAGCTTTTGTTCAGGACTTGTCAGCTGTACCTTGGAATGTTGTTGAATGTGTGAATTCAGTAAGTGATGCGGTTTTCCTTTGGGAAAAGCGCTCTAAAGAATTTGCCGACACGCACACACCGATTAAAGCCAAACGGCTGAAGAGGAGAAAAAAAATAATTGGGTTTCTCCGAAACTGCTTGAAATCAGACAAGCTTGTGATTATCACCAGGGAAGGCAGTTTCTACAAACAGCTCTTATCATAAGGGCATGTATCGGAAACTACAAACTTTTCTAAGGAGGAACAAAGATTAAAATCTGAGCACTTTTGAAGGGGCTAAGAATGATAGTTCAACAATGTGGAAATCTCTTAAAGAGATTCTGCCATCCAATAATGTTGGGGAAGGTAATCAGCAATCAACTTCGACAGCAATCAATCGTACTCGTGTTCCCAGCAAATTGCTGAGAATTTCAACAAGCATTTCACTCCTATTAGAAAAGACCTAGCAAAATCTTTCCGGGGAGTTAGTAACTGGCCGACATCACTTGTTTCAGATATTAAGTTCAAACTTCAGCCTGTAACTGTAGCTTCAGTGGCAAATCAGTTGGCCCAGCTGAAAACAAATAAAGCGACAGGTCTGGACAGCATCAGTGCAGTCAGATGTTATTGCTCCACCTTTGACTTACTTAATAAAAATGTCTTGTCAGACTGGGTTTTCCCTGACATGTGGAATGTGCGAAGGTTATGGCTTTGTTCAAAATGGAGGACAAACATGACAGGGACAACTACTGTCCAATTTCCATATTACCAACTGTATCGAAAGTAATTGAACGATTCGTACATCTTCAGCTTTATGGCCTCTTGACTCATAACAAGTTATTATTTGACAACCAGTTTGGAGTTTGGCTTTCGACAACGCAGCTCCACTGCTACTGCTCTTTGTCAGTTTACTGATAATTTACTTACTAACACCTCAAGGAGGCCTTTCACAGAGTGGACCATAAGATTCTTATCTTGATGCTCAAGGCTGCTGGAGTGTCCGGATTAACCTTAAACTGATTTCATTCCTATTTAACTTTTCATTGCCAAAGGACTGCAGTGGGTCGTTCTCTTTCTGGCACTCGGCAAATGGCTGTTGGTGTGCACCAGGGATCCATTTTAGGTCCCTTATTATTTCTGATGTATATTAACAATGTCCACAAGTCTTTGTCCCATGCATCTATTGCCTTACTTGCTGATGATACAGAGCTGGCCTTTTCCTCTTCTTCCTTAGAAGATTTGCAGTTCAAGCTAAACTTGGATTTAAAGAATGTGGTGCACTGGTTGGAGAAAAAGAAGCTAACTCTTAATATCTCGAAGTCTAAGGTTATGGTCATTGCCGATTCGAAGAAATTGAAAGATACATGTCATTTTAGGCTTTCTGTTAGTGACTGTGTCATAGAAAGAGAAACTACCTTTACGTACTTAGGCATTGTATTTAATGAAAACTGTCTTGGGCTGATCACATTGAGTTTGTGAGAAAGAAAGTTAATCAAAGACTTTGCGTTCTATGTAGGATTAAACATTTTCTCCCCTTCTACGCTCGTAATTTATTTGTAAGCACCATGGTATTACCATTTTTGGATTATTGCGACATTGTTTGGGGTGATAGAAAAGACAAAGTATTAATGGATTCCCTTCAGGTGCCGCAGAACAGAGCTGCTAGGATTGTCTTTGATCGCCCTGCTTACTCTTCCACTCAGGCACTCTTGGATCTTAAGTGGAAAGAGCTTCATGTTAGATGACGCATTTATAGGCTTATTTATGTTTTTAAATGTCTAAATGGCCTTTTGGACCATAATTATAATTTTACTACAAACTTGTCAGTTCATAATTACCAAACGCACCATGTCAACGATTTCAGGATTAATAGGTCTCAGTGTGGCAAAGGCCAATTACATTTGTTGTACTTTTTATTTAAGTAATGGAACGAGATTCCTTTAGATATCAGGAATAGCGAGTCTGTTGGGATTTTTAAAGACGTGTTACACTGTTTAATGTAATCATCAAAGAATAATGACTTGTAGTTTTATTTCTAGATAATATTATTTTAAATTCTTTTTTACTTTTCTATTCTTTTTATTTTTGCTAACTTTGACAGGGCTCGCCTGAAAACCACCTTCGAGTTACAGTAGCCTCCTACATAAAGATATTACATTATTATTATTACTATTATTATTATTATTACTGCTGCCATGAATGACAACCCCAGACACAATATCGAAGTAATAATCAGATCCAATTAGCACATCACTGTCTTGTTGACCTGTTTCAGCGATGCTCATGTCAGCAAGCTCGAGACCTTGTAGATGTACATGATTGTCGATGTTAACCTTCGGGAAACAGCACAGATATTTTGATTTCTCCTTGAGATCCCTGTAACCGCATGTTTACGGCATCACATTGTTGCTTTGTGTAGCTTTCCTCTGGCTTTATCTCGGTGTAAAAACTTGAGAAGTCTTCTTTGTTTTGTAGCTATTGTAAGGGTTAGGGTCTATTATGTTGACTTCTTTGTTTTTTTTGTCTTCACTAACAAGTGTCACAGATTCTTACACCGAGGATGAGCCTTTCATCTCCAAAGGTGTTGAGATGCAATGTTTCTGATTTCACAGGGGACAGATTAAGCCTCGATTTCAATTGCTTGTGATGGAGGTGTGTTGACTTCTAGTATCCAAAAGAGTTCAAACATGTGTGGCTTTAGAATTGACATAATTAACAGCCATGGCTTTTGCTGTTTACAACAGCATGGTTCCCTTTGCCTTGTTACTTACTCACTGTCGTTGTTGTTGTCTTCGTCCCTTCACCTGAAACTTCTTTCGATTTTGGATTTCCTTGGTCAAGGATTGAACAAATAGACTGATGATGCAGCTGCTGGCAGTGTCGACATTTTTAGGATTTGTGCAGTCCTTCGCCTTGTGATCAAAACGCAAACAATTGAAGCACGGTGTATCCCTTTTTAAAATGCTTCTTCGTTGAGCGATACCTCGTACCATGCCGCATGATGCAGAATAATGCTTGTTTTGACAATAGGCACATAAGAGGAATTAAGAGACTTCTGTATTGATCCGCCGAGCGACGCCAAACTGCAGGAATGAACACAAATTTGATCGTAGACGTATCAAAGACTGGCCGGGCGATCATTACAACACAGCGAAACCTTGAGAACCTGATCCATATGTCCAATGATAATTTGTTGGGACGCCCGAAACGTTGTTGTAATAATTTGACTGCTGCCTCGTAGTTCGCTTTGGTTAAGGTAAGACCCTGAATACCTCGAGCGGCAGCCCCTTCAAGGACAGAATTGAGGCAGTAGAGCTTGTCAATGTTGGAAATCCCTTCGTTACGATGTACTGCCAATTGAAAAGAATCCCAGAAGGTATTCCATTTGGTCACATCTCTTGTATACTTCGGGAAGTACAACTTCAGTAATCTCGTATGGACTGCATTTTGATTCACTGGTTGTGCTGTCGGTTTGAGGTGATCCCACCTGTTGCTGTGTTGGCATGTGACTACGATATTACACATACATAAATAAATTTGCATAAATTACATTAAAATGTTCACAACAGCCATCTTGTTATTTCACCCTGGTAATTGGGTTGCCATGCGGAGGAGGTTGGACATGTGCCGAACTGCATTATGATAGAGGCAATTAACTAATCAGGAGCAGATCGCGGTGACGATTTACGGTGTGCATAATCAACTATTTCTTGCTCCAAAACAATGGAGTTTTCAACCAAGAAAAATGTATCATTGTATTGTAGTATAGTTATAGTTTGCTTCTATGACGTCGCAACCCTTACTGTTTTCTCGCTATATTTGTCTAACGTTTGACATTTTTTGGGCAGTAATCAAGACAGCACTGTCACCAAACACGAAGGGAAACCTTATAGTTTTCATCGTATTTGCATGTTTAACTCGATTTATTTTTGCCGTTGTAATGTGACGTTAAAGTTATTAGTTTTATGTCTGGTGCTTAATAGATCGCTGTAATTTTACAGAATGTTATTTAAAGAGGCTATAAATGCCTTGAATTAATTATATAAAGGGTCAAGATAGCCTCCTTGTAATTTATATTGCATCATTTATCTGGGCATAGTTCAATATTTCTTTGTAATTGTTGTTCTCAGCAGAGATCAGAGTAGACACAAATATTGATTTCCTGGTAGATATTAATGACTGGTGTTATGACCAGGAGCTGCGTAATGAAAAGAGAGAGTCACCTTCACATGCTGTCTATACGATGTTGTGGCTTTGAGTATGCTTGATGAATTTGCCTTTATGAGGAGAAAAAAGAGTCAAACATCACTTTTTTACTTTCATGTTTTGGAAATCTTTTCTGCAAAGTGTTGTAATTTTAGCATATAGCTGTGTTATCAAGCATTTCTTGACTGCCAATTTTAGGCTGTAATATAATGTTGATAGTAAAGTTCAATTAAAAAAAGATATCTTTGTTTCTGTAATGTACAGCTATTTGTTTGTTGTCGTCTGTTTTGCCTGTCATCTGCAAATGTTATGTACCTAGTGTGGTGTTTGAGGAGATAAATAACTCACTAAACACCATGTAAAGCAACTAACGTAGTTTAATGGCCAATACTGAAATGCACACTTCTTGGCCAAAGCACATGGTAAAACCTCACGAGACGAGGGAACCAGTCAACATACATAACACCTATCTCATTTTGCTACAAGACCTGGTTGTCCAGAATTACTGAATGATTAGAAACAATTATTGGATGAGGTTGTCGTGATATCCAGAATAATCTTGGTCGATGTAAGGGTTATCAGCAAAAGCCAAAGGCTGAGGCTGATAACCCTTACCTCGATCAAGATTATTCTACATATCACAAAATCTGAATCGAATAATTGTTTTATTATACATTACACGAAAAAAATGGAAGTCATGTTTTTCATTCTTCACTGACATGAAGCAACAGAAAGTGTGCAAACTTGACATGATTACCAGTGACCCTAAGTGTCCTTGACATGATTAATTATTGTATAATCTGCAGTTATGATGTCATGGGGCGCTGATTTCAAAATTCACTGTATGCTCTCCGCAAATCAGAAAAGAGTTAGAGATTTGATCTATAATAATTGATGTTGTTAGTATTCACTAGCAATAACTCAATTAGGCCCAGGCCCTCTGAACTGACTCAAAGTTAGTTGTTGGTTGAAATCAGATTCCATCTGATTGTTTCTCATTTGCTCATTCTAGTTGTTTGATTTAGTTGTTTGAGTTGTTTGGTGCCCTGTTCTCTCCAAAGACAGACCAGTATTTTCATTTAAAATAGAAGTGACCATTTTAGGACTTTGTTGTGGTATGGCTCCCTAGTCTCAATTTTTAATACAAGATTATCTCATTTTTTAGCAATTGAAAGATGTATAATTTCAGTGTACTGATAACTGAGTGCATGTAGTGATACACTAATAACCAACCATTCCTTGTGGCAAATCATAATACCCTCATCATTTGGGAAAATGCCTTCTGCTCATAAATATCAAGAATTACACTTTTGGGATGCCTGCATGTCCTAGCTAGAGTGCTTTCTAAGTTTGTTCATCAAATTGGACTTTATCTTTCTCACATAATTTGTCAACTAACTAGCTACCGGTATATGAAATTGGAAATGTTGTGTACATATGCAAAAACAACATTCATTGTCACAATGATGGCGCCATCTTGAATTTCCAGTTTGGCTCCTTATTGGCTGAAAAAACCTCTGCCATCTTGGATTTGGAAAACAATACAATCCATTGTTCTCCTAACAATGGCTCATTGTTTTTCTTGGCTTCTGATTGGTTATGGCCCCTATGAGCGTGCATTACTACTCAGATAATGACAGGATAATAAAAGTGCCTTAACGATGTTCGTGCCCATGCCACATTTGATATATCAATAATATTATTCTAACAAGGCTCTGAGGCTTTCGGGTAAAAACTGTAAATTTTTTAAGTTTCCTTTGTCTCTCAATTCCCAAAAGAGACTTGGATACAAAGAAAACAGCTCCAAATATAGAAGTTTGTCCTGAAAGCCTCTGAACACGGCCCATTGCTACTGTGCATCTCTAGTGCACACGCTGTTTAACAGGCACGCACGTGCCATGTCATGTATTTCAAATGCGCACTCGGAGTCGAAATTCAACAAAATATAGTGCTGATGACATTGCGTTAACTTGGTGTGCAAATATTTTTGTTGGATGCTCAGTGACCCGACTTTTTTTTCGGCAGATCTTTTCTGACTCTGTCCATTATACTAAAAAACAAATAAAAATCTGTATGTGGAAAGTTTTAATTATTTTTCATATACTATTCAAATAGGGTCGAATTGGTACAGGGATACAGGTGTGCATGACTTAGAAATTGAATTTTATAAGGCTAATTCTAGCTGATTTAATAACATACATAGCAAAGATCTATCAAATAGGCCTATATATGCTGTGTTAAACACATATAACTTAGATATAATTCTTCAACTTAAACATATGCCGATAGTAATTAATCCGACCAGAATCGCCTCAAGTGACTGGAAATCCTAGAAATGTTATGGTCTGTGATTTTTTTTTACATTTTTAATTTAATCTTATAATTTTCTACCTGCAGTCAAAGTTTTAAAAAATCTGTCCATGGAAAATTTTGGGTGTGAACGTCCTTAAATTTGAGAATTAATGAATATACAGAGCTGTAAACAGGTCATCTTCACGCTAAAATGTGTGAATATGTTCTCTGTCCTAAGTGCTTTTAATTACAGTCATGGTGAACTTGAAACAGGGCTCTTTGATAGGGATATTCTCTGTGAGTGTGGGGATGATTTCTGAATTCCACTTACCCTTATTTTATCAGGGCAAAGATCAGTGTCGTGCTTGTCTGAAACAGTTTTAGCTGCTTTCAAAAGTCCTTTATTATACCCGCCATTTTCTGATACATGGCTGGCTGGGGCTTTCATAGCATATTTCCTGATCCAATGCTTTCCTTCTGACATGTTCACTTGAGATGTAGAATACAAACAGCTCCAGGTAACCATGGCAATGGGCTATAACGTACCACAACCAAAAAAAGTGTTGAAAATACTAAATAATAAACTTTTCACATGTTATGTTGCCAAGAAATATTTTTGTGTGCATCATTCAATAATCAGTGGATAATGAATTCTGAATAACTACAACTAGGATGCACGAAGCAAGAATCAAAAGGCCCTTTGGGCTACCTAGTGACTTAATTTCTTGCCACGCAATTGCTTCTTCACTCAATTATCTATGAAGCTCTCTCCCTTACAGTAGAGCAATATGGGATACTCGTCCATTGCAGGTTAGCTCCCATGGCCAGCACAGAACATCTAAGATAGTTAAATTAACGCAGAACTATAGCGGTGGCCACTAGCTATAACAGCCCATAACCTGGGGTTACCACTTAAAGTGGTACTATGACGAAAATCGCATCTTTCCTATTAAAACCATTAAAAAACATAAACAAGTAGTCTGTATGAGAAGAAAAATGCCATTTACTGTTTTCAAATCTCTCTTTGTTCCAGAGATATTCAAGTTTTTAAAATATGCAAGTTGCCAAATATGGTGCTGATAAACATGTTGCATGCCACGGCGAAGCTAATTAAACTGTTGAAACACAAATATGAAACATACAAATTAGATCGTCAACACATGCTTGTGCAAAAATCGTGCAGTTTCTCACGGGCAAGAACAAAATAATTTTTTGTGCTAAATCATGTGGAACAATATTACATAAGACAGAGGCGACAACTTTGAGCGTGAACAATCCTGCTGAATATTTTTAAGTTCTGCAAATATCATCAAATTAGCAAGTAAAATTATAAAATGTTAGTTACAATCAGTTGCTCGCTTTATCACGTCATTTAATGGACAAGAAGGCCAGGCCATGTACTATATTAAAAAACCGGAAGAGAATCCACCAAAGCAAAACAAGACCCATGACCTAACTTAGTATTTAACCTATATGTACATCTAATATAGATCACACAGGCTATTGTGCACTGCACTTTTAGCGCTTTTGTTTTTCGGGCTAACGGGAGCGTGGAAGCAAGAGGAAGTTTCTTTTTTGTTTCATTCCATTCCATTTTAATACGTTCGCTGGTTTCGTTTCGGGATTTCACACAAGCCGAAATCTAGGCGCCCGGATGGGTGACCACTTTTCTTTTTCAGTCGCCAGAGACCAAATGTTAGTCGCCTGAGGCGACCAGGCACCGTTAGAGCACAGCCTTGAAGGTGCTCCACAATACGAGCTTAAAAGTTTTGTTACCATGGTAACATACTGGGTTCCAGGCCTCCCCCATATTAGAGGCATTTCTGACCACCTTCAGCATTCCATTTTCATATTTGCAAATGATGCCTCGTGTGCATGATCCAGCAGGCATATAAATACGTTAGCTTGAGTTTGTGGCCCCGTTTAGTGTTTTTCGAGCTGAAAATCACTAACATATTGAAATCAAGTGGGTGGGGACTGGAAAAGAGTGAGTTGCCATGGGAACAGAATTTTTATAGCCACAGGTGTGTTTCCTATAGAACTAGTAGCCTGCCAAGTTTCAATGGTCTGCGCTGCAAATTGGCCAAGATAGATCTATATGTATACTTGAGACAATATTGGGTTGAGTGTATGACGTCATCGGTCATCTCATTTGCATATTTTACACATTTTTCAAACTCAAATATCTCCAGAACTAATGAAGATATTTGCAAACGGTAAATGGCATTTTTATTCTTTCATGGTATGCTATGTGATACACCTAAAATATTAAGAGGTAAAAATTTGATCATAGTACCACTTTAAAAATGGAGAGACCATGTTTCTTCAATAACAGCTAAACCAAACAAACCCTAGGGTATGATAAAACACAGCCTTTGCAATTGTCACCAGTCTATTAGAGAAACAGCATTTGCAGCCCTGGTGATACCTAAACTGGAAGACAAAGTTGTTGCTTGGTACCCATATCTTAAAGGAGACAAACTCACTCCAAAAAACATATTTTTTGTCAATGCTAATAAAAACCTTGCACTTAATTTAGCTACTCACCAAAGTTTCAACCTCTAAAGTGTAGCACTTATGCACCAGTCAAAGCAAACCCCGACCCCTCCCCGCCCTAGGATATAGGTGGGATTACTTTTAATAGCGTGCAAAAAGTGACAAATGCCCCATCTTGCGGGGCACGAAATAGCAGAAAGTGCCCCGCCCCTGGGGCAACTGAAGATGTCCCTGATGAGTTTGTAGTTGAATAATTCACAAGGTGGCAGAATTCAATTTTAAATTAAATTTTAAGAATGTCAGTTTCAGAGATTCCAGCATTGTCAACTAAAAAAGGTGGTTTTAGGCCCAGCATAGCCGCACCCGTGATCGCTGCAGGTGTGAGCCTCCAGGAGGGGGGGGGGGCATGGGGTAAAGGAAAAAATTTAATTTAGTGGCTCTAAGATGCCATTTCCTGCATTTTGAGACCACAGTCAATGGAAAATAGTGGAGTTTTTTCTTAGACTTTCTCACTGAATAAACACAAGATCAACAAAGAAATGGAGCACCATGAAAACATGCCACGAATGAATGCAAACCTTGCACAAAGTTGAGGCAATCTAGTGTATTTCTGCACTCAAAACTACCACAGTCTTATGCTAGGATACCAAAAAGGAAAAATGACTGAGAAACCACAGCAAAACAGCAAAGAATCGTGCTAAAAGATTGGTTAAACAAGAAGAGTTTCAAAAACCAGGAGAATAATAAGTGAAAATGGGAGCCCAAAAATAATATCCAAAAACGGGAGGGTTGGAATCTCCACAGTTTATTTTAAGAACAATTTTAGTCATAACATTCCATAAGTTATATTCCATAAGTTATATTCGGAAAAATTGTCTTTATGGAGCAGCGAAACAAAAAGTCATCAGCATCTTAATATTAAAGCACTTGACTTCTTAAATCCATACCCTAAATTAATTGAATGTATTGATTTGAATAACACTATAAACGGATTCCACAAATACCTGTGAACACTTGTGTCCACTCCAATGTGCCGAATGTACCCAGAAGTCCTTGGAAGTCCGCCAACTTGGATTAGAACAAATCCCCTACTAAAGCCCCACATTCCTTGGGCCAAAAGTGACAAAACACGCAAATCCCCCACATACTGGGGACTCAAAGAGTTGCTAATATGGTGATAAAGCCCCACTGTTGCGAGTTCGAATGTTTTTAGTGGTAGGTAGTTTGTAGTCCAAACAGAACACAGGGATGTCGGAAACAGCAACAAGGATATTTATTCCACACTAACCAGTTACTGCGCACAAGACTTCACAACAAGCACACGCTAGGTTTGTACATGTAACTACACTTGGACTTCTGTCACTCTTGAATAAACACACAGCCTCTGCCAGATACACGTAACCTCTCTGTTACACTTTAACAAACACGACCTTCGTCGAAACTCCGCACGCAACTTTCGTCACACTTCAGCAAACACTACTGGCTCACAAGATTATTCTCTCAACACTCCTGGGAAATAAAACCATCTAAACATTACACCGATTCTCTTATATACTTTACGGTGACAGATTCTAGAACTTTCCAGCCCTACTAAATAAAGAAACATTACAATAAGAAGCTATTTACAGTAACATACGCAAAAGGGTTAAAATAGAATTACTGAGTCACGACGATACAGCACTAATTAAAAATGCTAGAAGATTTCAGGCGAAATTAGCATAGTGGTGAATCTTTACACGTACGCAACAATTTTTCGTAACACCCACTAAAGCCCCACATATCCCGGGGTGGGGGGGGGGGAGGTTGGGGTCTACTTTCACTGGTGCATTACCGCCATTTTGAACAGCACTCAGCAGCCAGGCAACATTTTCGATGTAATTCAATCCAAGAGATGGTTTCAGAAGAGGCTTTTAACTACCACTCTGGGTTACGGCTGCTCTAGAGTCGTATTATTTTGAGCCTAACATGCTTCAAACTCTGAAATTGCTGGGGAAAAAATTTTTGTTAACCCTTTGAAGGTATGAGGCATGATTACCACCAAAATTAAATAACTATGCCAAAAATGCTCTATTACCTGTAAGTAGAAGGCTGCGAAGGACTTATTTTGAGTGTCTAAAATGGACTCACCGTATCAAACACGATGCAATACACCATAAAGTCACAAAGACTCTTTGACGCTTTTTTAAGAAAGGTGACATGGATTTTGATGAGGTGGCCAAGTCTGTAGTGGCAAAATGGAAATTCCTGTTAAACAGACTAATGAAAAAGAAGTTGCTCCCCGATGATCATGAAGAAATAGTAGAAGAAGAGGTTGAAACCTCAGTGTGATACACTGAATTAGCCATGTGACTCTTACATGATTGTGTGATTCTAGAGTTTTACTCATTATTTGTAAGGTGAATTACTCCAAACAACGGCCGGAGAATGACAAGATGGTTGTTTGCAGGAAAAAAAACCTACTACAAAAATGTTATGCAATAAACAGGGAGCAAATACTGGCCCCGCAAAAACGATATCATAAACAGAACGCTGAGATTCTCAAATCACATCGTAAAAACTAGTATGAAACTAACTGGGAAAGGCTCGCCAGCAGCTAGAGAGCCTACTGTCAACAGAACAAAGGACACATCAGAAATTACCGAAGACAATACTGTAAAAACAACAGGATCAATGACTACTGGAGATGTTATTATGCCAAGTGAAATCAACATCCTTGCTATCACAGGTTAATGTAAAGTCAACGTTTTCACCTTTTTTAACCTAAACTCAACATTTTTGAGCTTGCACGCTGAGTGAAATTAACATTTTGCTCTTTTCTAAGTGGAATCAACATCCTTGCCATCAGGAGTTAATGTGAAATCAACATTTTAACCTATTTAGACCTTAGATTGACATTTTTGAGCTTACATGCTGCATGAAATTAACATTTTGCTTGTTTCTAAGTGAAATCAACAACCTTGCCATCAGGGCTTAACGTGAAATCAACATTTTATCTTATAAATTTTTTGACCTGAAATTGACATTTTTAGGGTTATGCGCTGCATGAAATTAAAGTGCCCCTGTGAGAAAAAATCACTTCCTTTTTTTCTTGAGATTCTGAAAGTGTGTCTGCTTAACACTTGACTGGCAAAATTCTGACCTTTCATTTTTATCTAAAGGCCGTTTACTTTGAGTGTAAGTTTTGGATTTCACGATCCGCCATCACTCACGTTCAAACCTGACCGATTTGACCTCAGAGGGTTGGATCCGGGAAAAGTGACGTCAAAGGCTCACCAGCTTAAAATTTCTGTGTGTGAACGCAGCTTATTATGTATGCAAAGTGCGAGTTTAAAAGTGTGAAAGCCCAAACCTCCCGTGCTGCATATTAATTCTGCAGCGTACACACGCCTCGCATTCTTAAACTAGTGAGCCTTTGACGTCATTTTCTCCTCGATCCAGCTCTCTCAAGAACTTAAATTTAGTAATGGCGGATCATTAAATAGGAAAGTTCCAGTTAAAATAAACAGGTGCCTTTTTTAAATCAAGGATTAAAACTTGGGTCACTTAGTGTTTAGTTAACATAGTGTTGAAATCCAAAGGAAAAAATAATTTATTTTTGTCACAGGAGCACTTTAACATTTTGCTCGTTTCTAATTGAAATCAACATCCATGCCATCATGGGTTAATGTGAAATCAACATTTTCACCTATTTAGACCTGAAATCAACATTTTTGAGCTTACGTAATGCATGAAATGAACATGTTTTGTTTCTAAGTGAAATCAACAACCTTGCCATCATGATATCAACATTTTAACCTATTTAGATCTGAAATCGACATTTTTGTGCCCAAAGATGATGATGATTATTATTATGCGCTGCATGGAATGAACATTTTGCTGGTTTCTAAGTGAAATGAACATCTTTACCGTCATGTGTTAATGTGAAATCGACATTTTAAGCACTTTTGACCTGTAATCAACAAAATTGGGCTTAAAGGTTGCGTGAAAAGAACTTTTCACTGTTCTCTAAGTGAAATCAAAGTCCTTGGGGTGGCGTGATGTGAAATCAAAATTCTAACTGTCTGTAAATGACCAGAAATTAACATTGTCTAAGCTCGCGCATTGCGTAAAATTAACATTTGGCTGTAATTTGAGTGAAATTAAAGTCTTTGTGGTCGCTCGTTGACGTGAAATCAAAATTCTAACAGCTGAAATCAACACTTTAAGGTTGCATGTTGCAAAAGATCAATATTTTTAACGTCTTGGCAGTCACATGCTGACATGACAACAAATACAAGTTTTTTTGCACATGTAATATCTCAAAAACAAAGATCAAACCAGCAAAAAAAAAACACACAGGGTGATGTTTTCCTATTCAGTTGAAAACGGCATGCAGAATTTCAGGCACTTTTGCTGAAAAAAGAAAAACACTTAAGATTATCACTTAGCATGGTTTTGCACTCACCCCTTCAATTATAATGCAGGTCTGAACAAGGTTTTGATGTAATGGTCAAGTCATAAATAGGGTAGGGAATATTGCAGATTTTGGTCATAAATGAAGTAAGGGTTCTGGCAAGCAGGTCGCACACCCCCACCCAACTTTTCTTGGAGTACCCCCCGGGGTGGAACACTGACTTTCAAGACTTAAAGAGTTAAACTGAAGTTGAAATATTTTCTCCCTTCAGTGTTCATGTTATTAGTCAACAAACATTAAAAATTAAGCATTGGACTCCGTTTTGTTTTATTTTATTTAAAGTTACAATTGTGAATAAAACTTAGGGGATAAAGGGGGTACTCCTCTTCTCTTATTGGCTGACAATGATGTCACCAGCCCACAATGCCTTGCACCACCCTTTAATTTCTTACTGCTACCACAATTACTTGTGTTTTGCAAAAATGCATTAAAGGCCCCTAAATTTAGACCTTCTCCCGATTAGAGAGCTGCCTTCATTCCTTCCCTTCAGGCTCATTCATTGCGGCAGCAAAAATGCCAAGATTAATTTTGGTGGTAATCACCCCTTATATGAAGGATGCTAAGTCAATTCCAAGTTTTTCTAATTGCTGCCAATTTCAAGTTGCACTGAATGACGTCACCTTTCTTCAGGATAGTGGGCACTTCAGAGACTGAGATTTCGGTGAGTGGAAAAGTTGAATGGACACTTGCTATGGGCGAAGACAAATAAAAGCTAGTGAGCTTTCTGGAGTGACCTTCTCCTTTAAGAAGATATCAGGGCAAAGCAGCATGTTTCTGCTCTCAGAATTATAGAAGGAAATTAATGGGAGTGTTACAGGCATGATTGAAGATCTTGGGTGGGATACATTGGAACTGAAATATTGGAACTGTGGGGTGCATTGGAACTAACAAATTGAGTTATCATAGCCTGGTCAACACAGAAAATACAGATCAGAGTTCTGTTGATTCATCAATCTGATGACCACATAAGAAGCCATCTGTTTACCATAAATCCTTTACTTAGTGCCCCGGGTACTTACTTCAAGCACTTTTGAGGGGGAGCTTATAAGAGAGAGCTTATTTCAGGGAGGGGGGGGGGTGGTGGCTTAATTAATTTTTAAGAAATGGTATTACTGGTATAAAAAAAGAGGAAGAAACAGACTAGGGTTATGCTTACCTACTTCTTGTTTTGGGCAATATCTGTCTAACATGGAGATTTAAGTGATATTATATGTACACAAATTACTTTTAACATTGTTATTCACTCATGGGAACCTGAAGTGTTACAGTCAGTATTACATTACAAATACAGACTATCATTTATTAACTGGTAGGGGAAGGGGGGCTTAATAACTTTCTTCCTTGGAAAGAGAGGGACTTAAAGGGACATAGTCAGCTAATGCACATGCGCATTACATACCATTCCATAGCTAATTTGCATATACCAGAGGCACAATAAATGCTGTTTTTAACCAGATATGATAAAAGTAATATCATAGGATGAGCAAAAGGGCAATCAAAAACAGGTTTTTCAGTATACTATTGAAAATCAAGCAAAACATGGAGAAAATGAAGTGGATTTCTAGATGAACTTTGATTTAAGGTTGAGGTAAACTTTTTTTGTCCCTTTAATAGAGAGAGGGGGCTTAATAGAGGATTTACGGTAAGATTAGAATGCCATATGAAAATACCTATGACAAGGCTGTTGCCAGAGGAAATACTATACCTCAAAAGTTGGGAGCCCAAACCACTTTTTACAAGCCTAGGAAAATACTTGACATAGTCAATCCCAGGGGCTGGGAGGGTGGGAAGGAGGGTTTGGAGAAACTTGGGAAATGTAGGTGAGGGACAGTGGGACCATCCCGCTTCACTCTGTTGAGATTTTCCTTGAAACACTAACATCTATCAAATTGTGTTCAGCAGTGATCAGGCCATGACAGAGGAAAAATGTTATTTATATTGCAAACTACTAAGTTTGCAGTGCATTATTGCAGAGTGGCCACCAAGCAGGGTCCCATATTTATAGGAACAGAAACCCATGCATGCATACAAATAGAACACTATGCAACTCTTATTTCATGATCAACATGGCTAGCAGCATGGATTGCAGGCATGTGTGCCGTACGAGAAAAGACGTCACGCAACATGACAGCCCAGGGAGGCATGCAACCTTGGTTTACAGTGTACATAATATGTGACCTGGAAAGCGAAAAGCACCACTAACGCTTTACCGTTTAACGGAACAAACCGTTTAGTATCCGTTTAGTATCCGTTTAACGGATCATGTAAAAGCGTTTACACACTTTCCTCATCCGTTTGCAAAAATCTCGTATCCGTTTAACGATTCGAGCAAACCGTTTAAACATCTTCCACATCCGTTTACAAAATACAAGTATCCGTTTAAGGTTTTCGACAAACCGTTTAAACGCTTTTCTCAACCGTTTACAAAATTTTCGCATCCGTTTAATGATTTGGGCAAAGCGTTTAAACGGTTTCCTCGTCCGTTTAATTGAAACGGGTATCCGTTTAACATTTTGAGCGAAGAATTAGACGTTATTTTGCGGTCAAAAATTAAACACTCGCTTAATCTAGGCGAGTACGAGTCAAGAAATTAGCCGTGATACTAACTCCATCGTAAATAAACAAACACGCGGATAGTAAGCGTCTTTCAGCTAGCGTTTAAATATTTAAACATGTTAAGTATCTAGATAAACGGGTTTTCAAATCATTCAGTCAGTTACAAATAAATTTTTGAAATGAATGACATTTAATGCTACAAAGGTGACCGAAAGATAATAATCATTCGAACAGATAACACACTTGAAACTACTAGCAAATAATATACACTTGAAACAGTAAAGCAAACACCTCAAAACTTCAGAGCACTTCCTTTAATTCTAAAACGAACTCGTCAAAAGCTTGACATTGGCTAGTTAGTTTATTCTGCGGCAAAGATTGTCTGGTAAAGAAAAACACAGATAAACAAAACTTGATCGTACTCACACGTGTTCGCTTGATCGCGGGCATCACCACATTCAGCACTAGCCCAGAAAGAGAGGCCCTGGGAAAGAGATTGCGTGTCGGTCACGTAAACAAACAGTATCGAATTGAACGGCGACAAGGTTGAGAACACTAAAGCCCAAACGAAAAGGCCTGAACAAGAAAACCGGCAGAGCGATAAAGATAGGAAAGCTGTATCATGATAAAACGGCGAATAGAGAAAATTAGCTGTAATCTTGAACAATGTTAACAGTTTGACGAAAAAATCGAACAGGCAGAGTGAGACATAGTGCGCTTCATTTCAAGGTAAGCTGTACGATTTCATAGAATGATATGAATACCACCCGGGGAATACCACAGTAAGTGTTTGGCTTTTCATAATCATCTATTAACGGATGGAATCTCCAAAGCTGTGTTATATAATCAAGAGTGGTCACACATTATTAAACACAACATTTTCTGTGTACATAGGATTCTTGTCTAATTTACCGATTGTTTTAACAGCGATACCACTCTCTGATGCGAACATTCGGTTTCTAATTCGGTTCGGAGATTTAGCACTTTAAGCTTTGCGTTTAATGATTTGCTCCAACCGCTTAATTTTTATACCTTGCCGTTTAATGATTTAATTCAGCCGTTTAACGTTTTCAACATTCCGTTTAACGATTTGGTTCAATCGTTTAACGTTTTCAGCTTTCCGTTTAAATTTTTTTACAACCGTTTAACACTTCATGCAATCCGTTTTTGAACTCTGTCTAACCGTTTAACGTTTTCAGCAATCCGTTTTTAACGGATACCCAAACCGTTTAAAACCGTTTACAATCCGTTTTTTTAAGCCGTTAAACGGTAAAGCGCTAGTGGTGCTTTTCGCTTTCCAGGTCACATATATAGATTTAGCCAAGCCTAAAAGCAGAGCTCCTGGGCTGGGTTATGCAAAAAGCCTGACTGAGCAAACCCAGGGCGAGCAAGAATTTGGATTCGAGTTCTTTTTTAACTTGGTGGTGAGGTTTTCTGCTTATATTGTTTGGCCTTCTGAGTCTGAATAACCTCAAACTACAAGTAATTTTTTCATGTGTATTATTAATTGTTAAGTAACTAATCCTGGGTTAGCATTGACTGGCTCAGTTCTGAACAGCCTGGCCCTGATTACAGTGAGTTCACTGCCTGGTTTTGAGCTGGAGGAAAATCAGTATGCCATGTGTATAGCCTATACTCTGTCATGCATATGCGGATGTGCAATGTAATTTGATGGCATCACCTCTTTTACCACTTTTAATATGTCCTTTATAATACTCACCTTACACGGGCTTAATCGCTCATAAGGTGTAATAACATGTCTGTGCAAACAGCTGACAGCCATTTTACGCAGTGTGTCCACTGTGTTGTTACTGACACATGGATGGTACAAGAATGCTACCCCACCATGCTGTTGGAAGCAAGAGATAAATAAAAAACTGACCAAAAAAGGGGATTACTTTGTATCATGAGGAAGGGCTATTAAAATAAAGGAACACAAACAATTTACCTAATAATGTAGAACCTGGAAAACCTAATAGTGAAGAAACTCACCAAAACGACCCTTAACCACAATGACTTTGGGAGGTATTCATATTCCCCGTACTGTGGTCTTGTTAAAAATCTTTTGTCACTAATGAAAAACAGCAATATTCTATTAGATAAATTTGTTTATTTAACAATTATTCCACAAGTGTGTGTTGGATATGAGATAATAGATAGATTGCCAATGTGCATAGTGCCAAGTTTATACCCAGCCCGTTTCATGAAGCTTGATTTGACGTATAAATTTCGTAGAGCTCTACGACTCTATGCTTTTGTCACTAGTCTCCTCCTCCATGTTGAAAAGATACACTACCTTCTACTTCATAGACTTTACTGTAATTGTGTATTGTTACTATGGTTACCTGCTCATTTTGCAACACATTTGATTTCAATTTGTGGCATATTACTCTCATATATACCATATTAATTGCTACTACAGTGTTATTATGGTTTACAGTGTGTTAATCGTTTTCAATGATTCAGCATTTAGTCTACCCTCTAGCCATATATTTGTAGAAATTTAAAGTTTTTCAAATTTTTAAGAATAAGAAGAGTTGTGGGCAGCACAAAGCAACAAGTACAAATGAGGTTTTTTTTTCGCATACAAATTATTTTTAGTTGAAAAAAGCCTGTTTAGCTTGTTAAAAAAAATGTAAGTAATCAAGTACGAAAATTACATAACTGGTGTCATAGACTCGTAAACTTGGGGTTTTCCTTAATTCCAAAAAGGTTAAAAAATAGTGGATGAGCGGATACTCTATCCATTTTGTCAGGAGTTAAGTTTACTGTTGAAGAAATAGAAGAAGTAGGTTAATCATGATTTTGCTGACAAGAAAGAACCTCGAACGAGATAGATGTTGGTGTGGTTGACAAAGGTATGCATTCTTACACTTCTTAATTATTTCCAAATGGACACGAAGACAGCAGAGTGACGATAACTCTCAATTAAGCAACAACACTTTTCAATTTACGAAACATGTTTCAACGTTTTCATGTCATCTTCAGTTGCAAATGAGCTTTTAACGGTTTTACATTTTAATTTTATATTAAGGTATGTTAAAAAATTACCGGTACATGTCAAAACCTGCGTTACAATTTGCATATGAAATGCGCGGAAAACAAGAATAGTGCACACATACATGTACACCTGTAACAAGAACAATAAAATAAAAGACAAAAGGAACAACAATTAAAAGGAAGGAGACAAATCTTGATGCTTTGACTGCTGATTAAGAATGGGATTTTCCCAGTTAATATGCAATATACCTCTTTGACCTCAATTTGGGAGGCGACAGAATCTAAGATTGTGAAACATTCTGTAGCACAAGAGTCATGACAGGCCCTAAATGACAGCAGGTGCCTGTAAACATGCGAAGACTTGTCCGATAAGAGGTACTCACGAACACGTGCACAGAGGTGGTGAGTTTGTGCCAGCACACAAAAATTTATAAAAAGAACGCGAACAAAGACTTTGCAGTGCTGAGTCTTTCACGCTGAACATGTTTCTAAGTTTAAACGTACTAAAGACCAGCTTAACTGTAAAGCTCATTTAGATGTTAAGTGTACGTTCAAACTTAAAAACATGTTCAGCCTGAAAGATTCATTGGCGAGACCATTCGCCACCATTGTGTTCGTGAGCACCTCTTATCGGACAAGTCTTCCCATGTTTACAGGCACCTGCAGTTATCTATAGCCTGTCATGACTCTTGTGCTACAGAATGTTTCACGATCTTAGATTCTGCCACCTCAAAATTCCAAACTAAGATCAAAGAGGCATATTGCATATTTAGTGCGAAAATTCCATTCTCAATCAGCAGTTGAAGCATCTAGATTTGTCTCTTTCTCAGGGGCAGTGTCACGAGGAATTTGCTGTTTTAGGTCACTTCTCTGCTAAATTCATTACTTCGAGACTTTACTCACAAACAAAATGCTTCTGCAAAGCTATGACGAAGATATCAAATGAATTTTATCAGAGAGGGCTAACCAAAGAAAACTTCTTGAGGATTTTTTGAAGACATCAAAACTTTTTCAACTTTCAATCCATTTCCATCCTTGCCATCCGTAGCGACAGGCGACAAAACTAACTTTCTCTGTGATCTAGGTTATTCTTTTCGCTTTAGTCTACCTGCATCAAATAATAACTTACTTAAGTATTAATTTTTTTTCTTAAGTAAGTAAGATTGGTCAATGTTAATGCTTCTGCAAAGCTATGACTAGTGGTTTTAAACCCGATAAAACACTCCTGCTCATTTTTAAAACATTACTTAATTGGGACTGCAAAACACAACCTGAAAAGTCAATTTGCACTTCACCAGTTTATTTTGCACCATATTTAAACTCGCAAGAAATTTCCTCAAGTAACAGGTACGTAGTAATAGGAACTTTAGAAAAAAGATAATGCAGATAACGGCAACAAACATAACAATAATTAGATTACGCATGGTGTATTCAACTTCACGTTTCGTATGTTACCACACAAATCTTCATAAGTGACAGTTATAAAATGTGACAAAATTTAATAAGACCAAAACTTAAGTGAGTTTGATCATTCAACTTCTACCGGCCGATCTCAACATCTAATGGGACCATTTGGAGATTCGAGCGAGTGGGCAATGCGATTTACATGAGACCAATTAAGTGACTGACTTGATTTTTAATGATGATATGTTTTGCATGTATACCCACATATGGTTCTTCAGTTCCCTTGTATCAATTTTATGACCAAATAAGGACATTAAACCTTGCATGCGTCAGCTCCTATCTGCTCATGTTAGCATGATTCATGGCATCACAGTGATGTGGAACCTCCCCATTAGCTGCTAATAATGTCACCGGTCCATGGTGCATTTCAACAGCAGCTTTAATTTATAACCCTTGCTTGGATCTAGCTCTTTCAGTTTACAACATAGCAGCAGACCACCTGAACTTTTAGCACTTCAAGACAGGACACAGTAAGTACCTGCAATATTGATTTGTATTGATTGTTGCCAAATTTTGTGCAATCTCCTTTTTTGATTTACATATCGGACGAGCCAAGGTGAAGGAAAATGGTAAGACTGGTTCCAGGCCTTTGCATCTGGTGGCCAATTTCTTTTCTATGCCTCAGTCTCTTGTGTTTACTCAGTCCATCTCTGCAGGTAGGACCAAGGCCTGTGGATTTGTTCTCAGGCCTCATGGTTTCACTGCTTATCAGTGTGTCCAAGCCGATGTCAGGTCACTAAACCAGCACCCATTGATCAGTCACTCACTCTGAGTTACTGCGCCAGCATCCCTTCTCATTTATTGACCCTCTGAGGTTGGAGGGGGGTGAAAACTAACAAATCTGAAATCTTGCTACTCAGAAATGCACGGAGAAACACAGACTCTGAAAAATGAGAGTCTCAGATGGGATTTGAACCTACAGCCCTCCATGATTTAGCCAGATGTTCTGAACCCGGGGCTACTGGAGACTATGGTGAGCCAGGGTCAACTTGTGGATCTTGACTGGAACTGCATCGTGGGGCTACACAGCCAAACAATGACTGGCAGAGGTGAACTCACTAACAGCATTGCACTGTTAGTGAGTTTCATATGTGAAAGATACCTTAATGTGCCAGTCAAAATATAACAACACATAATAACATATGTATTAAGGGGTTTCTTTTAGGTCCAATTACTGCATGTTTTCTGCTGAAGAGAAATGAAATTTGTAAATCAAAAAGATGAAAAAATCAAGCCAGTTATTTTGAGATCAATCGTATTTCAACTGTGTTAAATTAGTGCCCATTTAATTCTTTCCTGATTTGTTTTGTAGTAGCTGAATAAGACTTCAAAACATATTTGAACAAAACGATTAAAGAAATAAACAAACCGACTCGTGGTTGCCGTAAATTAAATGCAGAAATCCAGCGTGAAAGTTGCTGTTCGCTTCTAAAACCTAAAATTAGCAGATACATAGGACCAAATTAAAGAAATGCAAAAGGAAGTTTAATAACAATAAATTTTCATTCTAGCTGAGGCAAAGAAACCTATTTAAAAGCAAAAAAAATTCCAAATTCATAGACGTGCCTTCGCTGCATGAGCACATGTTCAAATTAATTCTTCAGGCTAAAGTGCGAGCTTGAGTTTTTACCGACGGCTTTTGCTGTCATTTTAACGGCTTTACCAATTGTTCTAAGGGTTGAAGTCAACTTCGAAGTAATAATGTACATTACCATTTTTGTTTCTCAAACCTGAAAAGCTGCTTTAAATATGTGATCTGTTGTCAGAGCGTACTTGAAAGTGCTCCGATCTTCATGTTTCGTGGCGATAGTAGGAAGAAAAACTTCTTCACCAGAAAGGTTTGAGTACTTTGTACTCCTTGATATCCCGTTCTAAGGCCACCTAAACATTGATTTGTATTTTTCTTTTCTATGAAAACCAAAGCAGTAATTTCTCTATGTTAAGAATGAAAACAAGACCTTGGAAGATTTGGCCCGCAACGCGCCATAAGTTACTGCACTTTTTGAGCACACAATTTTAAGAAAAAACCATCTTTCTAGGACCCCTAAAGTCCTCTAAATATATGCTCAGAAGGTCCATTCTGATTTGTCCTTAAGAACAATAGAATAATAAGAGAACCAAAGAGCCTTCAGGGAGGGTAGGAAAGTCAATTGTCCCCACATGCTTTTTTCGGCGGTTTACGGGCAGCACAGGGAAATGGCAAGGTTTTTTGCATGGGCGGTCTTAAAGATGGATTCTTACAGATACAGCTTGACCAGGAATCCAGCAAGCTAACAATGTTCCAGACCCCCTGGGGCCAGCACAGATATCTGCAGATGCCATTTGGAATCCCCCCTGCTACAGAATGTTTTCAGCGGATGCTGGACCAAAATTTTGAAGGTTTTAAAAGGATTTGCGAGGTAGCAGATGACATCTTAATTACTGGCCGTGGCACAACCAAGGACGAAGCCGTGAAAAACCATGATGCTAATTTCCTGAAGCTGTTAGAGAGATGCCAGGAGAAGAATTTGAAGCTACACCAAGAGAAACTACAGCTGAAATGTACAGAGACTCCCTTCTTTGGCCATGTACTGCTGATGCCTGAGGGAATCAAGCCTGACCCTACAAACTAAGGTAGAGGCTGTGCTAAAGATGGAAAGACCCAGTGATGTGGCAGCAGCCCAAGACTGGTAGGCTTAGTCAACTACTTGTCAATGTTTCTAAGCAAACTTTCGAAGCTGTTTGAACCACTAAGACGACTCACCTACAAGGGTGTCAAGTGGAGCTGCTCAACCAAGCAAGCGAAAGCCTTTGAAAGTGTGAAGCCAGCTGTTAGTTCAGCTCCAGTTCTGCAATATTTCAATTCCAGTAAACCTGTTAAAGGCCAGGGATGCCAGAAATGCTTCTGCCAATGGTATAGGATTTCTGCTTATGCAGAATGGTCAACCAGTATCCTATTCAAGTAGAGCCTTCACCACTAGTAAAAGAAGCTGTTGTCAAATTGAGAAAGAACTGTTGGCCCAAGTCTTTGGTGTTGAGCATAATCATCAGTACATTTACATGTATGGCAGGAAAGTTGTGCTGTGGTCAGACCATAAGCCCTTGGAAACTATCTCTATGAAGCCCTTAGCAACAGCCCCTAAATGCCTGCAAAGGTTACTTCTATGATTACAGTAATATGATGTTGAGATCTGTTACAAACCTGGTCCTGAAATGTATCTGGCAGACACTTTGTCAGGGGCCTATCTGCCAACAACTGCCTGCTCTCCAGCTGAAGAAGAGATGGAACAAATTTATGCAGTTGATTTCCTCCCCTTTACAGAACCCCAGTTGGCTGAGATCCAATGTGAAACTGCAGAAGACTCAATACTACAGTACCGTATTCAAGTAATATTGCAGGGCTGGCAAGATCAGCAAAGAAGCACTACCCTCAGAATTACACCCCTACTTCACTGTGAGAAATGAACTCACTGCACAGGATGGAATTCTCTTCAAAGTTTTAAGATGTGCAATCCCTGCCAGCCTGACGCCCAAGATATGCAAACGACTCCCAGATTCCCACACAGGTGTTGAAGGCTGCCTAGCTCTATTACCATGGAGAAATACACCCTCTGAAGGCCTTGAAGTTTATACAGCTCAAAGAATGTTTGGTTGCTGCACTAGGGCACTGATTCCTAAGACCAGTGAGCTTTTCAAACCCGAAATAGCTGAAGAAGTTCAAGGAAAGCTCTTGAAGAGAAAGTAACAGCAAGGTAAGCACTACAACATCAGTGCCATGGAACTAACTAATGAAACCTGAGAGCAGTTCCCAGACTGGTACAGTGCCAGAGCAGTCCTCGCCCCCCAAATCAGTTGAACATCCAGTTACCCAAAGTGGCTGAATGTCCCGACTACCAATTTATCTCAAGGACTTTGTTGTTACCAAGTGACATTGTTTATAACTTCTTTAAGCCTTAAGAACTAGAGACATTGAGGCTTAATCACTTAGTTTTTTCTTTGTTTTGTATTCACCTGAAGTTAATTTCTTTTCTTAAACAAGGAAGGGTGTGACAATATGTCAATTGTCCAGATCACCCAATCAGCATTAAGTTCGACCATATGCTCAAGTTGTTGTTGGTTTTACATCATGGCCATGTAGCATTGCTTCCTGGTAAGAATAAAGTTATGTTGAGTTTACTGTTACGAAGTTTATCAAAGCCTCATTTATACGGGAGACCATTGTGGAATGAAGGTCGAGCCTTTATTACATGTCTGTGGTATTGTCCATTGCACATGACTGAGCTTTAAAACTAAATACAAGGGTAATTTTATAGTCAGATCATCCAACTAAAGAGAAACCAGCCAATCCTTTCCCAATGTGGACCTAATTATGTATCAGTTCAGTAACATAGAGCATGAATATATTCATACATGAATATGATCGCCACCATATAGACGTGAATACTTTCATACAAGTCATGAATATTTTCATACATGAATATGATCACCACCATACATATGTGAATATTTTCATAGAAGTCATAAACATTTTCATACATCAATATTGTCATTACAGGAATATTTTCATACATGAATATTTGTTCATCTTCCTGATGAACAAATAATTAGACAAACAATAATACACATGAACTCTCCAAAATAATCATTTAAGTGGTTTACCTTTTATCCTCCCGTTGACATTGCATTGGGTCACGTACACAGATGAATGGCTGAAACAAAAACATTTCAGTTTCTGATAATTTCTATAAAGAAGCAATAAGTTGGCAAATGGGAAATGAGTTCAAATTGCTTTTACAGCTCCCATATACTATGATAATATCTTGCTTGCAAAATATAACTTCAAAGACTCTCAAAACTGAAAGACTGTTGAGATGCTCTGATCTGTCAACCTTGCTGAGCAATTAACAATTATTGGATGAGGTTGAGCAAAATAATTTATTGTGATTTGTCAGTGGTGAGCAGATCAATTATTTGCCAAAGGCAAATAATTGAACTGTGGGAGACTGAGAATTCATAATTAAATTATTTTGCAACAATTATAATCATTTTATCACTAAATTGTGATCACCAAGTTTGTTTTTATATTTAAATCACTCTTAATGACAGTTCACTGCAGCAATCTGCCATCTTTCACAAAAGAGTTTGGATACTACTATACATGAGCACACCATTATTTGTAGGTAAAATAGTTTATATTACAAGACATCAAAACTGTCAGTGTGTGTTGTAGATTGGGGAAATGTTTAGCTTACTAAACAAGTCTGTTTCAATAAGCCATGTAAGAAGTCCGGGTTCGAGCCCTGGCCGGGGACATTGTGTTGTGTTCTTGGGCAAGACACTTTATTCTCACAGTGCCTCTCTCCACCGTGTATAAATGGGTACTGGCAAATTGTTGGGAAACCTAACAAAATTGCGGGGGAGTGACCTGCGATGGACTAGCATCCTGTCCAGGGGAACTAGAAATACTTCTAGCTGCTTCATGCTACAGAAACCGGGATAACCTCTGGCATCTATGGGCCAGCCTTGGCTCTAAGACTTCACTTCACATGTAAGAAGCCAATATTATTGTCTAAATCCACTCTTAAGCACACTGGATATACATACAGCTGTAGTTATTGGCAAATGAGCAACTTTTATGAACACTGAAAGTACCACCTCGTTTACTCAACTGTAAAATAATCTGTTGAGTGAGTAAGGTGTTTAATTATTGGTAAGAAAGCTTAATTGTTTCCTCTGCTAATAGCTGGCAGGGGTGGGGAATGGTAAATAAAGCAAAACGTGTAATATTGTTTTAGCATAACTCATACGCCAATCTATCAAACAAAATCAAGTTTGTGACACTTAACAAAAGACAAGAAGCTGAAGCCATTTTAACATCGACCAGCTTCTGCTGCCATTTATCGATTGGTAAACAGCTACTATAGCTACTGATTAGTGGTTATGTTAATATCAAATAACTGGCACATTTATTGGGAAGCTAGCAAAATATTCAAGTATTATTATTATTACTATTAATATACATCAGCTAGCAATATTTCATACTTACATCGTCATAGTTATAACACATAGATTTTGTAACATTTTTTTCAAATACCTATGAGAAGAAGAATACAAAATAAATTATAACTACGGCAAGAGCAGCTTTTCTTAAATATCAAATAGACTTGAGAATAGCGAAAAAATCAAATTTCTTCAGACTTGCCCAGAATGAGGTACTACGTTACTACTAGTTAGAAAAATATTTTATTTCATACATATACTAACTGGGATTTTCGGATAGAATCAATCACATGAAAAACTCATACAGAAATTTCTTCAAGAGTGAATGAATGAATGAAAAACTTTATTTGAGTGTCTGTGTATTCAGCTAAAAAACATGCCGGGTCAGCGTGCACTCTGAAGCTGCACACTGCTGTCACGAAAAAAAAGAGTATGGTATGCGTGACAACTTTTGTGTTGGGGGCTGGTACCTAGTTACCCAGGCAGTGAGGCCTGGGTTTAAATTTCGGCTTTCTTTTTTTTTTTTCTTTTTTTTTTCCCTCGTTCAGTCACAAATCGCCGTCTGGTCTCTACAGCGCATGCGTCACTAATGCAGCGTGCGACACATGGAATTTACAGCAGTTGTCGTTGTGAAAAAGCTACTAGGTCAGATTCCATGATTTCTAGGGCGATGAAATCACATACAAACAAACACACCGTTCGCAGTAGACCAACACTAAAAGTCGTTAGACGTTTTCGGAAAGGGTCGTCTGCAAGGCTTACGAGAGATCAACAATTTACGAGCAAACGTTTGGAGTGAATTCATCAAGAATCTTGTTTAATATGCCAAAGGAGCTACGATAGCTATCAACCAGGGCTATCGACCCTTCACCTAGATAAAAAGCATCGTCAGAAGTGTCATCGTATTTTTAGACGTGATCGTGAACCAAGTAGGATCCCAGCACGAACTCATAATGTCTGAGCAACAAGAGCAGAAAGGTTAGAGAATATGTTTCTGTTGTTTACGAATGTATCTGTTCGAGTTCACCTAAGTAAAATGCTCTGAGAAACTTCGTAACGTGTAATAAGGTTAAAATCTCGAACTAAACAATATTCTCTCGTTATTGTCTTGTAACAGAGGTATGTGTCTACTCCAGAATGAAACCCATGTAGCGAATTATTGTACATTTAAGATAAAAGAAACTGATGTATGAGTTGACCCCAGCAAAACAACTCTTGGATTGTACTGTCATGCAATCCTGAAGCAATAAAAAAATTATTTGAAAACCATTCAGTAAATAAGGTCAAGAAATTGTGATGTTATAGGAGATTAATAAAGATTACACTTCTACATGAAATAAATTTAAAAACTGCATTTTCCCAAACCTGAGATATTCCTCGAATTATTCTGAACAAATTTACAGAGCCCAGGGTGGCTCTATGTCACGCACCGCCATAACTCTGAAATTCAAAATGTCTCTCTCGTTTGAGAAATGAAAAACAACAAACAAAAATGGGAAAGGCTAAAGAAAATAGACTGAAATGTTCATAGGCTGATCTTGACTCATTTTACGTGCTAAAGGTCTGTGTACGAGTAATAAGCTATTAATCGATTCCAAGAAATACAATCGAAGGCAGAATAGCTTGAGCACATCGATTCGATTGAATTTCGCACAACTTCAAATGCAGAACATTTAAGCTCAATTGTAATATAGCTAGTGCTTCTCAGTATAACGACTGCCTGGGTACATGCAGCAAGGCGTCTAGTTTAATGGAAGTCAGAAAACTGCCCTGTGGTGCTCATGGGATACCATGAACGACAATCTGAGCATGTGATGAGAAAGAAGAAGAGTTGGTCATCATTTTGATACCAAACTTGCCCATGCAGAGTTTTAGGATCTGCAGATGAGGTTGCTGCTTTTTTAAAGCTTTTTACCGCATCTTGAAACAACATTCCTTTGAGAACAAAATTCTTTGCTCAGGATGAAAGGAATACCCATAGATTGCTACGAGAAGAAAGTTTACTGCTTCAGTAAGGATCCTATGATTTTTGTTTTTCGGATTCAACAACAGCATTACACACGAGGATCAGAAACAGAGACTGCTCTCCTCCCATTTGAGCTTGAAATCCATGGGTCATTGAATTTCGACGTGATTTGCAAGAAGTGATTTTCGTTGGGATCAAGGAAGCTGTCAGAAAAGGTCTTTCTTCCCATGGTGTCGTTGTGACTGAAGACAACAGAGAAGACACTGTTTTGTTGAGAAACCTGTCACTCTTCTCAGGTAGAAGCGGAGACGAAATTCTACTACAGTTTAACAAAGTGACGAGAAGGTTACGAAAAGGAAAGCAGAGGTGATAATAGTCTTTGAAGATAACCATTTTGTGAAAGATACTGTAAAAGAAAACTCCAGGTGCTGTTTAATGTCATTATGAATTCACCAAGGAATTTTTTATGAGCACATATTTATTGTGAACACTCAAGTACATTAACTTTAATACGGAAAAAGTATGCCACAGACAGGAAACAAGCACTTTGATCTGGCTGCCTACATGAAGGCTCGAAAAGAAGCAAGGGACACCAAGGGTTTTCAGTGACCCAGCCTACTGTTACTGTGGGTTGCAGAAAGCATGTTCAACTGCAGCAAAATGTACCTTTTGTATTGACCCATGTAATGTGTTTTATTGAAAAAAGTATCACAGATGGCAAAATTACTGCTGAATTGAAGTAGAGGCTGCCATAAGTAGCTACCTGTTTTGGTGCATTTTGTTGGTGGCTATAGAAACTGGAAATGGTAAATTTACTGTAGAATTGAAGGGGCTTTTCAACTTTTCATAATACACCTGAGAAAAGAATTGGAAAGTGTCAGTGTTTCTGTCACCTTAGTAGTGCACTGTACTGGTTACCTTCAGAGATTACATGTATTTTGCAAATTTTACGACACATTTGATTCTATAAAATTGTGTTAGAAAGTCCACTAAAATGGTCAAAAGTCCCCAAAAGTCCTCTGCTTATGCCAGCCTCCTCCTGCCCCAGCTTAACATTGATACAACAATAACAACAAGTTTATTTCTCTCACTTTCCCTGGTCATACATTTGCTAGTGTAAGAAAAAAAACAAATGGGAGAGCACTGGCTGCCTAGAATAACTATTAAGGGATAAGTGCATTAGGGCCACCTTTTGAAAATCCTACCACCACCCTTCACCAGATCAGTACAACTGCACAACATTACCTTCAACTGTTCAGTTGACAATATATTTAAATGATTTGCAAGCACTTTTAAAGTCAACATTTTTTGGGGGGGGTGTACATACAGAATGTTTCACAAGCCTGTAACGAAACTACTCCAGATACAGATTTACAACAGCCAACTGCCAGAAGTAACATCAATTGCCTGAAACTACGGGAATGGGAAAGTCAATTGCGAAAAGTATAACCAAATTCATTGGTGAATTCAAAATGACATTGAACAACAACTTGGTGTTTTCTTTTACAGTATCTTATACAAAATGGCACCGAAACAGTAACCTTCCGAAACAGTAACCTCTGCTTTGCCTTTCTGTACCCCTCTCATCACTTTGTTAAACTGTAGTAGAATTTCATTTCTGCTCATGCCTGTGACAGATCTCGTAAAAGGCGATTCTTCTTGCTAAACTAAACAGTGTCTTCTCTGTTGTCTTCAGTCACAGTAACACCATGGGAAGAAAGACCTTTTCTGACAGCTTCCTTGATCCCAATGAAAATCACTTCTTGCAAATCACGTTGAAATTCAATGACCCATGGATTTTGAGCTCACATGCGGGAGGAGAGCCGTCTGTAAATCATTTTTATCCAGTCCTTGATCTCTGGTTCGACAAGACAGACTAGAAATAGAGATAGTCTCAATATTCCATCTAGCAGAATTAATGCTGGCCAACACGCCTTTTATTATCGTGGCGTAAAAGTATGGAATAATTTGAGTAAAGACATACGGGAAATCACAAATGCTAAAGTTTTTAAGAGACGTTTAATTCATGAATTGATCTGTAATATGAATTAGGTTTTCTTTATGTGTGTATATTTAATTGTTTTATTAAATTCGGTACGGTTGTATTGCTTGGGAATTAGAGCTAAGTTTTACTGGTTTTTAATTTAAAAGAAACGACCGTGGCAAAAACAAAGCAAGTGGGAAGTCATATGGCATGCGCGCTGTTTGTAAACTTTCGTTGAATGAAAATTTGAAAGCGAGGCTGGCGAGTCTGCTCAACGAAATTACCACCACCTATAATTGAAGGCTTCGGTGGAAAAAGGGCATTAGGTTTTTTACTCAAAAGTGAACTTTGTCAAAAACGCTCCAAATTTCGCATGCAGTTTTGTTTACGTGTGTCAAACAATGTTCTGCATTTTTACCCTGAAGTTTGCATCGTTTTTGAGATATCACGTATGCAAAAAAAACCTGTATTTGCTGTCACGTCAGCACATGACTGCAAAGACGGTAATTTCACTTCAAATCCAGCAAATTATTGGTCTATTGCAACGTGTAACCTTAAAAAAAGGTTGATTTCAGGTTAAAACCGTTACAATTTTGATTTCACGTTAACGTGCGACCGCAAAGACTTTAATTTCACGCAATGCACAAGCTAGACAATGTTGATATCAGGTCATTTACAGACAGTTAAAATTTTGATTTCACATTATCACGCCACCACAAGGACTTAAACCCTTTAGGGTTAAGAGTTCCCAGTTTTATTAGAGTTAGGATTAGGGATTACCGCCCGAAACTAGGGTTAGCGTTGAAGGTTAGGGTTACGGAACAAGCAGGTTAGGGTTACAGTTAAAATTCAGGGTTGGGGTTATTGCTTAGGGTCAGGACACGTTAGGGTTAGCACAGTGCTGAGGCACGGAAAACAATCCATATGTAACGTTAAGAAGATGTTGATTTCAGGTTTTTAAAACCATTTAAACTCATTTCACGTTATCGCACGACCGAAAAGACGTCAATTTCACTAAAATTACAGCCAAATCTGTTAACTTTATGTGATTTCACGTTAAAGCATGACAGCAAGGGTGTTGATTTCACTTCAAAATGAGAAAACTGTTCATTTCATGCAGCGAGTAAACTCAAAAACAGCAATTTTAGGCCTAAATAGGTTAAAATGTTGATTTCACGTGAAAGCTTGACAGCAAGGATCTTGATTTCACTTAAAAACGAGCAAACTGTCCATTACACGCAGCGCGTAAGCGCAAAAACGGAGATTTCAGGTCTAAATAGGTTAAAATGTTGATTTCACGTGAAAGCCTGACAGCAAGGATCTTGATTTCACTTAAAAACGAGCACACGGTCCATTCCACGCAGTGCGTAAACTCAAAAATGGAGATTTCAGGCCTAAATAGGTTAAAATGTTGATTTCACGTGAAAGCCTGACAGCAAGGATCTTGAGTTCACTTAAAAACGAGCAAACTGTCCATTGCACACAGCGCGTAAGCTCAAAAGCGGCGATTTCAGGCCCAAATAGGTTAAAATGTTGATCTCACGTTAAAGGCTGACAGCAAGCACGTTGATTTCCCTTAGAAACAAGCAAACTGTCCATTCCAAGTAGCGCGTAAGCTCAAAAACGGAGATTCAGGTCTAAATAGGTTAAAATGTTGATTTCACGTGATAGCCTGACAGCAAGGATCTTGATTTCACTTAAAAACGAGCAAACTGTCCATTCCACGGAGCGTAAGCTCAAAAACGGAGATTTCAGGCCTAAATAGGTTAAAATGCTGATTTCACGTGAAAGCCTGACAGCAAGGATCTTGATTTCATTTAAAAACAAGTAAACTGTCCATTGCACACAGCGCGTAAACTCAAAAACGGAGATTTCAGGCCTAAATAGGTTAAAATGTTGATCTCACGTTAAAGGGTGACAGCAAGCACGTTGATTTCCCTTAGAAACAAGCAAACTGTCAATTCCATGTAGTGCGTAAGCTCAAAAACGGAGATTCAGGTCTAAATAGGTTAAAACGTTGATTTCATGTTAACCCTTGACGGCAAGCATGTTGATTTGACTTGGAAGACAACAAAACGTTAACTGCCTGCAACGTATAAGCTCAAGAACGAGGGGCTGACAGACTAACAGATTAACCCTTCCAATTTCTTTAAACAGATATCTTGATTTTTCAAAGAACTAAAGGAACAGAACGAAAAAAAAAAATTGAGCGACCTCGTATCGAACTGGTGTCTCAGCAAAACAAATTCGAATCTGGCACGTTCAGCGCCTTACCTACTTGCGCTAACCAAACAGTAGTAAGAGATTGAAGCTGTTATAGTGACTTCATTGCTTAGCAAAACAAAAGGTTTCTTTTGTTTTTCATTTAACGAAAGGTCCCCAGAGAATGCCCTTGGAAAAATGTGTTTTTTCGCATACGTAATATTTCGAAAAGGAAGCAAACTTCAGGGGAAAAACATGCAGAGCATTGTTTGACACACCTAAACAAAACTGCGTGCGTTTTTGACAAAGTTCACTTTTGAGTAAAAACCCTAACGCCCTTTTTCCACTGAAGCCTTCAATTTAAGGAACGTCTACCAAGAGAAGGATATTCAACCTTGATCAGGAAGTTTGAAAAGCGTTCAAGTTTGAGTCATCGAGAAGAGTTTTAATTGTGCACTTGCACATAAGTTGTAAAAGTAAAGTGGAAAACTTTGATTGCTACACGACAGACGTGGTGTCAAAATTATTCTCGACAAGAACTCTATCAGTGTTCCCTCACCATAGCTGCCCTTGCATCAGTTCGAGCTGGATATGTGGAGATTGTTGCTGGCCAGTTTTAGAGTCAGGGCAGAAAATATTTTACCATCGGATTCCTCTTCAGAATCTCCGAGACCCTGATGGTTTTTTTGTGGCTGGTAAAGATTCGAGCGGACGCTTTGGTTCAGCTCATTAAAATACTCAACTCCTTGATGGATTTTTCGCAAGGACAGAATTGTTGGCGTTAGTTGGCGTTGAACCTCTTGTCGTGGTCATCCAAAAAGGAGACTGAGGTAAAACTAGGTCACCCTCTGTAGTCTTGCGGCATTTTTGCTCTCAGCCCGTCCGAGCTCAGCGCTGTCGAACAGTTTCTTCATCTGTTCATTGGAAATTGGTTTCTGACCGTTTCTTATGGGCTCTATTAGGCTGGCAATGTCGCCTGTTTTTCTGAGGTCTTTTGCAAATGCTCTAATGCTTTGTTTGCCTCAGAAAAAGCGGAGTCAGAGATAGTGGAGAACGGTTTGATGACCGGGTGCGAGCGAAGGAGACTATCAATGGTGGCTCTCAGATGGATTTCATTGATGAACTTTTGTAAACTGACATTGTGCCATTTTTATTCCTCGCAGACATGCAAAAACTCTTCCGAAAAACATTCAGTTCTTCGTTTGACATTTCTTCTCTCGGTTTCGAAAATTTTGGTGCCACCAGGACTAGCAAGCCGTTCAGTAACATTAAGGTAAAAATTGTTGTTGTTACGTAATCTTCATGAATGCATAAAATCTCGATGTTAAAGTTTGAAATTTTACAGGGAAACTTAACATTAATTTCCAATAAGGTCAAACGTAGGTATAATCGCTGGTAACCGAGATACAGCGAACCAATCAGAAAGCTAGAATTGCATTATCTGAGGTTGAGAATTTAATAAGTATATATGTACATATATATGTGTGTGTGTATGCATTACACACATACGATGAGTTTAGACCCCTGATGAAGGCGTAAGCCGAAACGCGTCGGGTCTCAAATAAAGCGTTAAAAAGAAAGCCGATTCTCCATTGTGCATAGTATATATATATATATATATATATACAGTAATTTAGTCATCGTTGTAAATAGATTTTTAATTAAATAATTAATTTAGTTATCTATTTCATTTATTTTGATATTGATGCTGAAAAGCCCCTTTTGGGGACGCTCAATAAAGTATATGTATGTATGTATGTATGTATGTATGTGTGTGTTTTTATGTATGTATGTATGTATGTATGTATGTATGTACCATCCAATTTAATTCGAGACATGAGCACTGCTTCTGATGGTTTTGTTCCAGTTTGATGTTTCTTGTACAGCGAACTAATTGCCTCTTCGACGTCGCTTTCAAATCTGAGGAAATTATCCACATTTCCTCTTAACTGTTGCAGTTGACGTATCGCTGAGGTAATGTGAACATCTTTAGGATGCACCGCCATTTTTAATCGGGAACTGAATTACTAGGGATGGCCGCTGACTAAAGGTTATGCAACAGGCAGCTCCTAATTGCAGCTTCAGAGCGCACGCTGACCCGGCGCGTACTGTAATGGGGGACACTGTACTGTAAAAGAATTAATTCAAATAGAATTAAAAAATTACATAATTACTTATAAAATTCGTTGAAAAACTAAAATTTGCTAAAAAAACCTATTGAAAGAAAAACACCTTAAGGTATCAGTAGACCCTCTAAATTTCAGTTTTTGATATTCCTAGGGGAACCCCCCCCCCCCATGTGGTCTTTCTATTGTAAATAGTTCTGTGAAAAAAGGTTCCTTCTAGACAAAATTATAAAGGAAAAACAATTCTATGAATGAATTATCTTTAATTGTCCAGAATCTGCAACAAGTTGCCATGATCAATAGACCCTTCTCCAAAATGGCGGCCGAAAAATTATTCAAATAAGTTAACATTAACTAAAATTAAAAATGTATACCAGCACTACAAAGAACACCTTTGCTTTAGTAACCCTGCAAAGTTTCAGCATTTCAGGTGATGTTTGTATGACTGGGGGTATAATGCATACCCCCAGTCATACAAACATCTGTAAATTTTTCAATTTTCAACTAACATTTTCTCTGCTGATATTACACCTGAAATGCTGAAACTTTGGAAGGTTACTAATTAAGTAAAGGTGCACTTTCTAGTTCTGTTATACATTTTTAATTTTGACTTATTTGAATTTTCGGCCGCCATTTTGGAGAAGGGTCTATTAAACTGCTATTAGAGTCACATGATAAAAGCACAGCATGTTTTGCTTTGCATTGTGCAATTAGTGTCACATGCAATCAATTTATTTTGCTGTGGAAGATGTGCGAAGAAGGCAACGAAACAGAAAACCTTAAAAGAATTTAATTAGGAATGGGCCGAAGTGCTTGCCGCTGGTGATAAAGGCTCATACTAGCTACTGCTAACCATTCCATTTACATTTGTCCTGTGTTCCCAAATACGTGCCGTCGTGTGTTCTACACAGTTTTGAGTCACAGTCATCCGTTTGAGTTCAGTTTGCCTATGGGGCCCTCAGTTTCCACAAAATATATCCAAGCATTCTATAGCACCAAGCCATTATCAAAGATTCACTGGCATTCTTCTTTTGTTCTTGTTTGTGGATGATCGAGCTTCGCCGCCTTTACGGAATGAAAAACTGTTACAATATTCTCGTCAATTTGTCAATCTCGCTCGCCAGATCCTTAGGAGCCAAAGTGTCACAAGTACCATTAACTGTCTTGCTCTTGTTGCTTTCCTGTAAATACTGAGTTGAAATGACTGATGCTGTTCTGTTAGTTCTGTTAGCTTATTGAGACAAAATGCCAGGCAAATGGCACCTTATCATGGACCTATCCTTGCCACAAGGCCACGGCGTCAACGATGGAATCGATCCAGAATCCTTGCGTCTCCAGGACATCAAAATTGAAAACATTATTCAGATGGTTTCTAAATTTGCATTAGGTGCCATCATGGCTAAATTTGACATTGAGTCTGCATACCAGAAGATTGCTATTCATCCCCTGCAATGCCATCTATTGGGGGCCTGAAGTGGCGCAATGCTTATGACATCGATCACGCCTTACCAATTGGTCTTTGCTCAGCTCCAGCAATATTCAACTCGGTTGCAGAATTGGTCACATGGATTTTGGTCCATAACTATGGCATTGAGGGCTTGCTGCATTATTAGATGATTTCATTACAGCAGCTCCAGCAAACTATGTGGTCTGTGCCTCCAACTTTCAAGTAACTGTGGCAGTGGTTGCCAGGTTGAGTCTTCCTTTGCATCCTCATAAATGCTTGGGTCCAGCCTCCATAGCGGTCCAGAGAATTGAATTAGATACAGCAGCTCAGAATGCATGCCTTCCAGCTGACAAGTTCTCCTTTGCAAAAGGCTCTCTCCCATTGGTCAACCCGCAAATGCTGTACGAAAAACAATCTTCAATCATTGATTGGTTGGTTGCATCATGCCTGCATGGAGGTCTGGCCAGGTCACATTTTTCTTTGTCAGATAATTGATTTATAGTCCTGTTTCTGCAATGATTCTCATCCAATATGTCTTAATGTCTAGTTTACAAAGGATTTGTCCTGGTGGTTACAATTTTTTGGTCAGTGGAATGGAATATCCTTTCTCCCACCCTTGAGCTTTTGCCTGACTTTTCTGTCAGTTCTGATTCATCTGGTGCAATTGGTTATGGTGCTTTTATCTCCATTTTCACACACATGCTCTAACAACAAGATCTATCCCATAATTTGTTACAGGCAGCCCAGCAGACACTACAACCCCTCTTTTCCTTGGATTAAAGTACTAATTTACTGGTTAACAAATTTCAACATGGCTGGAATAACCTAACCTCTCTACCTTTAAGTTGTTCTTTCCTGCTTGGGCAATCTACAAGGCTTTGAGTAGACTTCTGTTTTGGCATTCTACCTCCCCGTTTGCTTGGTACCACAAGGGCGTGGATGTTCTATGTTGTATGCCCTTTGTTTTCAAAAACGTTCCAAATTCCTTGGATGTGAATTGTGGTCCATTATCTGTTTTTATCAACTGCAGGAGACCATGCATACAGAATGTTCTCTCCAGGCTTCCTATAATGGTAGCAAATGTTACAGACTTGAGGATGTCCACTTCAAAGTAACAACTATAGTAGTCTATGACAAGGAATACATACTCTCTGGAAGGCAGGGGCCCCATCAAATCTGCTGCTAGATCTTGCCAAGGCTGACTGGGGAACTCAGTGTGTTCCAAGGGTTCCGGTGGTATGGGCGAACCAACCAACTGGCAACCACAGCAGGTCTTGCATTTTGCTTCATCTTGTCTGTCAATTCCAGCCCACCAGACCTTGCTGCAGAGTCTCCGTCTTTGCCAACCCCTGATGTCCTTCGTGTGCCAGATCTACCACTCTGTTGTGTAATTTTGCTGGAATAAGCAATCTTGTTTCTCTTAGGACTAGCTTGCCTAGAATGAAAAGTTCACTTCTTACAGCTTCATGCTGTGGTGGGGCATTGTCCCATTCTCCTGTTGTGATGCATTCTCTTAACTGTGAAATTTCTGGGTCGAGCCATGACTCTTCTTTGACCTCCTGCACAGACATAGCTGTTGGTGTCCATGTTTCTGCCACAAACCGGATAAACTTTTCAACATTATCATTCATGCATACACCTTCCAAGACGTGACAGTGGGTCAGCAATGTTTTGTTTACCAGGTGCATACTGCACTTTTAACCTGTATGGTTGCAGTCTCAAGACCCAGCATTCTATCCTTGCTGAATTGCGGGAATTAGTAGAGTAGATAACCTCAAGGGGCTTGTGGTCAGTCAGCAAGGTAAACTCCACTCCATAGAATGATAATATATAATAATGAGTCTTTATTTACAAAAGATAAAAGTACATATCTTTTGTTACATTTATTTATACACTCAATAAAAACTACCCTAAAAATTGCACTAGTTAAACTACCACTTAGAAAATATATTATTTTGTGTTTAAAAATCAATCTATTTACATAAGATGTCTTAAATCGTTCAGTATTAACCTTGGGGAGGGCACACTGTTCTTACATGTGAAATCTCTCGCAACCCCAGACAAGTCCGAATGCCTCCTTCTCTGTCTGAGAGTATCTACGCTCAACATCTGTTAGACTACGGCTAGCGAATGCGACTACTCGTTTACATCCTCCTTGAACTTGTGTAAGGACCACTCCTAAACGCTCACGGCTAGCATCTGCTAAGTTTGGTTTCTTCTGCATTGCTGTCAAAATATACCAGGGTTTCTGCATTTGCCAAGCTGTCTTTAGAGCATCAAAAGTACCTTGTTGCTCTGTGCCCCACACAAAGGGAGTTTGCTTCCTTGTTAGCCTGGGAAGTGGTTCAGCAATGCTTGCTAAATTGGGGATGAAACTAGCACTTAAGTTCACTAATCCCAGAAAATAATAATAATAATAATTTATATAGCGGTATATACAAAAGCTCTATATTGCTTTACAATATAATAAATATCTAACTAACAATAATACTAAACTGAACAAAGAAGTCAATTGAAAGCAAGTCTAAAAAGATAAGTTTTCAATCTGGATTTAAAAACATCAACTGATCGACTTAATTCAATGTCTAAGGGAATTTCATTCCAGAGCTTTGGGGCAGCGACCGAAAAGGCCCTGTCCCCATAGCGCTTCAGGCGTACATTCGGTACTTCTAATAAATATCTCGTATCTCCTCTGCATTTTGAGGCTCTCTATTTCTACACGCGACTCTGTTGGCTCGATCCCTTGGTTGGACAGTAAATATCCCATGAAAGTCAGTTTTGACATGCTGAATGCACACTTGTACTTGTTGAAGGTGAGCCCCTTTTCTTGAATATGTTCGAAGGTCTTCCTTTACCTGACATCATGTTCTTTAACAGCACAACCATGGATAATGATGTCATCATGAATGTTGTAAGCACCTTCACACCCCTCTTACACTTGTTGGATAATATGCTGGTAAAGTTCTGGTGCAGAACTGACACCATACATCAGGTGTTTATACCCGAACAACCACTTGTGGGTGAGAAATGTTTTGATAATAATAATGTCTGACTGCTCCTGGACTGGACTGTTCTTCTAATTCAATCTGATTAAAGCACCATCTTAGGTCAAGCTTACTGAATACTGTGCTCCCATTGAGTAGGTACAAAATGATAAAAAGCTTTGTATTACCTGCTGCTAGCTAAGGTACTTAATCCCTCAGGGGTTTAAGCGGTTTTGGCCCGGTTTGCTCAGGTTCTGTTATGTCAGAGTACGTGGATCTTAATGTGTTGCTGCTGGGCGACGATAAAACTCTGCTGGTTCGTTTTTAGACAGCTTTATTCGCGAATTCACTCAGGACAACATCTCTTTTCACCGCTGACGTTTTTACAAAACTGAACTCCACTTGTACACACATGCAGACGAGGTCCTTAGCAACGAACTGATCTGTCATTCGTAACATAGCAACACGACCGGAAATGAAAGTTCAGGAAGTGGGAGGCACATCCCCACCGCTAGTCGAGACACAATGTTTGTCGAGACGATTACAAGTTCTTCTCTTCCGCTTCCTGTACCAAGCAAAGTTTTGTGATTGGTCTTTTATATTCCCCGTGCTGGGTATGCACAGTAACAGCTCGAACTAGCCCATCCTGCCCAGGATGAGTAAACACGATTCTGCCCAATGGCCATACACCTCGCGGCTGATTTGGCTCAGCAACAAGAACAACATCTCCTTCTTTGAGGTTCTGTATCTTCTCTTTCCACTTCTTCCTTTGTGTCAGGCTAGGAAGGTACTCTTTGGTAAAATGTCTCCAGAAGAAATTAGCTAGTGTTTGGGACTGTCGCTAACTTCAGCATCTTCATAACTCGGATTCGCGCGCAACAACAAGAAATGGTTTGGGGTTAACGCTTCAATGTCCCCTGCATCATTCGACACATGAGTAATCGGTCGACTGTTTAGTATTCCTTCTGCTTCAACTAGTGCAGTTCTCAGCACTTCTTTGGAAACAGCCCTGTCTGCCAGAATTCCCTTCAGCGTCTTCTTGGTGCACTGTACTAGTCTCTCCCATGCTCCTCCAAAGCGCGGGGCACTTGGCGGCTGAAATTTCCACTCGATTTCCTTAGGCGCACAAAAGTTTTGAATCCTCTCTTCATCCAATTGTTTGATGCATTTCCGCAACTCATTATTTGCACCAACAAAGTTTGTTCCATTATCGCTGTGGATGCTCTGCGGTCGTCCACGTCGCACGATGAACCTTTTCAATGCCATGATGAAATGATCTGTTGAAAGATCATCCACAAGTTCAAGGTCACACGCTCTAGTACTCATGCAAGTGAACAAACACCCGTACACTTTAACTTCATTACATCTTTCCTTAACTAACATGGGTCCAAAAAAGTCAACTCCAGTGTTCCTGAACACCATTCCCGGCTCAAGTCGGCACTCTGGCAGGCTTCCCATTCGCTGCTCTTGAGGCTTCACTGTTTGGCGATAACAGTAGTTACACTTGAATTTCGCATTTCGCACCACCTGCCGAATCTGATTAAGCAAGTGCTCAGTTGGCGGGTGGTGGTAGATACGATGCATTTCTTCAACGATCAGCTGTGCAAATTCATGGTGCAAGTCAATTATTTTGGGATATCGTTCTCTGTAAGGTAGGCATTGTGCTCTCTGCAGCCTTCCACCGACAACCAAGAACCCATCTTCCAACCTTGGATCAAGAGATTTAATTCTACTCTTCTTATGGATCTCCTCCTCCAAATGTCGCTGCTGGGCGATGATAAAACTCTGCTGGTTCGTTTTTAGACAACTTTATTCGCGAATTCACTCAGGACAACATCTCTTTTCACCGCTCACGTTTTTACAAAACTCAACTCCACTCGTACACACGTGCAGACAAGGTCCTTAGCAACGAACTGATCTGTCATTCATAACATAGCAACACGACCGGAAATGAAAGTTCAGGAAGCGGGAGGCACATAATGAACTGCAACGTTTCATTTCAGCATTTCCAGTTGAAGCTTCTCAAAAATGTCTAAATGAGAAATCTTCATAACCTGAGTGAATCAGTTTTGTTAGAAAATAAAGGTACATGTATATCCTGTAATTTACAGGCATACTAAACTATTTGGTATGAGGGGTGGGGTTGAGTTTGGTAGTTTTTGGTCTTCTGGGGATGGATCTTTTTGCTCCTTCAGGTGGAAACCATGATATTACAAACTGTGAGATCAATGCTCCCAGCGAATGAGGCACACATTTTCAGTTCGTTTACAGCGAGTTTTCATCCTTTTTTTGCTGAAATTTGGCGAGAATGTTGCCCGATAATGTGGCAAAAAAACTGTGTGATGGAATTTTTATTTTTGGCCTCCTTCAAAAGTAATGTGTTGATTCCACTATCAACTTGATTGAACTCAACGATTTTAATGACTGTATTTCCAGAAAACTACTGATTACAAAACTGTTGTCCCCGATCGACAACCTAGTCAAATTCTACCAGTCGACACATTCCGGGTCACATGGGTCAAAGTCATTACATATTCAGTCTCCTGCGTGATGTCACGCATCTCCAGAGAAAACGGTATCAACATAATGAATATTTGAGCAAAGGTACTGTGTGTTTTATCAAAACTTAAAGTTTAACAGCATATTAAAAACAAACCAGACAAATAGTCAAAATTCCTCAACACAGTTTTTTAGTTCAAGGTATGAAGAAAAGGTAGCGATGTCGCTTGCTTTCTCCCGTTAAATTCTGACCGGAAACGCACATCAATTTGTGAAACTACATACTTTTGGGGGATGATCACTATTTTAGGAAAGGGTTTTATTTCTTGCCCTATATCAAGTAGTAATCGGAATTTACAATAATTATTAAGCTTTCAGCAAATAATATATAATTATATATATATTATATACTTTATTGGGGGATTTATGAAACATGCGACTGGGAAACAACGACTATGCGACACCTTAAGCTATTGACGTTAACCGGGTTAATGATAACCGGGTTTCAAAAAACCCAGCCCTGGTCCTTACTTTGGAAGCATACACCAGTCATTGACCATAGTCTATTAAACTTAAGGTCACAAGAAAGGAGTTAGCAAGAAGTTATTAACATGATAATCAAAACAGGTTAAATGCCTTCTTGACAAGATTAGTACTGCTAAGAAAACACCAATAAACCTCTTTAGCTTGGACAGTTCGTTGCTCCATTTCAGACCATGTGATGATACTCTTGAGAAATCTTGCTTTCAAATACTCAAATAATCCTGTGTATATTAATGAATAATAATTTATTTTTAGATTTAGATAAAAGAATAATTCTTTAGAGAATATCACATGATCTGAAATGGGAAAACAAACTACCCAAGCTAAAGAGGTCTATTGAAAAAATAATTATTATTATTATTATTAATTATAATCACTATATAACTGATTGCTCATCAACAGCTTTATCAAACTGGGATAATACCTGTAAGAGGGATTTTGAGAAAAAGATTGGCTGCAGCTGTAACATGGACAAATAACCAGTCATTCTTGTTTAGTGACAATTAGAAACAGTAACTAATACTAAATTAATAGGTCTACAAGTAAACGAGACCGTACCTCTGGTGTTTGGGGAAAACCAGTGCAATTCCACTTGAAATGTTTAACATCACTGAGTGAAAGCTCTGGAAGGTTGTCCTAAAATAGATAATTGCACTCAAATTGACAAAAATTAAATTCACCATAATTTTAAGCATGTTTTAAACTATAGATATGAAAAATACTTTAAATACAACCTTAGTCTTCCACTTTTTGTGTTATACATGTAATGCTCCATTTTTGAGTTGCATCGAGTGATGAAATCACCAGAAAGCTTAAAAACCAAGCATGTCTTGCAGGATGTACCAGAAGTGACGTAATTGGTTCATTCTTTTCAACTTTTTTTACAAACATTATGGACCTTACAAGAACACTATTCTTCAAGAGGGTGCTATCTGATTATTCAATCAATCACTTTATTTAAGAGTCAATGGACTAGCAAAAGGCAAAACTCTCTACTAATTTGGAACACTTAAAGTAAATAAAATAACAGCAGACAACGATTTGCAGCCGCGACAGGACTTGATGACATCATGGAAATTTGTGACTACTGGGAATTTCTCAACCATTAATTTGTCTAGTTTTATATTCTTTTTTTTCCTTTCGGAAACATGAATGTTTTGAATGTCCCTCATGATTTATTATCAAATAGTTAAAAATTGAAATTTCTCTGAACGAGTCAGTAAATGACCAGACTTGTAACATGTCCGGCAATCCAAGGATTTGTCCGGTCAATACCCAATTCTGATCAGACTTTGTTCATTCATCCAGTTGTAAGATTTGAAAAGGGATAAAAAATTCCACATACCCACGTTACAGTTTTAAAAACAGAAAGATATGGGACAGGGTTGACTCGAGAGTACAATTAGTATGAAGGCTCTGGGTAATGGGCTCCTGACAACCCTTGTTTCTATTCAGGACTTTCCACAACAAGTTGGTACCACAGTATGACCTTTGTTTAAATTCAAAATGTTCTTTAGAACTTTAGTGCAACCCTTGTTTGTATATGTATTCAAATTTTCCCGTAGTATGTTATAGTTGGTATGACCCTTGTTTTTATTTATACATTTCTTTGGTAAGTTAAATCTTTAGTAAACCCTTCTTTCTATTTAAAACTTTTTTTGGTATAAATAACTGGCAAAGACGGACACACCAATTAAGTTTTGTTAAGAATTTTTAGCAAATGCATCAAGTAATTAGTACAGTTTGAAGAAGTACTGAAATTAAGAAATTAAAAGGACAAGTACGTGAGTGGTGATAAATGCGTAGAGGTGTAGTGCTGTATGAAAGCTTCTACCGACAGCCACTATGAGGTTCACAAAATGGGTGTAAGTTGTAAGACAAGTACAAGTTGACTGGATTGTTCACAGCCTCTCTATTTACACAAGCAAAAGAAGAAGTAAACAAGGGGAGTGCAAAGCACAGAGGGGTACGGGGTGGGGTTTGCAAGCAAAGGGAGCAAGAAAATAAGAGTCTGTAGACATCCTTTGAAAAAAGTGAACTTATAAGGCTCCACCCCCTGTTATCGTCTTGTTACTAACAGCTACACCCCTTGACCAATTCACTGAATCGTACCAATCAAAGTTGAGCGGTAAATTACTTTTTTAATTGATTACAAGTATCATTTTGCAAACAACAACATGTGTGTGTGTTTGTGTGTCAAGAATGTAGTCTTAAATAGAAGTCTTCTTCGACTCCAAGGAAAGCTGCAAAAATAAGGAGAAAACTGAAATCAAGCCATCCTTCCAATTTTTAGTGCAGAGTTCAGTATTGTGATGGATTGGGGGCTTGCCTAGCCTCTATGGCCCTAAGTCGCTAAAGGGTAAACTTTAATGTTTGTTAAATTAATTAACTTCGATTACATGTAATTAACTAGTCTGAAGGCAAGGAAGTGGTGGGGCTGAGGTGGGAAACAACCATATGTACCCTACGAAAAACATGTTTTATCTACGTAGGTTACAGTAGGTGTGAACATCTCAATGCTATATACATGTATTTGTTTCAAGTAACCCCTAAGCTCTCCTTGTGGTACTATTCTCTTAAGAACAAAACCAATTTGCTCTTAACACATGCGCAGATTTCTGGTAGTTAGCCTTTGTGTCTTCTATAAATTAGGTGCAGGATCCATTGCATACAGGACGACACACAAATGCTGAGTGGTTTTCCTTATGCTAGAACCCAACATGTAAGAGGCATGCATTCTACCTTAGTGTTATATACTATGTTTCTACAGGGTTTTTAATATGTAATGTGATGTCAAGTAGTGCCACTTTTTTTAGTGCAAAAGTGACATGTATAGATCTTTTAGAATTACCCACACGTCAGTTCAACAAATATTATCTGCTGTTTCCAAACTATAATAGTATGTTTATCAGGGTTTAAATAAAGGAGGGAAATTACAGCCTCTCCTTTGTGGCTTGTTTATTTCTTTACTTTATTGCCTATGTAAGAGAGAACAAAATGTTTCCAAGCTAGTGGCTTCAATATCCTGAAAATTGTAAATTTGTGACAAATGAAACCAAAAAATTGCTCATATATCACTGCAGACTCTGTGGCACCTGATGAAATCACAGTCTTTGGGGAAACTCATTCACCAATGCAGGATAATAAATTATTGGCCGTGTAGCAGCAAGTGAACATTCAGCCAAACATCAGGCCAAATGAAGTGCCAAGAAAAATCGAGACCAGAGAAAAATACCACGCCAAACCAAGGGATATGTTTTGGAGACATTTAATCAATCTTGTAAACTGTAAGCGAATTAAAAAGGGGACTTATATAAGCAATTGTATTGTATTCAATTGAACATGCGGTGACAAAACAGCATAAATGAATCTGACAATAAAATGAACTATCCTCATCATCATTTATTTCTTATTAAAAACATTTACAGTTAGACTGGCCCACAGATAGCTATGCTAGTCTAGCCAGTCAAATCATTAGTTACAACATATTTATTATTATTATTACATTAATTAATATTAATATAGCTATGGTAAGCATAACAAAATAGAAAGTTAGGGAAAAAAGTGAGTAAAATAAAAGAAAAAGTGGGAAAAGAATGTTATTTAATAGATAATATTCCTTTTTTGTTTGTTTACAGACATTTTAATTTAAAAATGATTCAGTGAATCTCAATAAATGAACTAAATGCCACGGCAAAGCCAAAGTATCATATACAAAATATAAACCCACAGTATAGACAAAGAGCTTGCCCGAAACGAGATAAAGGAAAATTATGACTAGAAATAACCGCTTGATGGTATGAGGGCGGTGACTACATAATACCCACAAAAAAACATGAGTTCATAACAACAGAAATGCTACTTTTACGAACGGGGCAAGCTACAAAAGAGAAAACAAACGAATACAACTTACATATTGGTCCCTATACACTGGTGGCTTGAAACCAAAACTTAAGAAGTTAACTTGCAATGAACAAAGTGAACGGCAAACAGTGAATAACAAAAAGGCGGGAGAAAGACTATACGAAGGAATCAAATGGCATAATGGATAACTGTAACACAAATGTCACGCAAGTTTAAAGTCACGCATTTACACGCCATGAAGGCCTGTTTACCTTCAATACTTCTCATTGAAGAGTTTCTCAGTTGTATCAATATGGTTGTATATTAATTTTGAATTGTTTTATTGTGATAATCTGATAATAAAGTTAGTTCTTGTTCACTGGTGATAACAAAATTTGTGTTTTCAGAAAAAAAAATGTTTCTTTTCCATTTCTTCATCAGATATTTAACTTCCTTTCATTTATCCCCCAAAACAAGCACATTTTCTGTGTGTTTGGAGAAAAAAAAGGGTTTTATGTTACAGACCTCTGTTAGGAAAACAAAAGTATCAAGTTACAAAGTTGGCGCAAAGAGCATATTATTGAATTTATCAAAGGGCTGTTATGAGCCAACTCATTCATGCTCTTAGCCATGAAATGACTTAAGTGTTTATTGCAAGTGTATTATAGTGTTTAACAATGTTGGTGGTGCATCATAAGCATCGAGCTTCTTCCTGACATGTATCTTAGCTACCAACAGGCTTACAATTGACTGATTAGGTAAATGAATCATTTACTGTACAATAGATTAGGACAATATAGCATCATTCTGTATGTTTTGTTGTCAAGCATTTGTATTCATTGTTTAGCAAATGTTGTCTAGTCTAAACAAAGTGAAAGCCTCATTCACTGTTTGCCTGGTAAAGTTTATGTATGATATTTTATTCAAAGAAAATGTAAGTGATTAGTGCAACATTTATCAGCTAACCTTGAGAAAGCTTATGAAACTGTTTTAACCATGTACATACCATGTTACAAAAAATACAGGTCTGAATGAAACTAAAGGAGAATATTCTATATCACATGCATCATATTAAGCCTATTTTGTTAGTTTGGTTGCTTGCACGGTGGGAAGGTTGAGTGGACGGAGAAAAGCATACAAGTACACTGGCGTAACTGGCTATTTACTTTTATTATATATTACTAGCTACAATGTAGTCTTATGGAGTTTTATTGAGGCTTGTGCCACTTGAAAACCAATAAATAGATCGTTTTCACTGTCACGAAATAAAAAAATAAATCGAAAACTATCCAGTGGAAAAAGCCAAGAAATTGTGATGTTATAGAAGATAAAAAAATAAGACACTTCTCCAAGTTTTAGGCCTGTGTGTTTCCCCAAACTTCAGATATTCATCAAAATGTTTCGCAGAAATTTACAGAGCCCAGTATGGAACTTTGGCTTTCTGGGCGACTGATTATCAGTACTGAAAAAACAAGTATTTACATAAGCACTTTTCCTAATGTTCTAACTTCTAAAAGGGCTCAAACTCATGAGATAAGTATATGTTTTTCAACAAATTCAATCGAAGCCTTGTGTAACGCACCTCCATAACCCGGAAATTCAAAATGCTCTGGTTTCCAAACAAAGCACGCTATTGACCTGTAAAATTGTAAACAGATATAAATATGCCGCCTCTTACGAGGATAAAAACTTTGGCGGATCTTTAGTTTTAGATTTTAGAAATTGATAATGTCACGTGAAAACAATCTATACATAATATCATATTATGATATTCAAGAGCAAAATGTCTTGTTCACAGCATTCTGCAAATTTGACTTGTGTATCAATCAATATTTACAACGATTTGTGCTAATGGTTAGCAAAAATGCTTGATGGAGAGTTCTGTTCAGATTGGTCACATACCATTAACTCAAAAAACTCTTAATATTTAACAAAAGTTTAACCTGATAATAATTCCAAAATGGTGGTGAAGAAGTTTCACAACAAAGATATTAGGTAGTCTGACAGTTAATTAACACAAAATAAATCACTTTATTCAAGTGCCAGTCTTGATTTCTGGTGATGAAAATTGTTCAAAACAGCATTTCAGTGTGTATTAGTCCAGGTTGTAGTGGTATTATATGTACCATTATAGTTCACCACTAAATTTTGACCGATTCGTATTGGTTTAAATTGATCACGTGACGCGATATATTCAATACTATGATGTTATTTAAACATTCGTTCGGGCTCACGAAGAGCTTGTTTATTTTATATGTTCACAAAGACAATTGCCTAGGCTTTGGGATGTTAACCGTGGAAACAGCTGTAATTCCCGGCTGTATGTGATTGCATTTAATGATTTAGTTCCAATTTGCAACAGAAAAGGTCAGTCGTATCCAGTCGAATATTATTTGAAATAGGTGGAAGAGTACTCTGAGGGCAAGATCCATGAGAGTGAACCTGAACCAGGGAACGGAAATGTAAATACTGTGTACTTTGTTAATGAGGCTAGGGCTGCGGGGCTAGGGGAAGTACTCGAATCAGTCACTCGGAGTTTGTTTACAATGAACGAGCACTTGATTGCAAATATTTACTTATATTTGAGCTTCCTGCTTAGAATAATTTTCCTAAAAATATACTTTTACAAGTTAGCTTTTGCACTTAAACATTACAAGTTAATGTGAGAATATTTAGCACGAAATCTGAAGGCTGATGTAAATATTTTAGTCCTATTAAACTTGTGAGTCTACGGAAACGTAGTTTGTACCGGGACCACTTCAGTCAGAATGGCATGGACTTTGTCACTGAAATATATTTCTGTAAAAACCCCGGTTGTTGATGAAAAAAGGTTGGGCTTTAGAGGTTGAAAGTCAGCTAGGGAAACCATTTAAGGTATCTGTATAAAAGTTTATATGGCGTTGAAGGCACTCTCATAATCTTTGATTACTACTAGTTAGCCAGGAATAATCCAGTAGATGTAACATTAACTGCTGCCCCTGAAATTAAATAGGTAAAAAAGATGAAGATCTAAATAAAAATAATTTGGAAGATACCAGAAATAGGGCACATCCCTTTTTAGTTGACCCGGGCCTAGCAGGACAAGAGTCTTGAGTGAAAGCAAACACACTGCAGATAACTCTGATCAACTCTGTTTCCAGCAATCTAAGATACTGAATTGATTATTTACCTGCATTTCGATCCCATTTGGATGATTACAATGGTCACCAAATGTTACACAGCTTTTAAATTTGCCAGTTTTGGTATCATGGTCAGATTCATTAAACCTGATGTCTTGTTTTGCCTGATCGATCTGGGTCTACGCATGTAACACACCAGCGACGATAATCAGAAACGAAGTACAGATGCCATTCCACTTTATGCATTTCAGGATATCATCTGTTACTGAATAAGATATTATTCGACTGCAAAAGTCATTTGCCATTTCAATGGAACTAGCAGTTTCATAACGTTGTAAATATTTCTGAATAGAGCTTTATAGCAATTGTCACGCAGGGATCGTAAACCTGGCAATTATTTCTGGACTGCTAGTCTAAAACATTTCGTTTCGTTTCGTTTCGATTTGACGTGTGGGCTGTATGTTTTGCTTAAAGCAAATTCAAACAATTAAAGAAAGCAATATTTACTCACCAGAAATCGCAAAAGCTGGAAATCAAAATCCACAATGGCTGCCTTGAGCTGAGGAGTTTGCACTCATTGAGCCCGTAATGGAGGCCGACGAGGCCTACGAATCCGACCAACATCTCAAAACAGTTTGGGCTCCACAAATTCTAGAATTTTTCAACATTTCTAACCAAATTCACTCCATGAATCAACTAAGTATACCTCCCATCTGGTGGTGTCGGCGTGGACAACATTCGTTAAAATATGGCTGCCTTCTCGGGCACGTAACACAAGATGGAAGGAAGGGTAGGTACACAGGCTCATTTTCGGAGAAAAAAGAAATATCTAAAAAAAATATATAGATATGTTTTGGACTAATTTTATTTACTGAGTGCCTACATTTAAGAATAAAAATGAGTTAAAAATGACCAAAATCTTTGTAAAACACAAGAGTAACATTTAAAAGCGGTTGTGACACAGTAGTTGTATGTAATTTTTGGACCTTGAATGAAAATGCAACCTTCAAACATACACACTGCTAAGGGGAAAAGCCCTAGCAGATTACCAAGGTAGACACAAACTGAAAGTGAACCAAACAGGGGTGAGTACTTATGGGACTACCATGCGAGAGCTACCAATATTGCACTCTGCACTATCTGAAGTTGATGATGATGATGATTTATTTAACTTGGCTCTGTTTTTCAAGATGACCCCTTTTATGAAATACAAGAGGCAGAATTCTCGCCAGTTGTAAGATATATGCGCTAGTTCTTTTGCTATTCACAGAGAATATAATTATTCCAAAGGTGTTACACGGTGTGACACTTGTCAATTACAATGAGTGTGACACAACTGTTTAGCAGAGAATCTTTATTCTATAATATGTTTAGGAATTTTGCATCCAAAAAGTCCTCTGTTGTCTTCTGAAAACAAGCTTGTATTTCACTTCACCAATCAGCAGAAGAATGTTCTCCTTTGTTGACAAAACGATGGAAGAACTCCTAAGCTTTTTCTTGTCTTCTATTTGTTTCAACATTTGCACATTTACATTT
>CM042753.1:19834506-19850756 GCA_022496165.2 Catalaphyllia jardinei
AGGTGACGTTGCCAACCGAAAAAGTCAACGGGATCGCAAAAGACGTTACAGTTGACTTATTGAGATTCTCTGGAAAAATTGTTTCTTCATAGGAAAGATGTTTTAAGGGAGTTGCGGAGCTATGTTTATGGCAAAAAATATATGTTCCGGGAAATGAGTAAAGCAGACCTCCGTGACCAAGGTCACACTGTGTGTTTAATTGAAATAAACACGCCAACAGGGTTTGTAAAATTTCATATATATATTTATATCCTTACTACTTTTCTTTTTAGGAGGGAACGCTTTCAAAGCCTGGAGCTGGCAAATAAAAGACTGCAGGAACAAATTGAGGAAGTAGACAGACAGCTTCAGGAGCTGAATTTTGCCTTTCATCAGTTTGTGCAGCATGCAGAATGTTGTGAACACTGCTGTAATATAAGGATAGGGGAATGAGTTCCCCCCACCTGTACCATACTAATCATGACTTTGACCAGGTGACCTTCCAGACATGGCAGAAGCAGTCAGTTTTATACATTAATGGTTTAGTAATTAACTGTGGAATTTGTGATTTTAATACTTCCGATTTATCCATGTGTAAGGATTTTTCCCCTTTTACTTAGCAATTAGTATTGTAATTTGGTGTTTCATGTCAAAATGTAATTGCCAAATAAAGTTTCTGCACTTTGCTGAAGTTTCTTCACTGCAAGACCAACTTCTTTTAGAGGAAAAACTACTAAGTAATGACAATAATCTGTTTATATTACCAATGTAGCCCACAAGTTTTTCTGATGAGAGGATTGCTGGTTTAAGAGAATGATTTCCAGTGCACTTTCTGTGTTACAAGTATTTCTGGAAATCTAATATTTGCTTGAAAACTCCTCATACTGGTTTCTATATTTATCCCTTTTTACCATGCAGGTCTTGACATTATCCCAAATTTTTTGTATTATTGTTGGTCAGTAAGATCATGATCAATAAGAGACAAAAACATGATCTACTGCTGTGGGACGATATTTATCTACTCGGGCATTTTTCTTTACCCTATTTGCCTGGGGGGAGGGGGGGGGGCTGATTGATTTCACAATTTTATAACTAGAACAAGCTTGAAGCTGTCAAGTTAAACTTGTGACTTTCCATAAAATTTATCAGGGACAATTTGGGTGTGTCAATAAAATGTTTGGTAGCGTGACTTGACATTTCAATGGACACCAGGTCTTCAGAGTGTGTTTCCCCCCCAAAAACACTTAAACAACTGTTCAAGAGAGATTTTGAAATTAGGGTACTAAGATTTTAAGCCACAATCTTTACTATAATTTATTGTTGTATTTTTGCTTAGGGTTAGGTACAGTTATGGTGCCATATCATCATGACATGCTATCTTTTTACCACTCTTGTGCTACTGTTCTTGGGACATCAAGTGAGAGATAACTATCATTAGGGCTTGCAGTACATTCATGTCACATCTGATTGGTTTTAGCAAGTTACATAATAACAAATATTGCTGTGCATCTGTTCAGTAATGATCACAGATGACGTCAAAATGTGGTAAGAACAAAAAAGAGGCACACAAGGCGTAGCCGAGTGTGTCACTGATGTTCTTACCACATTTTGACGTCTTTTGTGATCTATTACTGAATCAGACACACGGCAACATGGAATCTATTTGTTTTATATAATAACGAAAAGCTTTTTTTGTTTCAAAATATTTCAACATAATGCGAAAGCCAGCCTTTTGCCCCGCCTTTGCATGAAAAAAAGCCATTTGACGTGATCTATGATCTATACAAAATGAAGCAATTTCATTGGTTGCTATGCGTAGCAAATTGTGATTGGTTGAGAAAAATCACGCCACTGTCAAACCTGACTCGAGTGTAGCTCCTCATTGAATGAAAACTTACAGCAAAAGCAAAATTGAACTGCGAAATCTACAAATCTTGAAGAAAAGTCAGGATTTAATGGAGCCGAAACCAATCGTGGAATTGCACACATTTTAGGCATCCTACTGATGAACAGTTACAACCTGTAGATACCTTTTTAGCGACTACTATAATTTGCAGTCTGTTCACTTTGAATTTGATTTGTCATCGGAGCAGCCCTGTGAGCCAAAAAGCTTGGACGTTACCTTGAAAATTACAGGAGTTGAAAAAATACCCTTGGAAAACTTGTGGTTGCAGTCAACCTAGAGGCCATTTGATTTGAGTTTTGAATGAAAAGAGCGTAATTGACGGTGGAGATTTTTTTCTTCTGTGGTTGGTGATTCTCAAATCAGCTTAATATAGTGTCGGAGACACATTTTAGTTGCAATACTGTTGACCATGAGCTGTGGTTAGCTATACTTAGCTGCTGTGCCCTGAAAGAGACACTGAGGAACATTTGCATCGGAAAGCAGGGTTATGTATTTTGATTTATCGATTTCAAGAAGTGATGTTTTGATGTTTCATTCCTGACATCAATCAGTGTGTCAACAGTTGTTTTGACACTGGGAAAAGTTGAACTTTTTAAATAAATTAATCTCAGAAACATCTTGTTTATAGGGTTTGTTAAATTCAAGAGAACGCAAGGGTTCTCGGCTTACCAAGACCAAGTTTGTGCGTGGTTCAATGCCTTGGCAAGACTTTTTTGTACATTATGTTTTGCCCAGTCACGTAAAATATTATCCTAATTCTCAAAACTTTCCGCCATTTTAAAATGGCAGAGGGAAAAACTTTGTCAATCGTGCATGTCAATCATGTCAATCGTGCATCTGTCCTCTAATAGATCATAGGCAAGAACCAATCAAAATGTGAGATTAATTTGGGTTATTATGTAATCTGTGATAGATAATGAGTAGCGTAGCAGTGTACTCCAGTTGGCAAAATGAAGGCCGTTTCTTAGCGTTTTCGAAGTGCCTATGAAAAGGACTTAGACAAAGTTTTGAGTGACTAGCAGATTTATACTAAAACAATTAGTTATTTATAGTTGACTCGGGCTGTGCCCTCGTCAACTATCACGCAATAGAAATCTTGAGCTCATAATCTAATTGTTAAAGTGCCTATGAAGTATAAAATAATTGCTGCTTATTTGAAAGGCCTTTCAAAGTATAGAAGAATGGCGTTTTTCTTTTAAGAATATCTTTTTCGTTTTAGAGATATTTACGTTTTTGTGAGTAAAGTACTGACGTCATAGGTGGTTTCACTAAAACAGTACAACACTCAATCAAGAATATCTCTAGAAATATTAAAGCAGTGTTTTTCAAACTTGGCATCAGGACTGTACATCACAAAAAAAGAAAAATGACAGCTATCGTGCCGTTGCCATGACAACAGTTATGCCACTGGTCCTGTTTTAATTAAGACTAAAATTCCCAGATTTCATCCTAAACAAGGATCATCCATTCACAACAATCTAATGGGGATAGTTAAGTGCCGAGCTAGACCCTGTGTCACTTTAAAAGATTGCAAATGGGGATATTTGGTTTTTCACAGAAAGTGACTGGAGCCCAGATTGTTGCCATGGCAACAACATAGTCGGTGTCATTCTGTTCCTTTTGTGATGTACATTTCTGGTGTTAAGTTTGAAGAATATTGCTTCAATATTTCTGGAGATATTCTTGATTGAGTGTTTGTACTGTTTTAGTATGATGTCATCACTTTCCTCATTTACATAATACAAAAACGTAAATATCTCTTAAAAGAAAAAAGATATTACCAAAAGGAAAACGCCATTCTTCTGTACTTTGAAAAGCCTTTCAAATAAGCAGCAATTATTTTTTAGTCCATGGCCACTTTAAATAGAAACATGATTTTTAACCAATCAGCGCTCATAATTTCCTAGGGCTGTTTTCTAATAGTCAGTATTTAACACTTAATGTCTGGTCCCTTGGGGAACAGCGAATTTTGTTTCCCGATTCGAGGGAAACAAAATTCACTGTTCCCCAAGGGATCAGTCATTAAGTGATTTGTTATATGCGCTGAGATTCCAGCAACAACATCGGGCCACCTCTGATCACGTGCAACAGCGGTCAACATTTCGAGGGTAACAGTGAACTGTTACTCGTTTGACGTCATAGTTTTTGCAATGTTGCCCGCTCGCAGCATTTGGCGGGAAACAGTTTCATTGGTAGATGTCATGTGACCATGAACTAGCCAATGAATGGGCGTGCTATAGCGGTAAAGACGCCAGCTATGTAACAATAATAATTATAACTGTTTAAACTGGGGTTACTAGTAAAAAGAAAAGTGTGCTTCCAAGAGTTATTTCCCATTCCTCATTGCCATTGTACCCTTTATTTATCACAATGATGTTATTATGAAATAGAGAAAGTTTTCCAAAAATTACATGTTAAATAACATTTCTTCTTAGCCTTAATGGACCTGCCGTAGGAGTACTTTGCTGTTAAAAAAAAACTTTGTCTTAAATTGTCCTAGAATTCTTTTCAGGTCATAACATTTTTATTCTGACAGTTAACTATTAGTTACTATACCTATTAACCCAACGGCTCACTCTCATCATCTCAAAAGAGCAAATCCCAATAATTTATAGAAACTGAGACTGTGAGGCCTGTCTAATTGCTAAGGATAATCTACTAACCAATCCTTCGAAAAAAAACTTCATTTTGTTTGGCAAGCAGAAGATCCACAGAGTGTACACAAACTTTCTTTTTTCTATATTGGTGGACAAAGATTACTGAGGGACTGGTCATAACGTACAGGAAGGGGAGGGCCAGGGAAATTGATTTTCTTGCAGACAGGGTTTTAGTGGCCCACCCTTCCTTGTTAACACAAAAAATGTAGCCCACCTTTAAAATCCTTACATAAAAATGAGTGACTTCCCCTATCAGGGTCATCTTGAGCATGAAGAGAACAAATTCAGAGTTTTTTCACTAGTGGTTGCAAGCTCATGTTCATATTGAGATAAAATAGTTGAACTCTCATCTCCTAAATAAAGATGCCATATCAAAACTGGGGAAAAGAATGCCAAATGGTTAAAATTGCTTTCTTTTTTCTTTTCTTTTTCAAAAAAATAAAGATGCTTACAAGAGAAGCTATACAAGTTTTTTACATGGCAATGTGGCAAAAGACAGTGACAGAGATACCAATATTAATGACTTCACTGAGGATGATTCTATTGAGGAAGACTGGATATTATTACATGCAATCTTTAATCATTGCTTTCATTTTGTTACTTTTTGTAAAAAAAGTTTTTTTTTACATGAATATTCCTTATTGTCACAATCTTCTCAAAACAGCAAGTTACTACTAAAGTCAGGAGGCGTAATTATTGGAGCAGTTTTATCCCTAGTCAACTATATAGTTACATTACTGTCAATTTATGTGTTAAATTAGGTATCTATGCATACCTGCTATGAATTGAAGCATAATAACCCATTATTATTTATACCCCACCCCTAATATATTGCATGTATTTTTTGTTACCCACCCCTTTTCATGTGCACAAAAATAACAGCCAACCCCTGCTTTTTTTTCCAGCCCATCCTCTCCTGTACTTTATGACCAGTCCCTAAGGTGGCTCAAAACAGTTCCCAGCACTTAGATTTTGATGGGTCGTTATAGCCACTATTTATCACTTGATGCTACAATCATGGTATCAAAACACTCCCCTGGAATCATTGGTGAAAAAGTTGTTATTATTTTCATGACACAATATATGTCACCAGAGCAGCAGTATGACCTGCTAAAAACACCCTCACTTACAGCTACGGGCTTATGCAGTGAAACCTGTATTACATGGGTGTCTCCATCCGCTTAACAGAGGCATTTGCTGAATGCAGGTTTATTATACAGTACACGTGAGAGGCGAGGTGGCATCATGGTTAGTGCGGCTCGTTTCCGGATTGAGCAGTCCGGGTTCGAGTCCTGGCCGGGGACACTGTTGTGTTCTTGGGCAAGGCACTTTACTCTCAAAGTGCCTCTCTCCACCCAGGTGTATAAATGGGTACCGGCGAAATTAATGCTGGGGGGGTAGCCCTGTGATGGACTAGCATCCCATCCAGGGGGGAGTAGAAATACTCTCAGTTGCTTCATGCTAAGGAAACCGGGATAAGCTCCCGCCTAATGAGCCACTTGGCTCGTAAGCAGACTTTACCTTTTTTACATGTGGGAAGAAAATATGGGGCCTCAAGCTGGTGTCCATTTATCAGAGGGAGTCCACTTAATATGGGATCCACTTAGTACAGGTTTCACTGTAATTCAAAAAAGGAAAAGTGAATTTTTTACATTTATTATCATAAGATGCAACTTTTGGAAAAGTTCAAAAAATTATATAATAGGGTTAAGAGCCTTTTAAAAAACAAAACTCTCATTTAATTGCAAGAGCTTGCTTTTAAAATGATACAATAATATCAAATTTGAGCTTTGAGGTTTTCACAGTTTTACAGGGAGCCTTTTGATCCTCCTTTTTTAGTACTGAGATGCTATGCTGCAGTAGTGGATTGAACTGATTTGCTACAGTGAGTTACTGGTGAATTCTGCTCTTCAAGTGTATTGCCTTCCTTAGGATTTGCAGATTCATCACATTAGCTCTTTGGAGAGTTTGTTGAGAGTTTGGGTGCTACAAGTGACATTTCACCTGTGTTCTCAGAATTAACATTTTCACTAGTGCCATTTTCAGAAGAATGAGTAACTTTCTCATCAGAGGAAACATGCTTCTCTACATCAGCTAATGTTGTGCTTGCAAAGTTATCACATATGTCTTTCACAGGAACATCTTTCTTGTGAGAATGTAAGAAAACGACAACCACTGAGATGTTGTCATTAGATCCTCCATTTTTGGCAGAATCCACAAGAAGTTTAGCAACAGATGATTTATCTCCTCCTTCTGCTACATGCTGGACCACCAAATCAACAGCTTCACCTGGCTTAACAACATCCCACAAGCCATCACATGCTAATATCAGGAAGTCTTCATTACCTGTTAAAAGGAACATGCCATTAAAAAATGCAAAGCATGTGGCGGTCAAAGTGAAAAAACTCATGCATTCGTTGGTCATATTACCTTCAAGATCAAACTGGTTAGTATCTGGCTCTCCACTAATGTAAGGCTTGTGCTCGGCATCACCAATTGCCCGTGATACAGAAAGGCTTCCATTTACACGCCAAGCACCAAAAAATACAACACAACCCCCTAGAGCCTCAATTCGCTGTCTTTCATCCTATGAAATGTTACAATAGGGGTTAAAATCTTCTACCTAATCAAAATAATGAAGGAATTTTAACTTACTATAATTGGTAACATTGATAGTTTCTTTATAAAATTATATAGCAAAGTGAATTTGAACACTATGAACATCAGTATGTAAAAACAAATTATTTGGTCTTGGAAGAACAACATTATTTCTTCTGAACCCCTGAAATACAGCCACCTCCATAACATGATTACTTCAAATATGAATTATTTCATATACACTTTACATCATGATTACTTAGCTCTACTTCTTGGGGGTCTGTATTTAAGAGATTTGACAGTAAATAAATACAATTCATGACAAAATATCTGCATCTACTGTATATAATACAATCAACTGACCGTGTTTTGTTCTGTTTAGCATGGTATAGATAATAGTTTTCCTTTACCCCACACTCAATTCACCCTGTGACCCCACAGATACACATACAATTCCCAAAAGAGACAACTTGGATGTTTGATACCTCTCTATTTGGTTTGTGAGGATTCATCAATAGACAAGGCTGTCCAGCTTTAGATAGTACCACCTGTGAATCTCCTAACCAGGCAACATAAAGTGTTTCACCCCTAATAAGGACAGCAACGCCTGTGGAACCACTTCGAAGACCCTACCAGGTTTGGAAACAATAAAATTTTATAAGCACCAATGGAAAGATTCACAACAGTTTGATCACTCTTGCTGTGTGATTAAATTGACAATATCATATCAACAGTGTCCTGGCATGTACATTTTGTTCAATGGTAGTTTCAGAAATGCTTTCGTCAGTCATTGACAGCACATAATAGTTGTTATAAAGTTTCTTTGCAATTTCATTCCCTGCTGGCCTGATGACATTTTTGAAGTGTAGGAAGGCAATAGTTGTCCATACAATTTAGCATGAAATTAGACACACGAGAAAACAAAACTGGGACATGCCATGAGAGAGAAACAAGACTTCTACCCAACACAAAATTGCTAACTGCACTCTGATGCCCAGATTGTACACAACAGGGCTGTAGCTAAGAAAATAATCTTGACTCCTGGCTAAGATTTTAATTGAGCCGGTCACCATTTTTCGTGGACGAACTGGAACAAAATTTCAGCCCCAATTTTTTGCAACACCTTGAATGCAGGGCTACCAAGCTTAGCTTTGTGTTTACATGACGGCGGACGCAGTACATGGAAAAAGAACATGCTCCTCAGCACTCCAAGCTGTAAATGTTTTGGTCCCCATGGCAAGTGAAAAAAAAACCATTTGGTGACAAATTTTCCAAAGAGGTCACCAATTTGGTGACTAGTGTTAGGTTCTCCTGTTTGGGTTCCCTATTCTAAAATAGTGAGTATCACATGACCCATTTTCCATAATTATAATTTTGGTCTTGTACACAAGACTCTTGTCTCTGGATTAAAAGAGTTTATACTGCCATCTTGATTTGGTTTTACTGTGTTTCTGGCCCTTTTGTGAATACACAACAACTAGTGCAGCATAAAAAAGGCCAATTGCTCATCAACAAGGCCTTCAAATTTTTTTAAAAAAGTACCTCTTGGTCAACAGGTCTGGGCTACATTATCTGTTATGAGTGGATGAGTGAGAGATGTGGTATATCACAGCAATCAGATTGGGGCTACCATAAACAACCAATCAAATTGCCACTTGTAAAGGTGAATCGTGTGTGAAAATAGAACAGCTATCATTATTTGTCTACAAACAGAAACAGATATGTTAATGTAATTATTCTGACATTTTCAATGCAGCACTTGCTATCAATGTTTAAGCCTAGAACTTTGTAGACTAGCCTTCTATGCAGACATTCTTGGGGCTTGTCATGCAATCCTCCTCCACCATGAATGTCTGCCAAAGCCCACAGCACATTCCATCCCTTTTGTTTGTGTGCACCCCAATCAAGGCTGCAGACTTTGTCCTAAAGGTCCGCTGGAGATCATGCGAAAATTACGTTAGAGCCAATTGGTGCTGGCTTATTATGGAACAAAAAGCTAATAATTAACTTAACAGACTTGCTCGTGACTAGAAGTACATCGCAAACTATTGGGCTGATACATGTCAGTGTCAACGCTTTCAAAGTAAAATTTTTTTCTAATTCAGTCTGCATTCTGAAATTCATGAGCACTTCATCTTTTTCATGGCAAAATAAACTATAGTTTAAACAGATTACTGCAACTGTCTCCCACACATGATGAAAGGACACACCAGTAGTTTGGTGATTTGAAATCATTTCTCAAGTTCCAAGTAGACAGGCTTTCAGCATTCAGCATCTGACAGAAACAAGCCCTGCAAACGAATGTCTGCATACACACATGTTCATTATTTTTCTTCATGTACTAAATACTTTACAGCTTCTTGCAAGCGACTGAGTACCCAATGAGAGACTGGGCACTAGTAGGTTAAGTCACGTTTTTCCCAAAATCTACCCGTATGACCCCACCTCAAAATTTCAGGAACAGGAAATTGGGTCTGATTTAACATTCACGCAAAGTAAAATAAAAATCTGTAACAGATTTTTTGCAAACTAAGAGAATGTGAAATCAAAAATAGCTCAAATTCTGTCTTACAGATTTTTTTAAAATTTTGGCTCTAAACATGATTCACCCTAACAAATCAACTGTGAAAATGTCATCATAGGTTGTACGGTAGGTTTTTGAGCAATCCTCGATCAATGATAAGTTTTTACAACCTTGGACGAGAATTAAATTGCGCATGCCCTTTATTTAAGCGAGCGCTCATGTGACGCCATATGTCGCGTGCGAGAAAGCAAGAGTAAACTAGAGCTCTTGTACCGGGTGTTTATCAAACTTTTTTGCCATATTTTTTAGCCCTAGGTTTAAATAAACGTTTGAACGGAGTTTGAAACTATCGCTACGTACACCAAAGCGATTTAACACCTTTTAAGTGCTGAAGTGGTTTTCGTTACTTCTTGAGGTTACTTGCATCATTTTTGCACACGCAACAAATACTGACGTGTGGCAGGCTATCGTGGCGCGCACTACTAAGTCTCGGAAAAACAATAACTTAAGCCACCTTAAGTTATTACGGTATTTAATGGTTAAACTGAACCATAGTGATAACAATAATGGAAATGCCTAGCACATAGTTTTCTTGTCAGACACTAGACTTGTTGAGTTTCACTTTAAAAATATAGACATCTACATGCATACACAACACACACATACATTCATGAACACGTGTTGTGAAAAATAGAAAGTAGAGGAATGTCTGTTGAACTTCTCTGGGTCCAAAGTCTGTATCCTTTATTGGGAAGCATGCTAGTATCAATTAAGTAGCATTGTTCATGAAGTAATACTGTCTTCTTCTTGAAACATTTCTCGGAATCAATAACGAGATACTCATTTGAAGTGGTTTTCTCTGTTAAAAACCAAAGAAATTGTGTACAGCTATAGTTATGAATGAGAACACTGCAGAGTTTTGAAATTTGTTTTTGTTGCAGGTAAATGTAACAAGTCATTTCAAATGGTATCTTGACACTTGTTTTTCATGCACAAATCGCTTCAATTAAACTGAGAAATAAGTGATTCTTATTCACATGGTCAGAATAAACAAATAAGAAGCAGCAGCACTTCCAGAAACTTTAACTTGACCTAAAGGTTTGGACGTGACACTGGTTCTTTTTTGAAAACAGAAATCCTTGCATGGTTCAAAGAGGTGAACTTACATCTCTAATAAAGACATGAAACGTTTTTTTGCACCAAAAATGCACTCAGGTGTTGGAAGGGGTAACACAACAATAAATGTGTGACAAGGAAAACTTCACAAACTCTGCAGATCTCATGACATCTTATAAAATTTATACAGTTTCCATGTGTGTCTGGTTGTTTCTGGTTTCAAGTTAGGTAATGCTGTTTACCTTCAAAGTCTTCCCGTTCAAATTAGTTTTGAAATAAATATTAATTTGAAGGGCTTTCATGGGATATCAAAACCGAAAAACACTACAATCATTGCTGAAAACACAATAAAACTACACTATTGCATTTACCATGTTATAATTAAATTCATTTGGTTCTTGTTATAAAATAAGCGAGAACTATTGAGACAATCTCAGATTGTGCAGAGTACAAATTAGGGAGCTTAATCATGCGTGTTTTTGAGACGCAGACGGTAACCGGAAGTGAATTTTAACTTGCCCGCACACAACCACATTCACATTGCTAAGTATCTTTCCTCCATTAGAAATGAGTAGTATAAAAATCTAGGAGCCAATACTTTCCTTTCCACACGAAATGTCCTCTTCCGGTTGCCGTCCGCGTCTCAAAAACACATGTGCTTAAGCTCCCTATTGACAGCTCTGGGACGGTAGTCCCATAAGTGCTCACCCATGCTTGGTTCACTTCCGGTTTGTATCTACCTTGGAAGTCTGCTAGGGCTTTTTTCCACAGTAGTGTGTATGTTTCAAGTTGAATTTTCATTCAAGATCCAAACATTACCTACAACTACTGTGTCACAACTGATTTTAAATTTTACTCTGGTGTTTTACAAGGATTTTTGTCCATTTTAAATTCAATAATACATTGAAGCGTGACAATTTAGCACTTTGTGCAAACTTTGTAACTTGATACTTTTGTTTTCCTTGCAAAGGTATGTAACATGAAACTGTTGATTTCTCCCTTGCTTGTTTTCTGGGATAAATAAAATAATAATAATAATAATAATAATAATAATAATAATAATTTATTAACAGATCCACAGGGTGGCTCTTCCCTGATAAATTACATTAATTACAATTACAAAATAAATCAAATTAAGTTATTTACAAATTATACAGTAAAAACAGGATTAACAGAATCCAATTACAGTAAAACTAACTAATCGCTTTCTACTTTGTTTCTTAAAAAATCCCTTGAGAGTCTTAAAATGGTTCTGTAATCTTTACATTTTCTAATAGTTTCCGGTAGATTATTAAATAGCTTTGACGCATTATCTTGGAAAGTGCTGTTTTAAGTCGGGACCACTAATCTGATTGAATTACTTGAGCGCAGTTCCAATGCAAGGGGCATTCCTGTTTTATTAAGAAGCCAATCGTGTATCTGACAAAGAAATGGAAAAGAAACAATTTTGTTTTTTCTCTTATCACCGATGAACAAGAACTAATTTAATTATCAGTTAGTAATGGAATACCACTTTCTTTTTCCTTCTTTTTTCTTTAACAATAAAACAATTCAAAATCAATACACAACCATATTGACTGACACAACTGAGAAGCATTTCAACGAGAAGTATTGAAGGCAAACAGCCCTACTTGGCCAATATTCTGCCTCGTACCCAGGCGCGTTCCACCGGATTCGAGAGCGACTGGGATTCTAATTCTGCGCTAGGTATCATGGGAAGGGCGAAGAGAAAGGCGCGCCCTCACTTTTCTTGTTCACCCTTTCCAGCGTCCTTTGCGTGCATGGTAAACGTTCCCGATCCCATTGCGTGATATACTTTGATAGCTCATGTGGTCGCGTTTTCTGTTTTCCTCACTTGAGATGCCTAGGAACGAGGCAGGTCAATATTATCCTGCATCGGTGAACAAGTTTCTTCAAAGACTGATTAAATTAATTTGCGTTTTCATTAAGTGCACAGAGTCTGCAGCGATAAATGAGCATTTTCCTGGTTTCTTTTGTCACAAATTGACAATTTGAAGGATATTGAAGCCACTAGCTTGGGAACATTTTGTTTTCTCTTACAGACATAATTAAGGCAAGAAATAAACAAGCCACTAAGGAGAGGCTTTACATTTCCCTTTTTATTTTAAACTTTAGCAAACTTACTATTGCAGTTTGAAAACAGCAGATGATATTTGTTGAACCATACAGTGGGTAACTCTAAAAGATACCTTTCACTTTTACACTAAAAGGGGACAAGTGGCACTACCTGACATTACATGGCATATAAAAAACTGTGTGGAAACATAGTAGATAACACTAAGACAATAGAAAGCATGCCTCTTACATGTTGGGTTCAACGAGTTTACAAGAATACTTTCAGGGAATTAGCAACACTCGGTTAAAACTGTCGCCTTATGTGCATGAGCAAGAATACAAACAATAAACTTACATTTTCATGGTGAAAATGTGAGTCCAGTTGCTTGAAAAATACGGGAAGGGGATTGTAATGTAACTTCAAGGCCAGTTACGGAATCCTCTTTCTGAAATGATATAAAGGGACAAGTAGTCTGTGTGATTGCCTGAGGAAAAGAAGTAACAAGCTGGCCAAGCACTTTCAACACCATCAATGAAGAAATGCAAGAAAAAGACAAACTTTTGGCTCTTGTAGTTACACAGATACTCTAAGTGAGATTTAACATTGAAGTATCACTGAAAAACTGTTTGGCGAATGCAGAAAAAACTTAGCTGGAGGGCAGGACCAGTGCAAAGTACTGTCAACAAGCTGAAGCAAGTAAAACACTCAACATTTTTTGATACTTTTAGTGATGTTATTTTAATAGGTGAATGCTAGAGGTTATCCTCGCCGATCCTTCCGCAAAGTTGGTGAACAACACTGTAATAAAGGTCAACCAAAACGTTGAGGTTTTGTTTGACTCTTTTCATGTGGAAACCTTTCAATCCCAGTCTAACTCAACCTGTCTGGAGCCCATTACCAGGAGCCTCTATACCAACTGTACCCTTGAGTCAACCCTGTCCCATATCTTTTTATTTTTAGAACTGTGATATCTGTGGGAGTTTTTTGCTTTCTGCGAAATAAAGTGATCTTGTTTTTGCCTACATCGGCATAACAGCCCAAAAGAAAAATGGCATCCAAATCTTACAACCGAGGGAAACTGGATATCAGCAAACTGGAAGTTAATAAAGTAATAGACAACTTGAAGATGGCATTCATACATGTTGAACCCCCTGTAGTGCAAACCGCCTTGTATTTTCTTAGTCTGGTATGTTAATGTGCACTTTTATGCTTTGTTTTTTGTATTTGTTGCTATATAACTTCTTGTAAAATGAAGTGATCTGTATGATTCAGATCTTGCTGCAGGCCAAGGACCGACAAAAGCCAGTAATCCTGTAGCTCTTCCAGACCTCTATTTTCATTCGTCCGTATGACCTGTAGCTTCCTTTGTTATCAGGGCCAGGAGCATTGTTTCTGTTGTATCATCTATTGTTTCTTTCTCCAATCACACACTGCATCTGGAAAGCTACAGGCTTGCTCACAAAAGCAAGGAAACCTACGGATGACTGGCCATGATGCGAGCAGTCTTGACGATGAAAAAGATCATGCATCAAACATTAATGATATACAGTGAAGAAAACTCTATGAGAAGCAGCAGAATAAAGCCAAATAATCTGAAGACTTGGATCAACTCGAGGAAGTTTCAGCTGCCAGGTTTAGTGTTGACATATTACATCTTACTTTGAATTGAAGCCTTGTCCACTCAAAGACTTTGAGCCAGATACTCACCTTCCTGAACGTGTGATGTGTTGTAACTTTGGGATAAACAAGAGGTCTCCAACAAAAAAAAAAAGTCTCCAACCCCCATGACCTCCAACTTTTCACGGATGCCTCTGGGTCCTTAGGCTATGGAGGGTTCCTTGACGGGCTATGGTTCCAGGGTCACTGGCTTCCAGAACACACCCTTAACAAAAAACAGGGCATCAGCATTGAATGGCAGGAGTTATTCCCCATCTACCTGGCATGTGTCTTGTGGGGCCCTACCTGGTTGGGAAAGCGTATCCTGATGTGGTGCGACAATCAGTCAGTCGTAGCCATCATAAACTCCAAACACTCCAAATCCCCCCGGATAATGGACCTTGTCCGCAGCATCACGCTCCTTACCCTCTCTTACAACTTCACAATCAACGCCACCCACATCCCTGGGCTGGATAATGCTATTGCTGACTCCCTTTCCCGTTTTTCAGATGGACCGTTTCCGGGCCCTGGCCCCCACAGCCTCTCCCACTCCCTGCGTCATCCCTTCATCAGCGATGCTCATCTGACAGCCTCTGTACAGCAACACTTCGATGCCTCTCTTGCCCCCTCCACAAGGCGAACCTACAAGGCAGGTCAAAAACATTTTTTAACCTTCAACCTTATGCATGGATTGGTGGGCCCCTCTAAACCCCTACTGCCAGCCTCAGAACTGACCCTCATTTATTTTGCCTCTCACCTAGCCCAAACAGTTTCATATGACACAGTCAAACAATACTTGGTGGCCGTTCAAGACCTCCATCGTGAGCTCAACTTTCCCCTCCATATTCAAAATATGCATCGTCTTCAAAAAGTCCTAACCGGTATAAAGCGTCTAGCCCCCTCCACAAAGCGTGATCGCTTCCCTATAACAACCCAAATCCTCACCACAATCCACAACTATCTCCACCCCGCACTGAGTACAAATTTAGATCACATTATGCTTTGGGCTGCTTTCACCCTAGCCTTCTTCGGCTTCTTACGTGCTAGTGAGTTCACTTGTAACGGTGCCTTCAACCCCGAAGTCCATCTGACCTCCCAAGATATAACCTTCCACCCAGATATGCAATCACCTTCCCTTATGCGGGTTAAGATAAAACAGTCCAAAACCGACCCTTTCCGCCAGGGATGCACCCTCACCATAGCAAAGTCCACCTCACCCATCTGTTCTGTGATGGCGATGAAAGACTACATTCTCCAAACCCAGCCTCCAGCAAACCGTCCTTTGTTTACATTCTCTCGATCTGGCTCGTGGCTGACCCGCTCAAGCCTCACCAAGGAGCTCCGGTCTATTCTAGAGCAATGTGGCTTCTCGTCCACCAACTTCTACTCTCACAGCTTCCGCATTGGAGCCGCCACATCTGCAGCCTCAGCAGGTATCCCTTCATGGCTAATCAAAGTTCTAGGACGGTGGAGTTCAGACTGCTACGAACTTTATATTAAAACTCCTCAATCTACTATTTTAGCCGTACCTAAAATGTTAGTAAGCCACCGAAGCTCTCATTCTTGATCTTCACCTCGTAAGTAATCTTAGTTTCCGAATAGGGCACCTGTTTTTTGCCAAAGGGTCATGCCCCCACTTTATCTTACTGTGGGGGTATTGCGTCCCTCGCTTAAGCAAGTTCCACAATTCGTGGCAGGGAAGTGCACCCATTAGCTGCACTTTACCCCACAGTAAGG
>CM042753.1:19873339-19901861 GCA_022496165.2 Catalaphyllia jardinei
CTTTTTGCCGTGGGGTTTTCTTTTTGCCGTGGGGTTTTCTTTTTGCCATGAGGTTTTTCTTTTTGCTGTGAGTTGTAGGCCACCGTAAAAAAATTCGAATGATGACTGTATAATATTGATGCCTATATGTTTCCAACTTGTAAAAGAAGTTAACTAAGATTGAACGAAATAGTTGTGTTCATAAGAAATCGTGCGAATCAAAATTTTGAAAGCGATGTTTTGCGAAGGCGAAGTTCTGTGAGAAATTCTCACGGAATCGAAAACTTCGATTTTCGTTATTATGCTACGCCTATTATAAAATTGGTGCTTACAGCACTGTGTTTGCAATGTATACAGTCAAGGTGTCCAAACGAATTATTTTGGTTGTGAAAATCATGAATCAGTAATTTGGAAGAAAAGAATGTTTTTCGGCTGCGCCAGTTCCAAAGTTTTGATATTTGCGGTACTGTGAGAATCAAGGGCATGAAAACCTTTGTACTTGTCAGCTGTTCATTCAAAGCTACACAGGCTAGCATTTACTTTTTTGATGCAATGATGGATGTTAGAGTATCCGGCTAGTGAAAAATTTGTTTTGGCTAGTGAATCAAACCTGTCACTAGCCACTGGGCTAGCAAGCTAAAAAGTTAGTCTTGAGCCCTGATCCATACATCACTAATTATTTATAAATAAATTATTTTATCACTGCCAAGTTTGTTATTAAAATTATTTGTTAGAACACAGGCTCCCCAAGCTCAAAATATGTGATGTATGCAACAGCTTGTGAATATAGAGAATTGTATAGGAAAATCACCAATCATAAAAAAAAATTGTACTAAATAACTACATGTATCTCATTTGAAATAAAGTTTTCCTACAGTACCTCAAATGTGTTGCGAACTTGTCTCTTGTGCCGATTTTAAAGCCATTCTGATGCTGTTTAGTGAAGTTATTTGAAACCGTTACGCCTCCTTCTGAAAGAATGGAAAGGCAGACCACTCCATCCATCGCTGGCCAGATGTCACTCCACGAATCGCGTTCTTCTCAAAAGAAAAAGTCCCGAATTGCAGTAAAACCAACAATTCCATAAAGCTCATCTCACTCCAAATATGTGTGCCTCAGCGGTCAGAATGACATGAAGAACAAAAAAATTGCCTTAAAATTTGCCTCTTTGGCCCTCCTCAAAGGCGTGTGATGGGGTCCGCAACAACAGCCACTCGCAAGGTGGTTTCATCCTCAACTCTGATTAATCCACTGGAGGGAAACATACACAAATCAAGTGTCCCACTAGGGCTCCCAAGGGCTATTTTCTGACACTTGTATAGTTAGCAATAGCCAATCACAGCTATGTTTACAACACTCTGGGAAAAGCCCACGAAAAGCTATGTGAAAAATTAATGAATGTGACAGTGTCATGCAAAACAAAGCAAAATTTGCGGGCATTCAGGGCTTTCACTCAACTTGACTAGTGAAGCTGCAATTATTTAATGTAAAATGAATGTACAGTCCAAGCCAATCCACTGCCGTAAACAGTACAGGCAATCTCGCTCGAACAAACCACAGCGACTTTCAGTTTTATAATTCAGAATTTTTTACAATACTTGTCACTAGCCCGGTAATGAAAAGGTTGCGGCCTGCCGAGACAAACTGCAGCGCTTCTTCTTGCTCTGCATTGAGGGCCATTTCAACGAAGAAATCAGGAAAAGAAAACAATAAGAAAATAACAAAAAAGAAATCAACTGACAGAGAATATCACCAGATCACGGCAATCAGAAAAATACAGTTTTAAAGTATATAATTGCCGCCTCAATAGTCAAGTCGAGTGAAACTCCTGAATTAATTTTTCACATAGCTTTTCGAGGGATTTTCCCAAAACATGGCTGTGATTGGCTATTGCTAACTATACAAGTGTCAGAAAATAGCCTTTGGGAGCCCTAGTGGGACACTTGATTTGCGACAAAATGTACGTTTCTCTCCAGTGAAGGGTCATGTTGTCAGCGCGCACTCAAATTAAAATGGACCAATCAGAGTGAGGATGAAACCACCTTGGGAGTGGCCGTTGTGGCGGCCCTCATCACAAGCCTCCGAGGAAAGCTGAAGAGGCGAATTTTAAGGCAAAGTTTTCATTCTTCACGAGTCTTTCAACCACTAAAGCACACCTATTTGAAGTGAAATTTATTGGGCTTAATGGAACTGTTGGTTTTATTGTGATTCAGGAGTTTTCCTTTTGAGGAGAAAGCGATTTGTGAAGTGACGTCTGGCCAGCGATGGATGGAGTGCTCTGCCTTTCCATTCTTTTAGAAGGAGGAGTAATGGTTTCAAATAACTTCACTAAACAGCGTCAGAATGGCTTTAAAATCAGCACAAGAGACAAGTTCACGACACATTTGAGGTAGGAAACTTTATTTCAATAAGATAGTTATTTACACAATTTTTTAATGATTTGCGATTTTCCCATACAATTTTCTATATACACAAGCTGTTGCACACACCACATATTTTGAGTTTGGGGAGTCTGTGGTTAGAACTGTAATTTCAGAATAAATTTATATCTTTTTCTCTCAGTATTTAATGGTTATGTTAGAAACGACAGAGCTACATATAATACTACAGGTGTACATGCAATTCCTAGACCAAAACAAAACTAAAAGAGATATAAGCACTTCTGAGTACTCAACAACTTACAAGCATCCTCTGATTCATCAGTTCTGTAGGTAGAAAGATCTCTTTCTGTGATTTGCTTCACTGCAGTGTTAGTGAGAAGCCCTGTGACAATTTCTGGAGCTTCACTAAAAGAATCAATTAAGAAAAAACCTCATACACTGTACATCAAAAATGCTCCTATATTACAGCATGGTGTTGTCCCAACACTCTTTTATACTAAAAGGTAATCATCTGTGCAGGTCACTATTAAGTGGTTCTCACCTGATTCAACCATTATTTTGTTATTACTATTTTTGAGTACAGTCGAACCTCTCTTTACGGACACCTCTCTAATACGGACAGTTCACTTGGTCCCGGGAAAAGGCCCATACATTCTTTGTAAAAATAACCTCTATAATAGGAACCCTCTATAATATGGATAACGGACACGAAATCTCTGCCCCAGAGAGAGAAATCATACAAACTTAACCTCTTTAAGGACACTCCAATGACGACAGTTCTTAATCAACACAACTTCCTGTTTTTCGTTACATATCAAAGTGTAATCAATTCTCATTGTTCATATGATAACAGTATCATTTGTTTCCAATCAGTAAAAATTATATATAGACAGGTCAATGCCATTTATCATCAAGATAGATTATTTATTTCTTATTTTGTATCTCCAGTTGTTGCTTTCCTTTTTAACCCATTTATTGCGAAGAAATGGATGAGTTTTTGTGGATAGGCGCAAAATAGCGTTAGCAGAAATCTGCGAAGACGGATATGACGCAGTGAGCAAAAATAACGGAAGTGACGTAACAAATTGGTTGGATTTGAGCAACCGCTGACCAAGTGGTCAACTTGCCACAGATAGCAAACATCATTTTCTGGATGATTGCAAAACACCGCAAGAGAATTTTTATTCTTAAATGTAGGCATTCAGTAAAATAAAATTGGTCCAAAACATATCTACCTGTATATATATACACCAGTATATAGTTAAATATTTTTTTTCTCCAAAAATAAGCCCGCGTACCTACCCTTCCCTCCATCTCGTGTTACGTGCCCGAGAAGGGAGCCATATTTTTACAAATGTTGTCCATGCCCGATAGGATGTATACTGCATTACTTGATACATGGAGTGAATTTGGTTAGAAATGTTGAAAAATTTTAGAATTTGTGGAGCCCAAACTGTAAATATTCGTTGGCCTCCATTAGGGTCATTACGGGCTCAATGAGTGCAAACTCCCAGAGTCTCTCAGCTCAACCGAAGGCAGCCTTGTGAATTTTGACTTCCAGCTTTTGCGATTTCTGGTGAGTAAATATTGCTTTCTTTAAACATTCTGCCCACATGTCAAATCGAAATGACCCAGACTAAACTAAAGTCTGCCTCAGACTTAAGTCCAGAAATATTCGCCAGGTTTACGTACGATCACTGCATGTGTGACAATTGCTATAAAGCTTCATTCAGTAATATTCACAATGTTATAAAATTGCTAGTTCCATTGAAATGCTAAGTGATTACAATTGCTTTATAACAATGGCCCAAAGTCGAATAATATCTGTAACAGATGATATCCTGAAATGCATAAAGTGGAATGGAATCTGTACTTTGTTGCAGATTATCGTCACCCGTGTGTTACACTCGTAGACCCAGATCCAAAAACTGACAATCTTAAAAGCTGTGTAACATTTGGTGACTATTGTAGTCACCCAAATGGGATCGAAATGCAGGTAAATAGTCAATTCAATATCTTAGATTGTTGGAAACAGAGTTGATCAGAGTTATCTGCAGTGTGTTTGCTTTCACTCAAGGCTCTTGTCCTGCTAGGCCCGGGTCAACTAAAAAGGGATGTGCCTGGTATCTTCCAAATTATTTTTATTTATATCTTCATCTTTTGTATCTATTTAATTTCAGGGGTAGCAGTTAATGTTACATCTACTGGATTTTTCTTGGCTACCCATAATAGTTATTTAATAATACAAATATAATACGTAATATTATTGTTACATGTATAAACAATGATACAGTCAAATGAATAATAACAATGACGATTCAAGAACTTTAAATTATAAATACTTTGAGTGCAGGGTGGATTGTCTTGGCAAACTGACTCCATCAGACTTAAACGCTTTCCTTCGAAAACCACACTAGCACACTTTCAACTTTAGCCAGCAGATAACTGATGTACAATTTGTAGCTCACCATAATTATTCATTATGACTGCCTCTTTTTCATTGAAATATTAAACATATTGGTACATATAATACCACTACAACCTGGACAAATACAAACTAAAATGTTGTTTTGAAAAATTTCCACCACCAGAAGTCAAGACTGACACTTAAATACAGTGATTAATTTAGTGTTAATGAACTGTCAGACTACCTAATATCTTTGTTGTGAAACTTCTTCACCACCATTGTGGAATTATTATCAGGCTAAACTTTTGTTAAATATTTAGAGTTTTTTGAGTTAATGATATGTGGCCAATCTGATCAGAACTTACCATCAAGCATTTTTGCTAACCTTTAGCACAAATCATTGACAAGAAAAATTTTCTGTGTAAATGATACACCGTAAACCCAAATTTGCAGAATGCTGGGAACAAGACGTTTTGCTCTTGAATATCATAATATGATAATATGTATGGATTGGACTACAAGTGGCACAAACCTCAATAAAACCCCAAGAGACTATGTTGTAGCTAGTAATATATAAAGTACATGTCAGTTACATCAGTGTACATGTATGCTTTTCTGCGTCCACTCAACCTTCCCACCATGCTAGAAACTAAACTAACAAAATAGGCTTAATATAATGCATGTGATATGGAATATTCTCCTTTAATTTCATCCAGACCTGTATTTTTGTAACATGGTACAGTGTACATCTTTAAAACAGTTACACAAGCTCTCTGAAGGTTTACTGATAAGTGCTGCACTAATCACTTACATTTTCTTTGAATGAAATATACATAAACTGTAACAAACAAATAGTGGATGAGGCTTTCACTTCATTTAGATGACACCAGTGACCACATTGCTAAACAATGAACAAAAATGCTTGACAACAGAACATACAGAATGATGGTACATTGTCCTAATCTATTGTACAGCAAATGATTCATTTACCCAATCAGTCAATTGTAAGCCTGCTGATAGATAAGATACATGTCAGGAAGAAGCCTGATGCTTATTGATGCACCACCAATATTGTTTAACACTATAATACACAAGAAACACTTAAGTCATTTCATGGCTAAGAGCATGAATGAGTTCGCTCATAAGAGCCCTTTGATTCTGCCTCTTTTCCTCTCGACATTTTCACTTAAAAGACTATCTGTACAGAAAGCTCAGTTTTCTGTAAGATCCAAGCACTTCTTCAAACGCTCAATGAGTTTATGCGGTCCAGTGAAAATATATCCACAAGGAATCTCGATGTCTAATCCTCCGCCCCGATTAACTACCTTCCCACATACGTTGACAACTCCATTGGTCCCTGGCGTTGCAAGAAAATGTCTTTCAAGTCCCAAACCCTCATTCGTATTGACCATCATCAAAAGCATTTGCCCCACGACTTGGCTATTCTTGATAACACTAACTGCATTTCTGTCTTGCTTGGGCCAGTTTTGACTTAAAGAACACTTAATACCATCAATGGAGCCTTTAAAGTGACATAATATTCCTGACCTTTATACAACAGACACCTCTCTAATACGGGCACTTTGCTCTGTCCCTTTGGTGTCCATATTAGAGAGGTTCGACCGTAATTTATACTTGGGCTTTCCAAAGGAGACACCTGAGTTGAAATTTCAGCTTTATTTTTTCTTTTCATTCAGTTGCAATCACAGTAAGTAGTCACCGCGCATGCCCAAAGTTATGTGCACGCTTACAATGACACAAACGACAAGCACATGGCATTTAAATTTTAACGGCAGAAGAAGCAAAGTTCCTGCCGCTGTTAGTAAGGACAAATACTGTGTATAATATGCTCGAAGGACATACAAAAGATACACATACCATCTGCGCTGGACCTACACTAAAAGATACATTGAGCGTTTTCGAAGAATTGGTCTGCAAACTTTTTGAGAGATGTCTTTATGAGCAAACATTCACGAGAAAACCTATCAAAAATCAAAGCTAAAGTAATGTTCATCGAAATAACCATCAATGCGAGCATCATGGTCAATTTAAATGTGACCATGACCCAAGCAGAATACCGATACAAAGTTTGAAACATCTAAGGAATAATAGCAGAAAGGTCAGAGAATTTGTCTATATATGATTTCTTTCGTGTATACCCATGTCAGAGCTATGAAGTTGATTTGTCAGCAAAGAGTGAGATTTTTGATGGCGTAGTCGTTGTTTGTGACACCGCAGGTGTGACCCCGCTAGGGGGGTCTGGGGGCATGCTCCCCGAAGAAATTTGCAGAAACGTGATGCAACTCTGAACTAGAATCTGCCATAATGTGTGGAGGGTCCACATTACCAGTCTGCGGTCAGCATATGTGAACATGTGTAATAGTCATTACGCACTGGCTCTGCACAATTATACCATAAAAGATAGTTTATTATGAAGGAACTTCACTAAACCAGCAACTTATCTTAAATGTGTGAGAAATAGTTTCAGCATGAGAGCGTAAGACTGAATTTGTTTGTGTGACTCTCACGCTCAATGCGTGAAACTTGAGAGCTCTTCCATGTCATCTACAGTGTACTGAAATGTCATGTATACCCATGTCACCTACAGACAGTGTACTCAATGTTAGAAAACAACATTTTTGTTTAACTGTTGTGGAAAAATTCATCCAAGTATAAAAAAGATAAAATAATTATGGAACTAATCAATATTTATCATTGTTTTCTTGTAACAAACTAATGTGATCCATGTAGCAAATTATTGTAAAACTACTAATTCCTTGCAAATAAAAATAATTTTGTAATAATTGCTGTGGTTGGATGACAATTTCTGCTGTTATCATATGCCCTTAAAATATTATCATTGTCACTAGTAGATAAACATGTATACTCAATGAAAAAATTATTAATTAAAAACTATCATAATACAGTTTGTCTTTTTCCTCACTGGTTATATAATACAGAATGAAAACACTTAGATAATTCTCAGATGAAAGTAAAAATTGGTAATTACTGCTCATTATCAACTGCTACAAAGTAAATGGTCATTTTTCATTCAAGGACAAATAAAATATTAAGTGGTTTTTGATTGGAGTAATTTCAATAGGCTTAGGCACTACTGATGAATCACATAAAAGTTATTAGATGCTAACTGCTTTGTCACCTTTTGTTTCTTTGTATTATCTTGCCCATTAAAGAAAAATGACTATTTAGTTTGTAGTTTGTAGTAGTTGATAAGGAACAAAAGAAAACAAGAGATTCACAGTACACCACTAAGCATTAGTTACCCTATGCTTTCACAGGAAAAAAATCACTCTAAGCACTAACAGGTAATTAGTGTTCTCTAGATTTAATGAAATAATTCTAACTGATAAACCCAAGTATACTAGCCCTGTAACTCCAAATGGAACAAAAAAATGGAACTCGTGTAATAGTAAAAATATGCTGAAGTATATTTCATGAGTTCATGCATGAAAACCACTCCAACAACCCCATAAAATTAATAGTTCATCTGCTAAATATACTTTGGTTCACAATGACTTCACCACTTGGGGCTGTTTACAATCAAGGTTACTGTAGACCTTGAAAGGCCTACGCATACATGTGCAAGAGTTTTTGACATGAGGTCACAGAAGTGAAAGAAGGATGTTTGCAATGCACGTTGTTTTGCTCTGTTTTCAGTACAAGATGACAGTGATGTCTTCATCTTTAAACGTCAAAGTAAACCTGTGAGCACAGTGTATGTTTCATATGAAGAACATTCAAGCGGTACTTCAACAATGACTTTTAATTATAAAATTGTTTTCACTGCAGAAAATTCTGTGAAATAGGAGAATAATGTGTCTTACTGTGCATTTGGCTCAAATTGCCATGGGTCCTGTTACTTGTTTTTGTTTTACCATGAATAAATTTGTTTTTGTTTGTTGCTGTTTAGTTTGTCTTGTCATTTGTTTGTTTTGACGTTAGTTGTCTTCTTTTTGTCAAGAGTGTTATGCCATTGCTGTGTTCCAACGTCAAGAAAGTGTGTTAAGTGTTGAAATATGATCAATTATTTTACGCAGCTACTACCAAAAGTAAAAACTTGCTTCTATCTTTTTTCTTTTCATGCAGTGGACCTATAGAATAGAGATCAGCTCAAGATTGGTGCGTTTTGGTGGCAGAGAAGTATAAAGTAAGACAGAAGAGGGAAGTGAAAGCAAGTGGGACAACCCCACCTTTTTTAGAACTTGATCAACTAATAGAAGTAGAAAAACTCAAGGAGGACCTCCAATAAAAATATGGTAGGAAAACTTGTTTTGATTTTTACTTTCATTATACTGGGGCTAGCTAGAAAGTGGGTTGCCAAGTTAAGACAAAATTAAAAGGGCTGATAGGAAAAAAAATACAGGCATAGAAGGGAACTTTCAATTGTTTCTTATTATTTTACCAATACAGCATTTTTTTTTAAACAAATCTAATCAGTCCACTCATGCTGGTATTTTTACAGCTTTTAAGTAGTCTACACACCTCTTCATGAGATAGAGTTATTTGGTGTATATAGATGTCTATTGCACTATAGCTAACCGGTATTATTTTGTTCTTGCTGCTTTTTCAACTTGTTAGTTGTCTCATAGCTACATTATTTATTATAGTATCCATGTTTAATGTCAGCTACTCTACAGTGCCTCTTATAATTTGAGAAAAAAAAACAAAACGAAACAGTAAGATTGGCATATCTAAATTTGCTCTTGAGGCCACTCATAACTCAATTTTGTGTTATGGGGATTAGGCAAAGGGTGGGGGTTTGTACTTCTTTTAGCATTGTGTGATATGCATGGGCCATTAATTTTTCTGCCTGGGTAAATTTCAAGTTTCTTTCTTTCTTTGTTTATTTTTATTGTGATGAATCTTTTTAACCCCTTGTCCTCTCCTAACCATTTTAAACACAAAATGAGCATTCTTCAAATCAATCATAGCCTTTGTGAAAGTTTATTACTAATGTTACCTTTTATAAATAATTATTTGGGGGGAATAATAAATTATAGAGTGAATATCTTCAGATCATGTAACTGACACGTCCACCTCTGTAGGTGAAAGGTGCCTCTTCAAAATCAGAGGACAGAGAAAGTGTTTTGGAAATGAGAATTGCCATGGAAACACTTGGCATGGAGAAAGCAAGAAAAGTAAAAGAGAATCTTGAAGAGGAGGACACTAGCAAAATTTCAAAGGAAAAAAGGCAGAAATTCAGGGAATGAGACCATAAAATATTTACAAGAAAAAAATACTCAGGAAATGAGTATCTGAGAGAAAGAGTTGCAGATGAAGGAAAGAAAACAAGAATATTAGAGAAGCAAAGATATGAAAGTATGATGGATGTGATTCAGCAACAACAGCAGTCAACTTATGATGGCTCTGCTTCAGCAAGTAAACAAATCAAAAGAGTCATAATAACCACCTTTCACTACATTCTTACTGATTACTTTCTTGGTAGAAATTCACCTTTTCACTACTTGGGTCATGGTAAAATTGTCCATATTGTGTGGAACATGTTGATGAGCTTGGGAGGCAGTAAACAGCTTTCAAATTCACTACTCTAATTTTAATAACTGCTTCATCCCTCGCTATACATAAATGTTCAAGGTTTATTTTCATTCCTATTCTACATCAAAAGTTGAATAATCAAAAGGCAAAGAAGAGTATAACTTTACAGTCTTGCAAATGGAGTTTATACAATTTTTGGTTGTTAATCTCCAAAGTTTAATTATATTTTATTAGAGTTGTACAAATGAACTTTTCAATTAGAATTAACTGTTCATGTCATGTACTGCTGCTTTAGTTTGCTTCTTCTAACCAACTGGGTGTAAAAGGTTGGCTATCAAACCATTTGGTACAGTCACAGACTGGAACTTCAAAGAGTGAACCCTTTTGTGGCTGTTGAACATTATTCTTTGTTCATGCAAGGGTCTCCATATTGGTCGAATCATTCCGTCTATAAATTAAACCTGCAACAATGTTGTAGTGCAGCCCCTTTATTCAATATGGCATCCGTGTAGGTATCAAAATAATGTGGATTCAGTATTATCATGATTCCACTGACACAGAATGTGACCATGTAAATGGTGCATGTAATTCATGACCGTATTTAATATCATGCTAATTTCAGGAATGGGTTGCCCTGATGCATGTTGCTGTATTGGCAAGCAGATGACATTTGCCTGAGTAGACACACTTGAATTACCATACGTATTAGCATATAATTTGCATATCTGCCCATGCACAGTTTTTTTCACATTCTCATATACCTCATGGTTCAAGTTTGGCTTGCATTATACCATGTTATATTCATCTAGTTTCATAAAACGTATGTATGATTCAACTACAAGACTCTTTACTAGTCTGACAATACATTGACAGAGTATTCTCAATCTTCCACATGTTTTATTAAATGAGCCTGTCCACTGAGCAAATTACATAACCCCTCTAACTTGTTGGCAGTGGTTCTCTGACTGCGGTGGTAGGTGCCCAGTAATGAAGTGCATCGGCAAGCAGTGAACGGTCCATTTTTCAACTCTAAATTTGGACATGCACTCGGGTTCCTTGATACACTCAATACTAAACCTTGCGTTTCCCTGCTAGCAGAGGCTCTTTTCCTTGTGTTTTCCGACGGAAGAAAAGAGACTTCTGCCATGTATCGAAAATGGCTACATTGAGCATGCTCCCGGCTTAGGAACCAAGCCATCATGCGATGTTTGTAGCACATGAAGAAAATAAAACCTTTCACTCGAACAGGAAACATTGACAAACAGAGATTAGGCCTACCAGCTCACAACGCAATGTGATTTGTCCACAACAATTCCAGTCAACCAATCGTCCATAACAGGAACTACTTGGATCGGATGTTTTCCAAGGTTTCCAGACTCCAGTAAAGCATTTTGGCTTTTTCAAGCTTCTTCATTGTATCATCGTTGTCAAACAGCTTCTGCTGCTCCATTTTAACAGCTTTCTGCCTGAGCCTTTGGCTGGACTCAAGCTGGTCAGATATGAGCGCAATTAGCGGTGAAACAACTACAACACGTGGGTTCGATGGCAGAATTTTCACCTTTTATGCAACAAGCACAGCTATCTGGTAGATGAGAGTTTTCTTGTGCCTGGTTGGCAAGCACACAAACATGTATCGCTGGTTAAAAAAAATGAAACAGGGCCTTGAACTGCTCGTCACTCAATCTTTCAACCATTGAGATAATCCAAAACGGAAGAAAAGCAAACTTTGTAACTCTTTACAATTGAAATCTTCGAGCAAACAAGCACACTATGTTTACAATGTGGGCTCAATATATAAATGACAACGGAATTAATGTAAAGAAATGGACAAGATGTAACGGGCCCAAATTGCGGTCAGCCAACAACGTGAGGAGCATGCGTTTTAATAAAGCCGTCCAAGACCGTGGATGGTTGTTAAATCAAAGCCATTTTAATCCATGGCAGAGGTCTCTTTTCTCCTGTCAACAAACACCAGGAAAAGAGCCTCTGCTAGCAGGGAAACCCCGCATATTTTTCCTATGAAAACTCTGGTTTTTTGTTTACAAATTTGCCTTCTTTAATACAACAGTTCTTCATCTGACAAAAGTCCTTGGTCATGAGAAATTAAAAGTGAATTTCTCACATCCCTTAAATACAGCATGTTGCAGATTAAGGTCACATTTACTTTGTAAACAATGACCAGAAACCTGTATCAGCTGTCACGTTCAGGGTGACACGAGTGTCCAGCTTAAGTAAAATGTTTTGCACCTAAAACGCTGTATTCTGCTGTCCATGTCACCAAAAACTTCTGATGCTTTAAGCTCTCTAATAACTGATGTAAACAATGTGGTTCCCAGATTCCCACTAAATTTGCCATTTTCCTATTTTTTAACCGCACACGCCTATGGTTCATGGTATTGCTTCGGTTTATTTAATTTTTTTTGGAGTTTTGTCGATGACCAGACCCGTACTCCCACTTGGCCAACTGTCGTCACCGGATGATGTCATCATCAGCCAATTACAGGCCATTTCTCAGCTCTCTTCATCATATCCCCCCTCAGGAGCATTTTGTCAAGTTAGCAAATTAATTATTCAGACAGAACATGGCTGTCTGGGTGAAATGTTTCTTTGGTCAAAATGGGGCCAAAATCCCTTGGAGATGCACATCAGGACATAATTATGCAAGGATAAAGAATGTAACTTAGTACCAGTTGCTGGCTACTAAGGCTGACATTATCCAGAGTTAAGCTGTATTTTCGTTTTGCTTGCATGTTCACTCTCGAAGGGAATATTCAATGGGCTAAAGAAGGTATTATGTCTGGCGTCAGCCATGGAATGTGCTGACCGTGATACATAAGATCGTGTTTACTGGAATGCACTTACAGTAAGAAATAAGATTGTGTTTACTTCACCAGAAGTGGTGGTGGGGAAAAAATAAAACCTTGGCCCTCGTCAAAACCCTTTGAACATATACAAATATATCTTTGTTTGAAAGGTCAATTATGGAGCCTTTTCTCCTTCGAGCTTAAGGTAAACAAAAGTCTCCGATTACAAATCACGTAACCATGCTATGCAAAGAATGTGAAATAAAATCTCTTACAATCCAGGCACTGAGCCAATTTTGAACCACACAATCTCTATTGTTTCCAATCTTAATTATTTCCAGGTAGTGTTTTCTCGCAAAACATTGTTGCTCAATATTACGTAGCGCATTTGTGAGCGCCAAAGAGTTAAAAGAGTGCGGTTTTAAGTTTGTTAAACTTCTTGTTTTTTTTTTTCTGGAGGACGACCGCAAAGGTTTAAAGTAACCTTAAGCTTTCCATGAGAAGCTGAAGAAGAATGTACAGACCTCCTTGATGGAGAGATCACAGATCACTCCTCACACATATCAGCCTACTTATTTTTTATTTTCATTATTTTTTCATCATCTTTATCAAGTCGGTAACAATACAACTCTGATTAGAAGTGTGGAACTCTAATTAGAAGTCTTCCTTGTTCTTTTTCTCACTTCTGGTCCAATGTTATCGAGAAAGAGGTATTGAATGAAGAGGAATACTCTATCCTTAGCTTCCGGTAATATTAAGGCCTCCAACAACACATCTTCCTTGCATTCTGCAATGATTTTGACTCACACTATCACATCTTCCCATGTATTTTTCTCAGAAGCAAAACATTGTTATTCCCAATATGACACCAGGAGCCAACTCATCCCATTCTCCACTATTCCTCTGTTGTAAACATGGAAGAGGGCAATTTTAGAACCTTTGAAAATTCATAGGAAGTAAACAAAAATAGCTACCACTGCAGTGATGATCAAGAAGAGGAGATCTATATTTAGTGAAAAACAATATTGAAATTATTTTGGGGGTTAGTGGCACAAAAATTCTCAAATTTCATTTAGTTGGTAATCACATCATGTATATCAGAATACATGTAAAATAATATAGGGGCCAATAAGCTTGTTCTTGCACAACACAGATGGCTTTTATAGCAATTTTGCAACTGAATAGATTGTCATTACTTACCCTTAGTTATCTGAAAGTGATACAAGAAATTCTAAGAAAAGCACTTGTTGCATTACAATGTAATTTATTAGATAAATTAGACCCTGAACTTACATTTTAAACCACATTAGTCAAACAGGAGTTACAGTTATACTACAAACTTTACAAGAATTCTTTGCATGCATACATACCCATGTGTTCTTTACAGCATTAAAATCAAAATATTTTAACCTTTTTAATTTATTTGCTCAGTTTGAAAATTGGGGTTTTCACATGATGTCACTAAAATTCAAACTACAAAACTGTTGATCCTCCTGAGATTTTACAGTCATGATGTACAACAGCAGCTGAAAACTACAAATGTTCATACAAATGTTCGCTCTGAATAGGTTCTTGGTGTTGTGATAGACTACATTTGCATTTCTAAGCTTTTGCGTGATGCAGCATTTACATGACAGCCCAGGGACCTGTTAAAAAAGTGACTTACTTCAGGAAATTTGGCTATCTGAACAGTTCACATACTAGAAAAAGTATTACTTTTATTAATGTTTTTGAGTTCCTCAAGAGATAAATTCACACTTTTGTAGCAAAACTCAGTGACAGATGTTTCTGTTGGTTTCCATGTTGGTGCCCATCCGGATGGGCACCAGCATGGCAGCTCCATATAAACCTCTATAAATTCTGTTAAAAATATCTCTACATATCTTGCTGTGACCTGAATCTGACAGTCATATTCACATTCTTTCTTTTCTTTCTTTTACCAGATTCAAAATCTTTATTTTGATCTATTTTGATGGTATGACACTGAAAAACAGCAATTGTTCCATCAGTTAAACTCAGCCGTGCTGTGGTTAGGTTTATTATGACATCTGACATGTTCGCTTATTAAGTTAATAAGCTACCGGTAATTTTTGATTATTATGTACGGAAGCACAAAAATCCAAAGGTCAAAAAACTCTACTCTGATTAAGGTGGCTTGATTGGATTTTTCAGTAGTGACACCCAAGGAGATTGATATCCACACTCTTGTTAGGGATAGACCAAAGTTTCAGGTATAGTGTATTTTATTGAGATCAGAGCTGCCATAGCAACACAATGACCTCATTGCTGTTTTTACTCACAGTCAACTCTTTTTTTAAATCTAAACTGTACACAGTACTAGTCTTGTAGTTTAGATGTGTAGTGAGTTTAAACAAATCCTATGAGTTGGGTGATTTGAAGAAATCTTCGGCTGCAGTTTTCAGTTATTAAAACAAATCTAATTGAGTTGCTCTAGTATATGTTTGCTGGGCTTATGGGAAGCACATTTGGAGCAAATGTTATTTTTATACACATGAACCATACGTGTATTTCCTGAGAAGTGGAATAAAATCACTTTGTTTGATTTTGAAAAATATGAACTTGAATGAGGTGGCTATTTTGTTTTTTGGTCAAAATTTGATTATGTTTTACACCGAGGTGAATATTAAAAAATTGTCCATGAATTTCTTTCAAACTAGGTGATCCTACATAGTTAAATTACTATTTTCAAAGACCTCTCAGTTTCAAGGTAAGGTGGTCAAAAATTGATACCAAGTTGCGCAAATTTTGCTTTCACATTTTCAGTGCCTTCTAATTGTTTTTGTTGGTTGCTTGTTTGTCTAATTATGCATGCTCTGTGTTAAGAATTTTCATACTAGCACAAATTCCAATGCACCATGCTTTTCAGACAATGTGCAATTGCTTTTGATGAACGAAGCCGATTATTCTAATCTGTCGATCAGTGTTACCTTCATTACCGGGGTATTTTCACCCGAGCATTTATTTTGCTGTCAAGCTTAGTTTGAGGGAAATTTCTTAAGGGATGGGTAGAGGGCAAATTGACTGGATGAGACGGGTGTAGACAAAACGCCATGGAGGTAAGGGCTGCAAGTATTAGTTCTCATTTTTATATTCCTCTAATTTTTTGTTCTCTACTTTCCCAGCCATGCAGTATCAGATATATTTTTTCTCTTTGATACCTTTTCTCGTCTTAGAAATTTTAAAAAATACGTTCACCGTGGAGTCACTGTGCCACAAGGACAGCAACATGTTTCGCCTGCTCCACAAAGTTAAGTCCTGTTCGCCGGGGATAGTACTTGGATGGATGGCCAAGTATGAATACCCCGTGTTGTAACAACTTTTTTTTCATTTTTCCCCCTTCCTTTTCCAAGGCGATGTTAAGGAGTGCAAAACTGCCATCCTTATTTAATGGTGTTTTTTCTATTTATCAACTGTTCCTCATTTTGATGTGTATTATCGCATAAATAAACAGCGAGACACCGGGGTGGGACACAGCTTTCGAATTCTCCACAATGCTCTCGACTGTTGATCTTTCAAAACATTTAATCGTGGCTTATATGAAACTGAACTGAAAACTTTATTTATACTCAAGGGCGTGGAGCGTACTAGGCTCCTAGCTCAAGTAGGTAATCATTCGAAAATTCATACAGCTTGTCAATTTTGTGACTCTTAGTGTCTTCTATTTCTTATTCAGCAATTGAGTATGGTTAAACCTGTATGAGCGAGCATTTTCGGGAAATGAGATTTCTATAGTTACAGGTAGCTTCTATTTTTATTATGAAGACGTTCGTGCGAGAATTTATTCATTGTAGAACGTTTCTTCGTGTTTTATACCGAGTCTGTAATGCTCAGTCCGCGTTTTATACCCGAGTCCGTATTTTATACCCAGTCCCTAATGTTTAGTCCATGTTTTATACCTGAGTCCGTGTTTTGTACCCAGTCCGTAGTCCATAGTCCGTAGTCCACAGTCCGTGTTTTATACTGACCGGTCTGAGGACGGCTCGGACGTCAGGTATGTAAAATAAAACCTATTTCTGTTTTAACGAGTGTGAAATAATTTAGTAAGTCTAAACCCGCCGGTAATTAATGTCTACGATATTAAACAAATTTCGTTTGAAGCTTTCAAATACTGAAACAGTTTTGCACTTCCATCGCTTCGGTCGTCCGTAGTGTATTAATTACATCTCTTGGTCCGAGTAAAAATGTTAATTCTCGCACACTTTTGAAATGAAAAACTGATTTTGTTGAATTCCTTACTATCTCGCCAAAACGATAATTCTGGAAAGTTTGGTTGGAGTGCTTTCTCTTTCTGCGAATCGACATAATCAAATGCACAAAGTATTGTGGGAACACTGAGCAGTGATTGGTTGTAACTTATTTGCACATTTTTGAGCAAATACTGAACACTTCTACCGGGTTACATTTGAACGCTTGGTTTCAAAATGTTATATGCAAGATATTTGTGATATAAAAGGCAACAAGTTTACTTTCCCCTCCCTAGTCAGTCATAATGTATGTCACGTGACTAAGCACATGGAATAAAGTCACTTGAAGTTGTCAGCCATCATGGCATGTTTGTCTTTACATGGTGTCAGAAAGAGTTTCGTTTCCAGGGCAAATCACACGCTACCCAGCTAAAAGTTGACTGGAGATAGAACGCAGAATTCGCGGAGATTGTGAAAACAGCCACAATGGCGAAATTCAAACCTCCGGAGATATCGTGGACCGCTCAAGATTTGCATCAAGAATGGCGCCGTTTCAGTCGACAAGCAGAATGCATTCTTGACGGTCCGTTGCATGAGAAAGAAGAGAGCGTGAAGGTGAGCTACCTGAAGCTGTGGGTAGGCGATAAAGGGTTGGATGTATTCGAAGGATTCACATTCACAAAACCCGAAGATGCGGCGAAATTGAAGGTCGTATTGAAGAAATTCGAAGAATATTGCGCGCCACGAAAAAAACACATAATGGCTGCTTTGAAATTTAACAAAAGACGTCAGGGAGACAGTGAGAGCTTCGACTTGTTTGTTACAGATCTGAAGATTCTGGTTAAGGATTGTGGCTATCAAGAAGAAGAACGTATGGTTCGAGACGCCATCGTTTTTCGTTGTAAACATCCCAAAGTGCGTGAGAAATGCCTGGATCAAGCAGACGCACTGACATGTGAAAAGGCCATAGAAATTGGTCGAAATTACGAAATTACGAAACAAACCTCAGCAGCCTGAAGAAGCTCGCCAGCGACAAAGACCCAACTGTGAATACCCTGAGTCAGGAAAAACGTCCGCCATGGAATCATCGGCAGCGCTCAAATAAAAGCAAAGGGAAGACCGAGAAGACCACCGAAGCGAAGGATGTTGAATCGAAACACAAATGCGGACGGTGTGGTTATGACAAAGCACACAAGAAATGCCCAGCAATGGGGCAACAATGCAGACACTGCAAAAAGATGAATCATTTCTCGAAACTCTGTTTGTCAAAGGAAGTCCATCAGTTACAAGAGGTAGCCGATTCCGACCGGGAAAAGAAGGAGACTCTGACCAAGAAGAAAGCGAAGATGGCTCGCTGTTTGTTTACTCGGTAAAGTCAAGCTGTGTTCCAGAAGATGAGCAATTTCATGAAGTTATTTTGCTGGAAGATACTGAAGTTCGCTTCCAGCTGGATAGTGGTGCAAAAGCTAATGTCATGTCACTGAAGACTTACAACAATCTCAGGCGAAGGCCACCGCTGACAAAGACAAACACTGTGTTGATTTCCTTCTCTAAGCACAGACTGAAACCTTGTGGAGAAGTGGTTTTGAGCGCCAAGTACAAAGATAATGTCGAAGATGTCCGGTTCTTTGTTGTAGAACCCGAAGTAGAATCCGTGCTCAGTGGAAACATCTGTGTCAAACTTGGCCTACTAAAAAGAGTTCACCAGCTGACCAGCAACACGCCACTTGGAAGAACAAGAGTCGAGTAAGATGACTACCCAGAGTTGTTCAAAGGATTAGGATGCTTGCCTGGGACATATCCCATTGAGCTGGCTGATGGCGCTACCCCTGTGATACATTCCCCAAGGAAGATACCAGTACCTCAGAGAGAGAAAGTTGTTGAAGAACTGAAAAAGATGGAAAAGCTTGGAGTTATTGTACGCCAAGAAGAACCAACAGAATGGGTAAACTCACTAGTAGTAGTTCAGAAGCCCAATGGTTCAGTGAGATTGTGCATTGATCCTAGAGATTTAAATGCTGCCATGAAGAGGTCCCATTACCCTATGAAAACTGTTGATGAAGTGGCTAGCCGTCTTCAAGGTGCCAATACCTTCAGCATTCTAGATGCCAAAAGCGGCTTCTGGCAGTTAAAGTTAGACGAGGAGTCCTCGCTTCTATGCACCTTTAACACTCCAATTGGTCGTTACAGGTTCACAAGGCTGCCCTTTGGCGTAAAATGTGCCCCAGAAATCTTCCAAAGAACCATGGACCAGATGGTTGAAGACCTGGATGGTGTTGAGGTCATAATGGATGACGTAATCATCGCTGGAGATGACGCAACACATGATGAACGATTGATGAAATTTCTAGAAAGAGCATAAAAAAAGGGCTTAAAACTAAACAAAGAGAAATGCAAGATCCGCCAGAGAGAAGTACCTTATGTAGGACATCTACTCACCGCAGAGGGCCTGAAGATTGATCCCCAGAAGGTTAAAGCCATTCATGAGATGCCAGAACCAAAGACAAAAGAAGATGTGAAACGGCTCCTTGGTTTCGTGCAGTTTCTTAGCAGGTATCTTCCTAGACTGTCCACTGTAGATGCTCCCTTAAGAGAGCTAGAGAAATCAGATGTATTGTTCCACTGGGACTATCTACAGATGGAAAGCTTCCGGAAGATTAAGCAGCTTGTGTGTCGCAAGCTCCAGTACTTCAATACTATGATGTGGATAAGCCAGTAACTATTCAATGCGATGCCAGTGGAAAGGGGCTGGGAGCAGTGCTGTTACAAGACAACAAACCTGTGTGTTACGCCTCCCGAGCGCTTACTGACATTGAAACAAGGTATGCCCCAATTGAAACTGAAATGTTAGCAGTTGTTTTCGCTTGTCGCAAGTTTCATCAGTACATCTATGGCAGAAGTGTCACGGTCGAGACAGATCATAAGCCTCTCCAAGCCATCAGTACCAAGCCTTTATCACAAGTACCACTGAGGCTTCAGAAAATGATTCTCAATGTACGTGGGTACGATGTGGAGATACGCTACATTCCTGGAAGCAAGCAAGTCCTGGCAGACACCTTAAGCCGAGCATCTGTGCACAGTGATGACAGTGGAGCTGACGAAGAATTCAAAGAGATTAATCTAGTCCTCTCAGTCTCAGATGAACGCTATGAAGAATTCCAGAATGAAACGAAGACAGACCCTGAGCTACAAGCAGTTCTCGCTATGGTGACAAATGGATGGCCAGACACAAAAGTACAAGTTCCTGTAGAGGCAAAACTGTACTGGACATTTCGAGACGAAGTTGCCACAGCAGACGGGCTCCTTTTCAAGGGAACACGCCTAATTGTCCCAAAGTCGCTTAGGCCTGAAATGCTCCGTCAGATCCACAAGAGTCATTTAGGAATAGTCAAATGCAGACAAAGAGCAAGAGAGGTATTATTTTGGCCTGGAATGTCAGTGGAAATTGAGCAAATGGTCACCAATTGTAGTGTGTGTGCAGACTATGCCAAGAAACAACCCTCTGAGCCACTGAAGCCCTCTGTACCACCATCACTCCCTTGGAAGAAGATTGGAACTGACCTATTTGAGTTTCGCGGAGAACATTATCTCCTCTCTGTGTGCTATCGCAGCAAATTCATCGAAGTAACAAAGTTGGAATTTTTAAGAAGTGGATCTGTGATAGAGGAGTTGAAAAGGCAGTTTGGAGTCCATGGGATCCCAGCAGAGGTGGTATCCGATAATGGCCCCCAGTTCAGCAGTTCTGAGTTCCAGGAATTTGCCAAAGATTATGGATTTAAGCACACCACTACATCACCACATTACCTGAAGGCTAATGGAGAGGTGGAGAGAGCTGTACAAACTGTTAAGAAGTTGTGGCGAAAAAATGATGACAAGCACCTGGCCTTGTTGGATTATCGAACAACACCATTGCCAGACATTGACCTGTCCCCGGCACAATTACTCATGGGTCGTCGACTGAGAAATAAGTTGCCTATGATGGAAGGCTTGCTTCAACCAGTAGGTAACAACCAGCAGGAAATCTCCAGGTACCTGGAAAAGACTAAAGAAAGTCAGAAGAAATATCATGATCGTCATGCAAGCAAGGACATGAAAGAACTCCAGCCTGGAACCAAAGTTCGTATGCAGCCTTGGACAAATTCCAAAGTCTGGAAACCAGCTACTGTAGTCAAGCATCACCATACACCAAGATCCTATGTGGTGCAGGCTGAAAATGGCAGAAAGTATCGCCGCAACAGGCAGCATCTACGGGTATGCCCAGCACCAGGACATGATAGTTTGAATGGAGAACTGCCCCTTTGTCTAGACAAAACTGTAGCCCAGGACAAAGAGCCAGCCAAGGATGCTGAGTCTGATCAACCCATGACTCCCATTATGTTGCCTGAAATCCCATCCCAGGAGCAACCCATATACCAGGAACCAGCAGTGGAGAACATTACGGAACCATATGTCACCTGAAGTGGCAGACAAGTAGTAGCACCACACCGGCTTGACCTGTAGACTTCTACAACTATGGGCTCTGATCAGTTGTTGATTTATTTTCTTTAAACCAAGGACAGTGACATTTATTTTCAGAATATTATTTTATTATTGTGTTTCTTTTCAAGAAGGGTAGGATGTGATATAAAAGGCAACAAGTTAACTTTCCCCTCCCTAGTCAGTCATAATGTATGTCACGTGACTAAGCACATGGAATAAAGTCACTTGAAGTTGTCAGCCATCATGGCATGTTTGTCTTTACATTTGTGAGAAAATGTTATATGCAAGACATTTGTGAGAAAAGGTTAAAAATACAACTATTATTCTACTTTTGTGAGCAAGACGTCGAAGACAGCGAGAAATAGGATGTTTCAAGGCTGAGTTCGGTAAGATTTGTACTGTTTCGTTCCCAATCGTGTTTGTGACTGTTTTTAGGATACCGTTATATGAGGAATAGAATTTTATGCCAGCCTAGCCTATCAGTTGCATTCTTACTGATATTATGTTCAGGGTTTAAAAATCTGACCACCAGTAGGCCATAGAGTAGGCCACAGGGTAGGCCATGGCCCAGGCCATGGCCTACCCCACGTTTTGTCTATACTCGGAAGAGACTGGTCTGCCCAACTGAAGGAAGATTTTCCTCACAAAGAAGTTCAGTTCAAAAAGTTTTGCCTGCCTGTGAAAACCCATAATATTACCACTTTAATGAAACCCTTGTGTTTTCTTTTTAAGAAGTCTATAGCCAGTGATCCATATCATTCTGTCCACTCTGAACACACGTTTATACTTGTTAGGGATAGACCACTGGGTTAGTCAGTGGCTTAATTAGATGGATTATAATGAAACTATTTACATGAGAACAATGTGGACTCCAAGGCTTAATGCATGTAGCACAAATAATTCTCCCCCTGTTAACTGAGCATCTGCTGCGAAAATAACTTCAATACATGTAAGGTTATAATATGTTTTTAATTAAGCTTACGTCTCGTTCATATACTGCCCAATTGATGAAATTCCTATTCATACCAAATATCATTTTCCTGTTTATTGTAAACGACATAGGAACATTAAGTTTAATAAATACGCATTTCTTGAAATAATAGACGACCAAAATATTGTGGACTGGATTTCGCTAGCTGGATGTGGTAGTAAGCTAATGGTTACACGCATTGAAAACTATCACCTCAAACTTTACTGAGTACATGTAATACATTTGGGCATGACACAGTGCAAGGTTGATTCAATCCTCCTGTGAAGCTCACTAACCTTGACGTTTGTAAACGTAAACAGAAGCTTTTTTTAATTCAATAAGACATCACTACAAAGTTTTCTGAAGTGTTAGACATACTTCCTCTTTCAATAAACGAAGGGAGCCATTCTAATATTTTAACATTTTTGAATTCCTTTCGTGTTATTAAGCTTAAAGTAAGCTTAATCAACGCGCATTTAGTAAGCACACGCAAGACTGCTCAAAAGTCAACAAGGACTACTAGCTTACCCTAAAATAACTCGATTTAGCAAACTGCTCGGATTACAATCAAGCCATTACTAACCTTTTATAAAGGTACTGTAAGCACCAGTCGATGCATTCTCCTTCTAGTTCGTAGACAGATATCGATAGCGGCGTTACTCTGAACGGTAAAGGTTCATCTTCACCAAAAGCATTGGGACGAACCGCCGCAAAATTGCGCAAAAATTCAACAGTCTCTCGCCTTTCCTCCTCTGTGAACAAGACACTCATGGCAAACAGAGATTCATATTCTTGGAACGCATATGGCAAAGAACGTCATAAAATTCACCTTGCATTATCGAAGCACGCGAAAATCCATCTGTGTACTGTAACCAACTGTCACGATAGGTGTATTGACAGCCGCATTCGAGAAGGATTATGGGTCACCGTCACGGAACATTGCACAAGTACAACACCTATTCAGGGAGAGATCTTTTCATATCTTCGTACCGGTATAACAAAGTGGCACTCGACATTACGTTCCTACAGAAATGCAGACTATTCCACCACATTTATCCAAAGTTTCTGGATTTCAAGTTGAGCAAACATCTATTCAGCACCGCGCTCCTTCCCAAGATTTAAAATTTTCCGCGTATCACGAATATCATACTATTTTCCCCTGATATTAGTCATGATACAATTGAACTTAAATATTCACTTAGTTTTGATGCCCCACGTAAAATGTAGTGAACTTTATTGGACCAATATGGCGGCAAAAACTTGGTTTAGTCTGAACTAAACCAAAAATAGGTCCGCACTGCGCACTTGTGTGTGCGTAGCGTCCTTTTTGCTTTTTTGAATTTTACGGGTTGCGGAAAAAAGACTGGGCTGCCTAATGGAAACAGCTTCTTTATCGGGATAGGGTTCCCTTCTTAATCGAGTTTTTTGCCACACGACCCTACCCCTTCTCCGTTTATACCTGTATGCAACGTAGCCTATATTAGTTAGTGCGTTTAGACAATGGGTGGTCCGCAGGCCGGGAACAGGGGAGTCCTATTTGACCGTAATTCACCGTACAAATCTGTTGTTAATTCAAATCGCGTCGGTTGAAATTCACCGTACAATTGTAGCGCGAATCGATCTGTTGTTAATTCAAATCGCGTCGGTTGAAATCCTATCCGCTTAAATCAGGGGGGGGCTGGAAGCCCTTCCCATAATACAGCGCGTCAAACTTCGGGCGAGTTTTCACAGATGTAAACAGAACCTTGTCTTAATTCAATCGGGGGTGGAAGCGGAATAAGGAATAATGAATAACGGCTTAAGAAATAAAATGAATAAGGAATATTTAGGGTTTAGACATTCAGATATGGCAGATATGGCTACGTATACAGGCAGCATTTTCGTTTGCGGTCCTTTGCAGTATTATATTCAGATAAAGAATTATACGGTCTCCGTAAAAGAATAATGAATAATAAACCGTGCCCGACTTAAGAATAAATTATGTACAAAGTACGCTCAAAGTCACTCTCCTGGCTCTTTTTGCTGGCTGTTTTCACTGATGACACTGATGAGTCTTCAATCAGTACAATTGGTAAGGACTTTGTGGGAGGATCTTGCTTATGACTGGCTCCTTGGTATTCACCACTGTTTTAAATTTCGTCACTGTCAGGTTCATTTTTGACCTTTGATAGGTGGCCCACCTTGTAAGCGGGCTCTGTGATTTTAGAAAGGTTTCATTGTGTTGATGATAAAAATGGATGACAGGCCAAACACGACTCCTATTGGTCAAGATAGGAGAACTTTGGCCTTCAAAGCTTTGCTTTAACGAATACGTTTTTCAAAGATCTCCCTTTTCTGTATGAAAGCAGGGGAGGGTCTTTATAGATCTCCCATACCAGAGGCTGATTTTGTATTGAATGCTATTTCCAGATACGAATGTTTTTAAGATTAAGCACAGATGGGCGATATTCTGTAACAAATTGCAAAATTCGTATGCGCGTTTTTTGTTTATTTTGCAGAGTCGACATTCTTTCGCTAAATTTAATTTCTAAGAGAATGCGCCTACAGTTTATGTTTCATGGCCAGAAGAAAGAGCCACACCCCTTCCACGTGAAATCCAGCTTGGAACTGCCAATTAAACCCTCGGTTGCGCTAAAAGACATATTTAGAAGAGAGCAAAACACAACTGGTGGGGGTCAAAATATTTAAGCCAAAAACCGACTTCCCTCACAGGGAACGTCAAGCCATTAAATTGACTGAACAAATCACAAATATCAATGTTAAAAAGGCAAATAAATGGACCATAACTGTCATTATGAATAAAGAAGAAAAAGGACGAGAGGGACAGGTACTACTGGACCAAAGAGAAAACTACGAGTCCCTAACGCCACCGATGGTAACAGAAACATCTCGAAGGGTCAAGGAACTCGTTAAAGCCCTCTAAAGAGAAATGCCTATCCCTAACGCCAAATCCGCCACGAATTCCAGTTTTCTATACCCGTACAAAGATTCACAAACCAAACCCGGTCGGAAGGCCAATCATATCTGGCTGTGATAGCCCAACAGAACGAATCTCATCATTTGGAGATTACCTCCTTCAGCCTATTGCTTAAGTGCAGGAATCATACCTAAAAGATACAACAGATTTCTTTAACTTTATAGAGAAAACGAAGGTCGCAAAAGGACACCTTTCTAGTGCCTTGGACGTTACAAGCCTTTACACTAACATCCCAAGGGAGGAAGGAACCACCACTGTATGCAAAACATACGAAACATTCCACATAAACAAACCTCCCATAGCTACCTTCTATCTCAGAGATACGCTTAGGCTTATCTTAAAAGAGAACTCTTTCCATTTTAACGGCAGAAATTATCTTCAAACATACGGTACCACAATGGGTACAAAAATGGCAGTATTCTTTGCCAACATTTTCATGGCCGCAGTAGAAACAGAAATCATTAACCACAGCCACTTAAGCCGCTCTCTTGGAAAAGATATATCGATGATGTCTGTTCTCTATGGAACATAAACAAAGAGGGAACAAAGACGCTTATAGAGCTAGCAAATAACTATCCTCCGAAATTCACGGCTGAAATTTCAGATACAGAAACAACTTTGCTGGATATATGAGTATGTAAGGCGATAGATTTAAGAAGGAATCCATTCTGGATGTGCGCGCGCACTTCAAACTGACAGAAACTTTCCAATACAAACACTTCACCTCCTGCCACCCTCCAGGCGTCAGGAAAGGCTTTATCAAAGGCAAAGCCTTAAGACTTCTGAGAACCCAAGGGCGTAACCAGGGGGGAGTCCTGGGGTTCCCGTGACCCCCCCCCTTTGTAAGCCTTTTTGTAAGCAAACAACCTACAATAGTCAGGTGACAATCTGGTTAGTACCCTCTGTATGACTCAGTGTGGCCCCCCCCCCCTTGAAAAATCCTGGCTACGCCCATGTGAGAACCAACTCTTCAAAAGCTTCATTTGAAGAAAACATTACACAATTCAAACGCAGATTACGCGACAGAGGTTATTCGGAAACTTTTTAGAAAGCACCCTCTCAGAAATTTAATTTAGCGAAAGAATGTACGTCGGCTCTACAAAATAAACAAAAAACGCGGATTCGGATTTTGCCGGTTGTTACAGAATATCACCCATCTGTGCCTAATCTTAAAAACATTCTTATCAGTAAGCTAAGTGGCATTTAATACTGAAAATCAGCCTCTGCTAAGGGAGATCTATAAAGACCCTCCCCAGCTTTCATACAGAAAAGGGAGATCTTTGAAAAACGTATTCGTTAAAGCAAAGCTTTGAAGTTCAAAGTTTTCCTATCTTGACCAATAGGAGTCGTGTTTGGTCTCTCATCCATTTTTATCAACGTTTAAAATATAGATAGGGCCCTGCGCGCGCTCTGACTGGTCAAAAACCTATGTTTTATCAGAGTATAAAACATAGAAAAAGCGTGTTTTATTGTTTTGCGCGCGTAAAATCTATATTGTAAAGCAAATGAAGAAGCCTGAGCCGTGTATTACACTATGATAAAACACTCCGGGCATTTGAAAACACTCGTGTTATCTACATTTCCCTCTTGTTCTCAAATGACCATCGTGTTTTATCACAGTGTAATACGCGGCTTAGGTTTCTTTATTTGTTAATTATCAAACGTGTTGTCATCGATACCATATATCAGTGACGCGCAAAATTAGCGCAATTTTACGTCTGTTTAATACTTATATTTTTCTCATAACTGAGAAAAAACAGTTCAGTCTGCGACACCACTGTTTCTACGGTAAGCATTCTTTGATCCATCTTTGGCGAGCACTGTGCGGGAATGGCAAATCGTAACTACAAAATTGATCGAATTGCAACGTCGACAAACTTGACAAACTTGAAACGGAATAATGAATATCGAGCAAAATTGAATAAACAATAATGAATAACTCAATAAAGATGAATGGAATAATGAATAAGAGAGATCCAATTATTCCGCTTCCACCCTCGATAATGGTCTTCTGAAGTATTCTCCTCCACTGGACTGATTCTGCTGGCCGCTTAAAAACACTGCAGTCATTGTCATCATCGTACCTGTCGTCGTCACCATCATGATCATGATCATCATCATCATATTTCAGATCATTATCATCTCCATTGTCGTCGGCGTGATTACCACTGGTACTGGTTGCAGCATTGCCTCCATTTTTGCCTTGCAGGCTCGAGAGGTCGTCCCTTGCGTCACTGCTAAGCTGAGTTGTCATGTTGGCATACCAATGACTCCAACCAATTCTTCTCTCATTTGTTAATTTTTTTAAACAAGCTCTTTTAATATAGGACTTTTTTTCACAGCGAGAGTCCTCTAATCTAGGGGCGATCTTTTTCATAACTTTTGACGTCCTCTGAGAGTTACGCATAGCCTTACGTTTTCCTGCACGGTGTTTGTTCGTTTTTTTCTCTTGAGATGTCTTGAAGACTCCAAAATCTACCAGAAAGAGATTCGAGGCCTTCCTTCCGGGATCAGTTAACTTTGATCTTGTGAAAACCAGCTTGGTTTTTAACTGGCGCAGCTCAGAAATTACGTCCTAGTCAAACTTGTATGACGTTCTTCGCCCAGCGTTAATTTTTCCGTTTGCAAGAATTGAGGACTGTAAATCACTCTTCAATTTGTCTTCAATTTCTTGCACAAAGTTTTTCCACCTGTTTCACCATGTGTTCCACAGGTGACGATGAGAGCGAGGACAACGACAATAGTGACGACGAGGACGACTACGTCGATGACGACGACGATGATGACAACGACGACGAAAACA
>CM042753.1:19901961-19917269 GCA_022496165.2 Catalaphyllia jardinei
CGGTGGCGGCGTTAGCGATTATGTCAATGAAGGGAACAATTATTATAACAGCGCAGAAGTGCAAATAAGTGACATCCTGTGTACTACCAAATCTGGTTGAACATGTAGGACATGGAAAGGACGATATCTGTGTAGGAGAAGCTCAGTGAGAGCTATTTATAAACCACTGTTTTAATCTCTTGTTCTTAGGCCATCGTAGCTTGATTAAGAAAATAACACAAACAGCGGTGATAAACATTGTATTCCAACGCATTTTTACATAGAACTTAACGTTTCGTATGCTAATCAACATACATTTGCAAAAGTGACGGTTACAATTTTTGAAAACTATATATATATCGTAAACATAAGAGGTCTGGAACCTAGACTGAGAAATATGATCTGCAGCAGTACATGTATAAACATAATGAGGAGTAACAGCTAAAACAGCAACAACTTCTCACTACTAATATTGACATTAAGGGAAGGCTTTAGCTCTTGAATGAACAAAGTCTCTTTAATTTTGCAGTGAAAGTCAGTTTTTCCGGGACATGATAACCCGTGACCTTGAGTGTCCTTGACATGATAATTGTATAATCTCAAGTTATGACGTCACGGGCTCTGTTTCGAAAATTCACTGTACGCTTTCGCCCAATCAGAAAAGAGGGTAGCCGTATTTGCTCCACCGCTTCATTGTTACAATCCGCTGTCGAGGATCTCAAAAGGCTTTTGCTGCATCATCACTTTTAACATCAATGATATCCTGAACAAGAACAAGAACAAGCCAAAAGAACCCGTTGCAACGGTCCCCCAAAAAGATGTTATTATTTTATTACCTTATATAGGTCTCCATAGCAACCTCATTACTAAGCGTCTTAAATCTTGTGTTAATCGTTTCTACTCTTTTGTTAATGTTAAAGTTATTTTTCAAAACACCCGACGCATCAAATCCTTCTTCCCATACACGGACCGACTCAACCGATCACAATTATCCAAAGTCATTTACAAAGCTAGTTGCTGGGACTGCAATGATTATTACATTGGGAAAACGAAGCGAAGACTTTACGACCGGAAAACGGAACATTTCAAGGCCCTTTCGAAACACGATCACTCTTCTGCGATTGCTGATCACGTGGTCACAACATCAACTGGGACCATTTTGACATTTTGGCATCCGGCAAGACTGACTACCATTGTAAAGTTAAGGAGACCTTGTTTATTCAAGAGTTACAGCCAGCTTTGAATGCCAATGTCAGCAGTGAAAAGCTTTTACTCTATTACAAAGCCTTTTCATTGTCCCTTTGGAACGTGTCTGTCTAGGTTCCAGACCCCGATTTATACAGTATAAATAGCTTTTTGAAAATGTATGTTGTTGGGAAGGGGGGGGGGGGGGGGGGGGGGGGGGGGGGCGGGGAGGTTGTAAATTAATCCGAGAAGGCATACAATTGCCACAACCCGCTCGGACAAAAATAAACAGTCTCAGTTACACAATTTTGATCGTGTGGGTACAACCCCGAATTTCTACGGGCTCGACATTTTGGCACAATTCCTCTTTTCTTTTCCTTTTTATTTCTAAAATACAGATCTGTGCATGGCCGCTGTTTCATATTTCATTCATGACATGACAGGCAGAGAGTTTAAAGAGGAAAAGGTGACAGAATTTAAACGTTTGCTAGTCAGAGCCCTGAATTTGACCCCTTGTATTTCTATGACTTTATCTGATTTAGCAATGAAATACGTTCCCTGCTAGCAGAGGCTCTTTTCCTGTGTTCGCTGACTGCAGAAAAGAGACCTCTGCCATGGATCGAAAATGGCTACATTGAGCATGCTCCCTGGCTTAGCGACCGAGCCAGCACACGTAATGTTCGTTACACGTGACGAAAATAAAATCCTTTCACTAGAACGACACTCAAACAGCAGCTCAAACAGGAAACATCGACAAACCGAGATTAGGCCGAGCGATTAGGCCTACCAGCTCACTACGCAACAGACGCAATGTGATTTCTCCACAACAATGCCAATCAAGCGATCGTCCATCCTTAAAAAGAACTACTTGGATCGGATGTTTTCCAAGGTTTCCGGACTGCAGTAAGCCACTTCGGCATTTTTGAGCTCCGTCAGTGTATCGTCGTTGTCGAACGGCTCCCGCTCTATTTCAACAGCTTTCAGCTCGAGCCTTTGACAGGACTCACATTGGCCAGATATGAGTGCGTTTAGCGGTGAAAGAACCACAACAAGTAGGTTAGATGGCAGAATTTTCACGTTTCGTACAACAAGGATCCCCATCGCCAAGCACGCAAACGTATCTCACCGGTTTAAAAAATGAAGCAGGGCCTTGAACTGCTCTCCACTCCTTTTGTTTAATCTTTCCATCGTCGAGGTAATCCAAAATGAAAGAAAAGAAAACTTTGTAACTCTTTACGATCAAAATCTTTCGAGCAAACGAGCGCGTTATGTTTATAATGTGGGCTCAATAAATGACAGCAGAATTAATGTAAAGAAATGCGCGAGTCGCAACAGGCTCAAGTTACGGTCAGCAAACACCGCCAAGAGCACGCGTTGTAATACAGCCGTCCAAGATCGTGGACGGCGGTTATATCAAAGCCATTTTCGATCCATGGCAGAGGTCTCTTTTCTCTCGTCAGCGAACACCAGGAAAAGAGCCTCTGCTAGCCTAGCAGGGAATGAAATACGGCTAAGGGCACCAAAATGCTGAGAGAGGATCCCACCTCAGTGCAACACTCCTTTTCGCTTCTTATTGCGTCTTTGTTAACATACTAAACCTAACCCTAACAAATGCCTATGTAACCCCCATTTCAATCAGTAGATGGGCAAATAAATGATTCTCGGAAACTGCTAAGCGCTAACCTTTTCCAGGTATCTTTGAATTAAAGATGTGAAAGTATGAATGAAGGAATCAATGAATGAGAGCGATGTTATTTTCTTCAACCTGTTAAACACTAAAATCGTAGAGTTTGAGTTATTGGAACAACTACTGATAAAAGACATTCAAAATTTACAGGAAGAATCGATGTTGTTTCTCTCATTTAACTTAGTCTCGACAAACCTTTGATGAATTTTCGAACATTTCAGCTGGCTGTTAAGTGTTTTAACTCAAGCTGAAGCATCCGCAAGGCAGAATGTCTGTCGATGAAAAAGCTGGGAGCCCAGTCAGGAACTTACCAAGATCGAAGATCAAGTCTATTCGCGCTTCGAGAGAAAGGAACATGTGTTTTACAAATGTTATTATCGAAGATAGGTCTTTCAAAACTTTTGTTTCAGGTTTTTGGTTATTATTACATTTTGCGTGACCCACTCTGTTTACCCGTTACCCACACCGCTTACCCGCGGTCCGCCATCCGCCATCCGCGCCGACGCTCCCGTTCCGAAAGCGATCAACATCTTCGTATGTGATATGAACAAGTGTGACGTGATTCTTTCCAAAACTTAAAGAAGCTGCGTCACGGTTAAACGGTTTGAAAAATTTAGCCTAAATTTTTCATTTCGTTGTTTGTAATCCGTGTCAATCTTCTCCATCCTTAGCCATCCTTGTTCCTTTATGGTTTATTATTATCTCGTTAGTGTTTTCCTACCTGTCTAAAGTATTATTTTCAGGTTTCCTTCAATTTGAAGGTAATTTTGTCGATGGTCAAAATAACGTGACGTAACCCCTTTAAGCTTGCTTCCCAAAACTTTGTATTCTGTATATTACCTCGGTCACGAAGAGCGATAAAGCAAGCTGTCGCTTTCCTCAGTTTTCACCCTCTCTACGCATGGAACGTTTGGGATCACGACCCCCTTTTTGACTACCATATTTTCCTACGGAAGATTGAAGGGAAAAAAAGACTACCAAACGTTTAAAAAACAAAGTCGGTTTTAGATGTGATATTTTTCCCTATAAATGGAAGTAACTTAAAGCTTAAAATAATTTTTAAAATAATTGACGCATCAAGTCATGGTCTCTATCATGTAATTTAAATCTAAGAGAGCAGTGACAGAGACAGAGGACCGTTTTGAAACGTGGGAGAGTGGGGGAGTGGGGGGTGGGGGGAGGGGAGTGTTGATCGTAAGCCAACTAAGCAAGCGCAATACGCCTACTCAAATTTCCCAAGATGTCCATTGGGCTGTTCACTGGCCCAAGCAAGTACAGTGTAATCCCAGCAGTGCCAAGTTAACAATGTATAAGTAAGCACTGTGTATTTTTGCAACCAAAGGTGGGGGCTGCGATTTCAAATGATCAATCTCACTGTGATTTTTCATGTGGCGGTTTTAGTTTATCGGCGATTACTTAAAATTTGAAAATAGCCCCCATTTTTTTTCAGCCTTTCGCCTCGAAGCAACCGATTTATTGGGTGTTTCGGACGAAGGTTATTACAGCAACATCACGGACATTTCAAGGAATATAACTATACAATTCCAAAGGTAGGTAAGAAAAAAAGCCATTAAGGAATTTTTCCTGGGCCTCGCTTAACGTTCCAGCAAGAAATTCCATGAGCAGTGAGATACCTGTTTAAAGGGCCTAAAGATCACGCTATTCTTTAGCAAGACCTCCAATAGCCTTAGATGAGTGATTTTATAAGCATCGGAAACAAAAAAAGACACAAGACGAAATGATGCTAAGAAGGCCGCATAAAACGACCATGGAGGACAACAGAAATCAGATATCAAATGTTACCCTTGCCAACGCAAAAATCCAGCCTTTAAGTCCATTAAATTATCACAAGCAGAAACCAATAATATCTTGACAAATCCCAGGCTTTAAAATGCAAAGGATTTATTTGTTAGAATGGCGTTGATCCTTTTTTTGTACATCATATCCGCCTCAGGCACAAATTTGTATCCAGAAATAAATACATTTTGCTAAAAACTTTACACTTCTAATCCAACATAATTCAAGGCTTACATAAATATACGTGTTGACATAAATTAATGATTTGAAATTCGTTTAACGACTTATTTAAATTAATTCAAGAGGGCAAGGAAGAGAAAAACTGAAAGCCTTCCCAGCAATGCACTGTGGGCTTCATTACTGCGCGCAACAAAGTAATGACTATAAGTGAACATGCAGTTTGCATGGCAACTACAATTCTCTAAACAAAAATCAATTTTTCTTTTACTTTGCGTCAAATACTGTGCCGGGCTTTAATTGTTTTTCTTTTATAAAAATCTAAGGAATTCGCGCTACTTACATGTTTCTTTTTTTCCGCGCATCTCGTGTGGAAAAATTGAGGCGTGTTTCTTCTCGCGATAAAATTTTCACTTCATCTTTATCACCATTACCGGTGAAATGAAAAGAATTGAATATTTTTCCTCTTTCATAAAATCTATAGACATTATAGTGATCATACGAGTTCGGAGAGAATGAATGAATAGAACAGTAAAAAACCTTGCGAAAATCACCTTCTTGACAATTGGTTGTGCTTCGTAAGGAGCCACTTAAGAATATCTCTTTCAAAACGCCTAATATCCCGCTAAATGGAAATGAAGTTCACGCCCTGATTTAGGGTTAATTATGCTAACCAGTGCAACAAAACAAATCTTCACTGGAAATATGGGTTTACCTCGGTGTAAGAACCTGTGAACTTTTTCTTTGTTTTGTAGCTTTTGTTACGGTTACGGTCTGTTATGTTGACTTGTTTGTTTTCTTTGTTTTACGTCACTTGTGAGTTACACAGGTTCTTACACCCGAGGAAGAGCCGGAAATAACCTAAAATTGTACTAAGAGCTAACGTAATCTAAATTTTGGGTCAACTTTGTCTCATTTTGTCACAATTTTCCACCAGCTCTCAAACTTTTCGGCGAATTTTTGACGACTGGCTACGTGAATGTGAACTAAGCATCGGTTTATCCAATCTTTCGACCATCGTAGAAAAGAATCCAATTTTCTTTCTTTTATAGAATTTAATGAAATAAACTTGTGTGGTGAGTCAATTGTCTCTTTCAGTAAATGTGCTTGACCACTGCAATGGACCCTGTGACAAATCTTGGAAAGAAGTGCAGCGAGGTGAAGTTTCATTCACGACCTCGTTCCCAGGGTCTCTCATCTAACCGCCTTCTGAGGCCTTAGAGGGCGGTTAGATGAGAGACCCTGGGAACGAGGTTGTTTCATTTACTGTCGCTTATTCTGGTTGCATTCTCTGTTGTGTGTTCCCCAAGCAGACAGCTGCAAGATTCAAACGAGAGCCTGTCTTAGTCAGGTATACTGAGCAATCATTCAATCAACAAAACTACATCTGGAATGCTTTCTTTTGGGAAAAACAGTATCACCCGCTGTATTAATACCATTAGTGTTAACAAAATATACGAAAATATCCGATAAATGCTTTAAATAAACATCAAGAACCCACACCGAGTGCACAAGTGATAAAGACTATGTTGGGATAATAAGAATGCACATAAAGTTCCTCATTCTTGATTCCGTAAATGGCAACCTGTCAGTTTTCAACTAAGAACCCAAGTTGCTACTCTGGCAAATCAAAAAAGACGCAGAAAATCTAGTAAACCAATCAATCCCTAAACGTAGTAAGACCTAGCAATGCAAAACCAAGGCAAATACCAATTTTACTTGGCCCTAAAATGAAAACCGCTCCTATATATATTTACAAATATCAATAATAATAACAATAACAATTATAATAATAAAAATAAATAATAATAATAATAATAATATGAGGTAATTTAAATCAAGTTTGTCCGATGTTCTTCTTAAACCTCTGGATGCTCACCTGACACTCGGAGCTGCAGTACCAAGCCGCTTGACAGCCAGAACACAGAAACGAGGCATCACGCTTGCACACTGAGCACTGGTTCACTCCATCGTCTTCTGCTCTACCAGCGCCACCTTTACTTCTCTCCCGTTGGGGTATGAGTGGTCCTCCTTTAGGCTGCACAAACCCGTGTAGTGCTGCTCCCGAATGTACTCCAGCTCTTTTCCGATCAATTACTCCGCCGTGCAAACGACCCGGTTGCTCGCGATTGCGATGCCATAGAGAATCTCGTTCAAATACTGCCGCACTGTTTGATTTATTACTAACCAGTTCGTTTTCTCGCAGACGACCGACTCTGGTGTCCGTCGATTCATTTAGTTTATCTCTTACTTGAGAAGCAGAGTTCACTATATGGTCTTTGGGACTCGATATGTGTTGCTCTTTCCTTTCCAAGGTGAGTGCACTGGGACTCAAGTGCTTGGAGTGTTGACCTGAAGCAGAAGAGGAAACCGAAGACGCACTGAGTTTAAGTCTTTTTACTCTTTCATACTCTTCACGTTCGGTGCCATGACTGTACTGTGGAGGTGAAGGATGACGCATAAGAATTCCACTATGAGAGTCAATTTCACTAAATCTTCTCTTTCTTTCCTGTGCAACTCTCTCTATGAAAAGTAGGCGCTCACGGTCAGCCATTCGTTTCTCTCGCGCTCTCATTGCGTCCATGTGATCTCGCTTTTGTTCCATTCTGAGTTGATGATCTTTGCTGAATACCAGTGGGTTCACTTTGTCTTTAAGTTCTGCGTGAAGAAGTCTTCGGTTGGCTTCAATTTGTTCTAGACTCAGTCGTTGTCTTTCTCGCTCTCGCTCTCGTTCAATGTCCTGTTGGAAGAGTAAACAGTAAATTAGTAAATGATCTACATTAGTATATACTAAAATAGTGGATAGCGTTAAAGGCGCGCTGAATATTCTCAGTGTCGGTGGCTAGCGGTGGATATTTGCCGAGCCGTCCAGCGGCGAGGTAAATATCCATCGCTAGGCACCTCCACTTCGGTAAATAATTGTTAAGTAAATAAACGTTCAATATCCTTATGGAGAAATAAATAATATATAGTAGATAGTGAATCGACTGGACAACAATTATTATTTTGTCATATTCTTCAACCGCTCTAAAGAGATTTTACTACTATTTGTTAAGAATGAAATTTTAGTCTCATGGCACGAGTGTCCCTGCAGGTGTCTACTCACTGCTGCAGTAAAATTTTAATTTACCAATCTAACTGCAACAGATTGGTACGAGCTGAATTTTGGAGTAGTTTTCAACAATATAAAAGAACGTCCTAGCGAGACCAGACGGTTATATGCTTATGAGCAGTTAAGAAGGGGGCAAATTGTTTCATTTTCTACTCCTCCATGAACTAACCTGTTTGATATGCGGTGGTAGATCCTTTCCAACATCTGCTAAGTGACTTTCTGGTTTTCCTGCTGCGGCAGCCAGTCGTTCCATGGCCTGCCGTGAATTCATGATCAGCCCATACTCTCGAGAGGCAAGGGAAGTCGGTGGGGAATAAACATGAACTTCGGAGGGCAACCGAGCGGAGTCGGGACCTCTCCGTTCTAACGAACCATCTGGTCGCACGAAGATGGATTTTACCATGGTTGAGCCACCCTTAGTGACAGGCAAGGATGAAGCCATTCTACTTAGAAGTTCACGGTGCGAAGGCTCCGACGCTCGAATTACTTCTCCGCGCCTGTGCATCTCCAACTCGTGAAGAGCGGCCATCCGGGGATCTATCCTACCTGGGATAGTCCCACTGGTTAGGAATGGTCTGTCTGGATACACTTTGTGACGGAGAGGTGGTGAGAGCTCAAATGGCATTCTTGACCTGCCGTTATCGTCTTCAGCACGTAACAGTACGCGATCCTCGGGGCGCTCTTTGTCTCTGAGTTCCATTCTTGGGTCTTTCTCCAAACTCCTGCTTCTCGCCTTGTGCTCTCCTGACAGCTCTAAGCGAAGCCTGTGTTCCGTTTCGGGGCTGAGGTGTTCTCTGGAGCGTTGTCCCTCTCTGTTAACATTTTGTCTCGTTCTATCATCAAGGAGTCGAAGCCCTGGGTTGACAATATTAGAACTTCCGTGTAATGAATCCGTATTTCGGTCTCTTTCCAGACGGCCAGCTTTTCCTAAAAGCTCTATCCCTCGAGGACCTAGCCCCTCATTGCCATCCGATAACTTTCCAGGGTGTGTGACCGCATCTTTTGCTGACTGCATCCTTGCAAAGGACGAGCTAGGTACTCTGCTCAGTTCATCACGCCGCAACCGCTCAGATGGCAGTCTTACATCTGCTTCATCTAACGATCGAAGGCGTGGAGGTCCAGGTTTGAGAAACTCACTCATTATAGAGCTGGGTTCCCTCTCTTCTACAAGGCGTCGTAATGAAATGGTCTGGTCCCTCTTATCTACAGGTGAAGTGGCTGAGCTGGAACCTCGTCCAGGAGAGATCAAACTCGGATCCTTCGAATGCGGTGGAGTTGTCAATTTAGCCGGCCCACGTGAAGGGGAAGGAAGACCGGAGAGCATTAATTCCCCCGGAAGTGTCTTGGATTTTAACCCTTCATCCACCTTCACCCTCAACATTTCTTCCTCTCTTCTGCGGTTGAGATCAGACAAGGTAAGTGGCTGATGAAGGGGTCTCCGCTCATACAATGGGGGTATGTTTGGTACGACAATTTCCCTGGGGGACCCTTCAGGAGACTTCTGGAGTTGGTGAGGAGAACGCATAAGATCTCCTCCAAAGCGCCGAGCTTTCTCCTCGTGCAAAGCTTCCAGTTCTCTCAGAGTAGAAGGGGAATGCTTTCCAATTTGCTGAAGATGAGACAGCATCAATGGAGGTCGCTTTCCTGGAACATGTGCAATAGGTTTCACCACTTTCGGTGTTTGTAGGACTGATTTGTCCCCTAGAGTGTCTCTACTGGGTGGGGATTGCTTATCTGCTTGGTATACTTGACAGTCTGGTTGCTGGCATTGGCCTTTATCGCACTCTCGGCGTTCACGCGACATAACTGCAGACAAATGATCATTACTGTGAGGTCCAAAGGCATGCATCGGACCATGATGGCTTGGAATATCGAGAATTCCGGGGTGAATACCTCTCGGGTTGTTGCCGTGAAAAGGGCAGTTAACGTCCCGCTTACATGGTATTCCAGACTTCATGTTGCCGGGCACATGGTGTCCACAGTTGGTTGCTGGATATCGCCCTGCTTGGGACAAGGGATTTCCAAACATACCCGGCCCAGGTACTGCTGCACTGTGGGTAAGAAGATGCGGAGTAAATGTTCTGGGAGAATAGCCTTTCAAATGCGGAGATGTGGGACCGAGGCCAGGTGAAATGGGCATACCATTCCCATCATGCATTGGCACGACTGGAATCAAAATGGCGGCTCGATGGGGTGGAATGTGCATAGGTCGGCCAAATTTATCCTTCATACCTGGAATTGTAGGATTTACCGCACCGAAAGGCTTCTTTGCTGAGGAGAAATACGTCACTCTGTCAGGTGAAGAGCCACTTGAAGATTTTATCGGCGACTTCCGTCCCTCCTTTAGGGTTGAATCATTAGATTTCGACGTAGAATGTTCATGGTTTGTTTGTGAAGCGTCGCTGACGTTTACCTTGTCTTCAAAGGCACGTTTCTTTTTCTCTTCATCATCATCTAGAATCTCAATAGGGCTGATGACTTTGCGCGGTTGTTCTGTTTCAATTGTAGCAGGTTCGCCGCTCCGTTGATTGTCTGATTGAAATGACTCTTTGTCTTGCGGTTCTTCTGTATTTCCTTTGTCATCCACAATTTTTCTCAGTTTAGGTAAAGGTTCTAAACCAGAAGCTTCCTTTAATGGCAAAGCGTGTTTTAAAGGCGGTGGAGGAGGTTTACTTTCGATCGACTTGAAACCACATTCATTTCCACCACTGGAGTCAGGCGAGGAAGGCTTTAATCGAGGTAATGTTTTAGGTACGCTAGGTGGAAAACTTCTTCGTAAGAAACTCTTATGAAGTTCATTTTGAAAGCCATCCCTTGGGGAACTCGCTGGATCTTCGTGATCGCTGTGCTGTTTCGGAGAAAACGTGCCACCGACTTCAGGTTTTTTGGCAAGATCATCAGGTGACGTTCTTGGGCTTTCTTTATCAGTCACGTTCTCTTTTTCCCCTGGGTGAGAGGGCTCCTCCTCTTTGCTAGCTTGGTTATCTTCCCTGTCTTGTTCGTCGTTTGTATCTTTTGCATGTTGCAGGGTGTCCTCGGCGCACAGTTTTTTCTGCTGTAGGAGCCGCTCTACAAGCCAGTTGTGTCTCGGCAGATCTCGAGCGTAACGGTTTTGGCTGATGAGATGAGGCGGTGTCGATCTTTCTCTGTCTCTTTCCTTTTCGTCGCTCTTTCGTTTCGTTTTTCCGATTCGTTTTTCTTTCCGGGCTTGTTCCCTTTTTCCATCGTCCTCCATTGCGCTTCTTTGTGGGTCTGCGTTCAATTCCTGTGCGCTATCATAGTTATCTGAGCTAACAGTTCCCATGGCAACAACCTCCTCGATGGCATTCTCTGCGCGATAGCATTCTTCGTTGGGAAAAATCGATCGTCGATCATCGCTTTTAATGTTCCCTTCAATGTTTTCACTCTGACCGCTTTCTTTGATATTAACTGAATCGGTCTCCCTTAGAGTATTGTCATCTATATCCTTGTCTACTGACCCGTGACTTGGAGAACCTCTTGAAGTCATTAACTCATTACACGCATTTGGAGTGTCAGTAAGTTCCAACAGCCCGTTGCCTTCCACTGCCGCAGCCTGCTGTAACGCTTCACATACTTCTTTATTCTTGCTACGTAGTGTATCATCGTCGCTTTCAGAATTAAGCTGCTTGATTGCTTTACTTGAATTAGCGTCTTTAACAGCTGGACGAGCTTTGTTTGCCTTGGACTTTCGGCGTGGGTTATTCAAAACAGGTTTATGAATGTTCTTGTGGCTTTTCGGTTTTTTGCGTTTCTTTTTCTTAATTTTGCCGCGGGGCACTGGTGCTTCACCCTCGGGCTCACTGAGTTCACCTGCATCCGACATACCTTCGATGTTTGAAAGTTCCGATTCGTCAGCGACATTTTCTGAATTTTGTTCGACATTAAATGAAATGTTCTGTGGGGTTCCTTTCCCTTGAAATTCTTTAACTTCAAAATTGTCTTTTCCAGCTTTGCTTTCAAGGATTCCCATACGGTAAGGTGCTTGATTTTTAGTCTCTTTTTCCGACCATTCATTTTTGCTAGGGTCTGTCGTCTGCCTGCCATTGAGTTCAAGACCGTAGGGACGATGGTTCCATGAACCTGAGTTCTCGTTTTCACTGTCATGTCCATTGTTTATTTCATGCACAACACCACACGAAGAAACTTCATTAGTTTTCTGTGGCTCATAATCATTGCCGTGTTTACTCGAATGCTCGCACTGCATGTCGGGCTCGTCCATCAATCGCGCAATTTTCGAGCTTTTGATACTGCTGTGATCTGGGTCGTTAGGTTGTAGATAATCTATGCTGTCACACATAAAGCTACTCTTTGTAGTGTTATCGTCACCGTTCGAATTTTCATCCTCACTAGGGCACTCACAGGACACGTACCCAAGACTGTTCATAAAGCTTTCCTTGGAGAACAAGTCGGTTTTCGAGGGCGAATCTATCGAGTCGCAATTTTCTTCTAATCCGTTGCATTTTGTTTCAGACGCAGAATCCAGTCCATTTTCGGTGGTGCTCAAGATCTTTGGAAAAGTTGGGCTTCCACCATTAGTTTTAAGTTCATCATCCGAACTTTTTCTATCTTCCACAACAGCCTTTTCTTTATCGGCATCGCTGAAAGTAACTTCGTCATCAGAAACATTCTCAAACTTTAACGGTTCAAAGTCAGGTCGGTTTGTGTCGCTGTCTGCTTTGCGTTGCACTCCTTCAGGTACGACGTCCTCAGACTGAGACGGGCTTGTACCTGAGTTGTTGTTGTACCGAATCCCTTTGACTTCAACTTTACTCTCATTTACAAACTCGATGTTTTTCATTTCCTGTGCAGTTCCTCTGCGCATAAATCTGTCAAATAACGACTCCCGCTCGACAGGAAGTTTACAAACAATATCTTTGTTCTCCTGGTTTGTACGTTCATTATTGTACTCAGAGGACTGGTCACCATAACATCGCTCATACATAGAATGACTACAGTCTTTGTCTCCTTCGTGACACAGCTGCTCCAGGCAGTTTTCATTGCAAACCTTCTCGCCATCCACTTCCACAACCGCCCTGTCCGTCCCAAGGCCTTCTTTGCTGTTGTCGAAGATATCGGCAAATTTTTTCGTGAGTTGTTCGCGCTGCAAGAGTTCAGCGCGTGCAATATCTTCACTGAGTAATCTTTTTTGTCGCGCTAAATCCTGGGTGAGTCTCTGTTTTTCACGTGGAGCGTCACGCCGATGGGAAATAACTTTAGCTGTCTTATTTTCATCTGTTTGTTGGTATCTTTTACTTCCCGGGTCCCTGGCCGGGGATAATTTCCTTTCCTCTGAATCTTCCACAAGTCTTGCGTTCCGCACAGGGGAGCCATAGCGCCCCGAATGGCGTGATACCTCACTACTATGTCTCTGAAAATGGTGTGAGTTTTTGCGCTGCTGACTGGGGTCAAATTCTGAGCTTCGATCAGGATACGGATCCCTTTCCCGAACAACCGGGCGAACCGCGGGTCTGCTGGTCCCTCGGCCACGTTTATCTCCACTTGACTTGGACCTGTGGCTAAAGGTGGGCCTTCCTCGTGGTTTAGCTCCATCACGTGAATGCATGTGCGAGGAAAAGTAATAGCTTGACATATCGCCGCGCGAGGAAACCTCGTGTTCAGTCTTAATACTAGTGTCTCTTGGTAGATCTTTCTCGTCTTCCGTTGAATTTCCTGAACTTACGCAAGATTCTCCTGACTTGAGCTGAAAAGAATTGAAACAGACATTAAAAAGGAAATATTTACCTTTTACGAATAGTAACTGCTGAGTCGCTTCAGCACAGAAATCACTAAGCACAATGGCTGCACCTGGCTTAGCGTGTTGTGATGAAAGGAGTTACGTACGAACAGCATTTTACTACTGTGGAGTCAGTTTCGTACTAACACAGCGGTCACAAATTGAGTTATTTACAGGATCTAATAGGCTTCTACAACTGAGGTGCTAACGCAAGCGATACACAGACTGATTTTTAGATGAAGTGTTATGGAAACAAAACTATTTAACTCGCTATTGTAGCTCTATCAGTAATGACAGCTTTCAATATCTGTTTGATCCTCAATCAATATCACATTTAAGAGCTTCTTGAAACCCTTATTATCAGTATTTTGTCTGATATCTAGCTACCGGCACCGCTACATGAAATGACGTTGAAAAAAAGCTCACACATTGAAAAGACCACACCAACATTACCACAAACGTCGTAGCTCTAGAATATAGACGGATGCACGAAACGATGTAACAAGTAGCCCTAAAAAAGTTGAGATCCAACTGATTAAACATTTACTGGCACGAGTTTGCAGTAAGCGGCTCACACATTGTCGTCTCAGCGTTTATTTACGCTCAATGAAACACGAAATATTGCTATCGCTTAGTATAGTAATACTGGCCGACAACAAAAAAGGAAGCAGATATCACCCACTTCAATTATTTACCAACAATACCACACTATTCGGCAGCGTGTTAAGCTGGATATTGGCCCGTACACATGATGAGATACACTTTCGGAGGTAAATAACACATCCGGCTGAATAGCTGGTGTGTCGAGTCATATTCACTCACATCTAAATGCGCATTATATTCCCGTGACTGTTTCCTTTTACATTACAAGATCAGAACGAAATTCGCAACGCGTTAGCGGGTCAGAAGGAACACTTTCAAGAGGTCAAACCTTTCAGCAAACAGTTCCAGCGTGTCGAGAATTGTTTTTGAATACTGCTGTCATCATTGAATCACGCAGGAAATCAAAAGTTTACCCGTGACCAGCTCATGCAGAAATGTACCACAACAGCACAAGTCGAGACAATAATATGAAATTAACTTTTTGTGCTTGAAATGTTATTCATTATCTTTATATCTATTGTTATTAGGAGCGAAAGGAACGTGGCTTGAGCTGAACGTGGTTTAAAGCAGTTTAACAATTTCTAACTGATTCCATGAAAGTTGAAGCCACTCCCAGGGAAAAAACCAAGTACATCACGTACAAGGTCAACTTGTGTATCAGTTCTTTAAATAGACCTCCACCAAGCAGAAAATCGGCGCCGACAATATATAATATTGAGCCTATTCCGGGATGTATAGGCCCCCTAAACCAATATTCCATTCTTAGTTATAAATAAAACAAAAAAATCAGCTGAATGTTGAGTGATTTCTTAACCTTAAATCCGTTGACAAGAAGTTATTTCGGTACTCCAAGTGACCATACTAAGCATTTATAGTGATAGCAATTCAATCCAACCAACTGACGTAACTGATCGTTGGAAACGAAACAAAACTTGCTTTGAGTAAGATAACAGGTGATATCAAGTTTTATTGCACACTTTGATCCCTCGTGTTATATATATATATATATATAT
>CM042753.1:19922269-19942281 GCA_022496165.2 Catalaphyllia jardinei
TCAAAACTGAAGGGCAAACAATATAAACAGAACACTTCTCCAAAAAATTATAAAACTGAAATCAAAATTCTCGCTAACCCTGGGTTAGCTTAATCGGACTTTGAACAACCCGGCCCTGATGATTTGTGTTGAATTTGTTCACGGTAGTGTGGCAAGGTTGTAAAGCATGAAGCTGACAGACATCGGTAAAGTATGTCTCCAAACCGACCAAAATTCCACTCAATCAATGTCTGCAATCAATGTTACAGAATTCGGGGCGGTTTCCGTTCCAGCATAAATTCCGTCTTCAATTTTTCTACATTACTAGTAGCGAAAGGGACAACATTTTCCGGTCAATTGTACCGGACTGGAGAACGCCTTCGAAATTTCCAGAAAAATAGAACGACCTCACAACTTCTACACTGGCACGATTTTTTAAACAAATTCCTCCAGGGATTTTTCGGAATTAATAGTTACATGGTTCATATTTGACAAATTCAACCGATTTTGTAGAACCTTAACCGGGATTTCCGAACTTCAGTTTGCTCCGTTTCGAAATTCCTGAATTGTTCGAATGCTGAAAGAACGCCCACGGTCCCTCAGACTTGAGAGTATACTTCATGTAAGTAGTTTGCTAGCAAGCTATTTGAATGACATGTTTGACATACAGCTGTTCTTGGTGATACTCACTTGACATAAGCAGATAAAATACGAACTGTGCATTAATCTCTGGAAATTAATTCAGAAGAACAACTAAAATATCCCTGCGATTGCAAGTCATCGTAAGACCTCTCTAGTTCACTAACAAGCCTAGGAATAAGTCGACACAATGCCTTCTGAAGTACAATTTAAGCTTGTTCCGACCAGCCATCATTTTGTGTACGTCGTTGACAGCGAAAATAAACGAAAGTTTCTGTATTGTCCTTGGACAATATCGTCACAAAATTAATCGCGCAAAAGCACAAGCCAAGCCATTTGGGTCGGCCGGCCAACAGCTTCCTGTTACCAGTTCATCAAAACAATATGTTATGTCCCTCGAATCACGAGGAAATTTAACTCGGGGAATAATTACAACAAAGTGGAAAATACTCTTATGGCCCAAACGTCTATAGCTACCTCTTAAAAGTAATCGAAATTAAAAACCACCATAAAGTTTTCCATCATTCGGTAGAGAGAAAAGTGTTGTTTATTTTTTCTCTCAAAAGCAAAAGATTTTATTCGGAAAAACATTTAATATCCGGCCGCAAGAAAAGTCTTCCCAAACCAAACAAGTCCCAGAGGGCTGGCAAATCCAACCGAAATTACTAAAGCAACCATTTTAACAGACAACGTTAAAAAAAATTATCACAAGAAGCAAGTTAGTTTTACCGTGTGAATTCTTGTCTTTCTGACTCCTTTTCTCGTGGGTTTGCTTTCGAATGGATTCTCCAGATACGGACAAAACGCGCCGATAGAACAGTAAACACACATCCACGGCGCATCAAACTCTAAGGCCTCGGCGGGAATAGCGGGATGATGACACTCTTGATGATAGCCTGAAAATAAAAACACGGAATTCACTTCAATTGAATTGGAGGTGCAATTAGCAAAGGTGTAATTTGGTTTCAGGCTCCCATCTAATCTATTGGTGTCAGCAACCGTTTCAGTTGATTCCGGCTAAAAACTCTTGGCAACCTAACTATTTTCACTACGTTTATACACGTGCGCAAAAAAAAGCGTATCACCAAAAGTCGTGTTTTCGGCTCCTTTAATTTTTAAGGAATGCTGTGGTCAATGGAAAGGTTGAATCGATTACTAAGATGCAGCTAAAATTCACCGAGATTACCATGGAGTAAAGTACTGCTTTAGCTATCGGTCAGCTTTAAATTGTGACACAAAAAAGCGAACAGAACACGGATAAAAAAAATGCTTAAAATCTAACATCGCCGATTAAACTAACCAAGCAAAGTTGTCAACATGCGACCGACTCGGTTAGATGTTAGATGGAACCATTTGTCTCACATAACCACCTGCGCTTAACAGACAGTCACCGTAAACACCTTCTCAGCCCGCCATCTTGACTGAACAAATTTTCAAATATAGGTGCGTTCACGCTATAGTTAAGTCACTCTTTCGCTTCGTTTTGTTTACACGTCGTCAAGAAAATATAGGTGAAAATTATTATATACTTCACATTCTAGCTATTCACGTCTGGGCTGAATATGCACCGAAAACTGAAGCAAAATGATCTAAACACGAAGAAGACAAATGCACGTGAGCGAAAAACGTAATATTCACAAGGCTGCATGGAATTTCCAACAAACAACATGTCTCTCGCATAATTTCTAAGCAATAGGTATCGAACCGCGATTCCAAAACTCGGTTTCCGGGTAAAGAAGAGACGAAGATTGTGCAAAACCAGTGTCCGCAACCCGAAAGCAAAAGGTGGAATATGTTATCGGTAACTCTTTGTTGCGTAATTAAAAAAAATATACAAGATATACCAGAGCGAAACACAAGTATATGACTACTTTCATCTGGTCGGCTTCCTTGTTTCAGTTTGACACAATATTGCCTTACCGCACTCTCATAACACAGGCGATGAAAATCCTTAATTTGCTTCTCGTAAAAATATTGCCAGGGAGAAACGCGTCTGAAATGCGAACAACACTGTAGCCTGACCGGAGAAGCAAGAGAAGAGCAGCTGAAGAAACAGCACACCGACTTTCGGTTGGACATAATTTCGTTCAATTAATGGCCATTTGCAGAACAATGGCGGGGCTAGAACTGAGTAAACATCGGCAATTATTCCAAAAGTGAAGTGTTTGCAAGAGAAACAGATAAAATGAGGGGAAAGAAAGTAGACTTGTTATGAGCTGTCAAGGAAGCGAGGAATTCTCAGTAATAACATAAAAACACAACACACAACTGAACCAATCGCTTTCACCTGTGTTTGTGTCCCTTTGTCAGGTGCTTGCTCATAGATCAGAGAACAACTACAATACAGGAAATTGGCTGCAAAACTCGTTTCCGTTGTGTGTCAGCCGTGACTACACGAGTGCAAAACTTAATTCAAGCTTGTGACTTTTCACTGGGACGGCAAGAACGGATCAACACTATTATATGCTGCCGGCAACTCGCGTTTCAACTGAAAAACAACTTAAGTATGAGGACACAACATGAAAGTCTGGTCTAGAAAAGATCAAAGTGCTTGTCCATCACAGGCAGATAAAACAAATTTAACTCTCCCTGAACTAACAAGTGAAAATTCCCTCCTACCACGAGAAATTAGCCACCAAGGCGAGAAAATCGCTAAAATCTATCGGCCATTTTAGACTTCCGCCCTATTTAGGTCTTTGTCATGATGGATGACGCTTTTAAAGCTTCAAAATGTAATATTAGAAATGACACAAGATAACAAGAGAAAACCTTCAGTGGCGGAAAAGCTTTTCAAAAACTCTATTACGGAAATAACTCGGCAAATACCAACATAAACCTCAAATAACATGCAATAGCAACTATCACAAGCGAACCGGAGCCAAGAGTCTGGTGAGGAGCATTCACGAAACAAGAAACTTCATCGAAGAATGTTAATTCAGGGAAGAGTCCCACTGCGCTTTTGTTCGACAAGATCAGGGCATCTCTTCGTGAAGAAAAGCAAGTTATAACTAAAACAAAAACAACACAATTCACAATATACAGTCTTCGACTTGAACGACTGCCATCTGGCTTCAGATCTCCACATCTTCAACCACGCTTTTGTTTACTTACCACAAAGAACGACAAAATTGAAAAACTGTTCTCTCTGATTAGGCGTAAACATTACAGGAAAAGAGAGTCTGTTCACACAAACTTCAGCAACCGTTTCACCTGTCTTCAAACTCCCACTTATTTCCGACGGAGAGCGAGCGCGTTGTCACTTCTGTTTGACAGGAACATTAAATATTTCCCCGCTTGGCGACCTATGTCAACGTAAACTTGACTTCAAGCACACAAGATAAATTAAGAATTTTACAACTTTGCGTTTACAACGTTTTCTTGTGAAGCCGCAAAATTTGCACAACATCCGCTTTGCTCTCGATGTTAAACCGCTACACTTTCATAACGAACTAGACCGAACATAAAAGACAAGCCCAAATGTAAAATGAACGCTAACTATAAAATCGCATCTTTTCAGAATTGGAAACGAAGAAAAGAAGGTTTAAATGACAGACCGTGATGACAAATGACAGCAAAATAACTCACATTCATATTCATTTGGCGAGCCGCCAGATACACCGGAAAATGTCCAGTCTCGACACTGAAGAATCCGACCATCCGTTTAGAAGACACCACACGAAATATTACCGGCCAGCAGGAAATCAACAAATGTAAAGGCGGAATTAAATCAGTAAAAACAAAATATAAAAGGAAAAAATCAACCACTACTTCTCTTTTTATAAGTGCGTTTGTTAATTTGGTAGTTTTTATTTTCGCGGGTTGGAGTGACCTGCCACTGAAGAAAAAATGAACAAATTTAACGGTAGCATCATATAAAAGCTTTCCTTCCTGAAAGATAACAGGGCCGAAACATATTTATTATCAAGAGGAAGTTTGTACTTGTTAGAAATATGGTTTGATATACAGGTAAACGCAAAACCTCCCGCATACATTCACGGTGACGTCATTTCACGTAATATAGTGGCTGACCGCAACCAATATCGAATCCAAACTGATTGAGATGACCACGCGACTGTATGTTAGAACTGCCCAGTATAAGTCCACCCCTGTCATCTCGTCCGTGTAGAAATGACGAAGCACTGGACACAAGCGTAACTGAGAAAAATCTGGCCGACATTCTCTACCCATACTGGTGATGTGGTCCTTAAATTCCCAAACCAAAAAGACCAAAACGTTTTGGGGTCCGTACTATATACATTTCAAGTTTTGTCCCTGTCTTACGTTTTTTCTGTTGATCGATAACTACTGACTTATGATCCAAAGTAACAGTTAGTGTCCAGTAAAGAATATATATACAGAGCAGGCAAAAGAGCTTGGTGCCAGACTAGCATCAATTACGAAATTATCAGGTTGTTCCACGGTAAAAAGTGAAAACAGTATTGAAGACAAAAAAAAGTCCAACAGATTTGGCAAACATCTTATGTCAAAATAACAACTTCGGCTACAATTGTTTAAGGGTTAAACGTCATGTAACCAATCGAACTGAAACCAGTGGACACCAGTCCCTCAAATCTGCGCCGGAATGTAGAGGTATTTTGGACAATAATTTCAGCGCCTAAAATGCTGTTTGGATTGGTCGAACTAGTATATCAAACTGACTGTGTGAAGCAGCGCGCCTCCTGTTTTTAAACAGAAAACAGGCCCGCCGATTTTGACGTTATTTAAACCAGCGTGAATGCTCTGCCTCATCTGGTTATCAGCTGAAATAACTGCATGCTTTTGTTTGCTAAGACATACAGAGCTTTTTATGGAAACGAATTCTCCATCAAGGGAAGAAATTTAGACTTTAAATAACAAAGCGTCCCTCATTTTTTTTAACGTTTGTTGGTTAGGACATATGGTGCTTTCTATGGAATCCAATCCTTCATCGAGGGAAGAAATTTAGATCCCAAGTAACGAAACGTCCTCACTTACTTTTGTTTACTAACATTACGACGTTCAGTGCCTTTCTATGGACTAGAAGAAATTTATAGACCTTACAATACAGAACTTTTAGTTTCTTATTAGTATCTTCCTTCCCCCAGAAACGCGCGAAAAAACGGCGCTCTGTTTTTCAAAACATTCTAAAGCAAAAATAAATAAATAGGAGACTAATAACAGGTTCATCCACTCTTGAAAAGACATGAATAGTATGTTTTTAAAGGCAAATTGAAGTATCGCTCGTGATGTATCTTAGAGACATGTGCTGGCTAGCAACAACTATCTTTCCTGCGGAATGCAGTTCGCCTTGACTGGTTGGCTAATAATCACAACAAAATTTGTACAAATGGAACAAAAATATAACTATTGTACTAACTATATAGGGCGCTCACCATTCGACCCAAAATTTCGAAATTTTCGAAACGGGGACAAATGGTACGGAAATTTCCTGGGAAAAGTTCCAGAAAATCCGTAAATTGTTGAATTTCCGAAAAGCGAACCATTCAACCGAAAATTCCAGAAATTCCGGGATGAAAGTCAAATGGCGCGGAAATTTCCAAGAAGAAATTTTCGAACATTTGGGTATACCTCACGAGGTTGTCCTCTTTTTCGGATTTTATGCAAATTCCCAATTTTCTACTCAGCGCTAGCTAGTTCTTTTGGCCGCGATTACAGCGAGTTGGACATCACACGCAAGGGTGACGGCGACGCGCATTCGATAAAAGAAACAATTTAGAACCTTTCTACTTATATGTCGATAAATACTAGCTACAGCTAGATTCGTGAAGAAAGCGTTTTATAAAATAATGCCCCCGTGGTGTACTTGTTTGTTTTGCATAGGTTGGCTGGGAAATGTACAAAGATTTATAACGCGTGCAGAACCATTGTACGAATCATTAAATCCCTTGTTTTGTGACGTTTTCGTTCACGTTTTTGGTTTGTGCAAGATCTCTGCTGATGTGGTCAAAAAAAGTCACAATGTCGACTTATCAGTGTTCTGTTTGCTTCTATATTTGTGATTTAAACCTAGAAGTCATTGAAAAATTCCAAGCGAATAATTATCGTCTTCCACACTGGAAAAAGACTGTACCATTTGCCCATGGAAATTTCCGTAAATTCGCCCCAGAAATTTGGGTCGAATGGTAAGCGCCCATATATATCCCACGCACACGTTCTGAAAGCGCACCAGCTCTCTTCCACAAAAACCCGACGTGCGCGGAAAGTTCTGGAATGATCAATCTCGCTTCTCTCAAGTACTGAAAGACCGCCAGAGCGAAGCAAAATTCAAGAATAGGTTTATAGACAAGTATTCAAAACGACACCGATTAAATCGTATTTTGTCCAGTGCGCGACCTGACTGCTAATCATCATTGACGCCAGCTTTAAAACTAAGACGTAGGATGAAGGGCCAGCTTTACAGCGACTACCGGCCACACTGAATCAAGAATATCGATGAATGGCACAACGCAACCCTTAACATAAAAGCCTACTAGAATCAGGACCATGGCTATGGAAAATACCACATGAGAGAACTTACTTTACACATCACAAAAACACTGGCTGAGAGGACGATAAATTCATGTTAGTAGCATTTGGACTTTTTACATTGTTTACTCAATTTTTCGTCTTCCGATTAATACACCTCGTACTGATCCGTTGTCGGGTTTTCCACTACTGATTTACATACCTTAGAAAATTGTCAGCCTCTAGCTGATTACGGTATCATTTGCAATCGAGCTTCTAACACTACCTGGTTGTTATGCGCTCTTTTTTGGATTCAAATGTCTACTTGAAATTCCCAATTAATTCAATACAAACATAGTTGCCGGCTGTTGTGGATTTGAAAGCCGAGAGCACACAGGACTCGCCCATGTTTACGTGTGAACAATTATTGAATAATCAGAAACTGAAAAAAAATCAATCATGCTCCTGGAGACAAAACTGAAAACGCCGAGATATGATACTGAAATTTTTCTATAGCTGCGTCCGTAAGCGATGAAAAGGCTTCCTTCTATAAATTATTTTTGGCACTGCAGTTAAAAAAGTTACTGGATCGACCTGCCGACCATAGACGTTTTATATGTTTTTATAAACAAAACGGCTAGGAGATTAGGCAAAGTTTATTCGCCAATAGACCTTTACTGTCCAAACGTTATAAAGCATAGCATGGTAAATGTAATCCGAAACAACCACATTGGCTGCTTTACACCGTTTTAGTTGTATGCAAATTTAGGTTTAAGAAACTGATTTAAATTTTGTCGGACACGGATTGAGAAAAGAAGAGAACAGCAGAATTTCTACTTTCTGACGCTAAAGCTTTCTACCCTAGAGTAAACTGGACTAACCTTACAACATTTAACGTTTACACGTAAACATCATGGAAGACAAACGTACAAATACAGTATAACAAACGCTATGTGTGACGGCGATCTTGGCCACAACGTCAGTGTTAAACGAGACATACAGGACTCTGTAGAGAAAAGTGAAAAACTTGAGCCAACCTTGACAGCTATTGTTCAGCAACAGCAGCAGCAGTTAGTCTTTCGTTCACTGATCAATTCGTAACCGTCGCAGCTACTGATCTTCTCAAAGGAAGACACGACAGTCGAGACCTTTGATGTGCGAAAACGTTTGTTCTAGGTAAATATCCATGCCAACGGCACTGCTCCAAAAGAACTTTAATTCTCTTGAATGTGTATGTTCACAATGACACTGCTGAGGTTATCACGGCGCGGCTCTGACAAGCGTTGACTTTTGTTTAACGCGACGCTGGTCACTTGACATCACCATGAATGGTGAAAATGCTTTGTAGCAGTATGGTCTTTGTGCTCGTCGTGGAAGAACAAAGCGACTGGTTCAATGTGAGTCGTGTCTGTGTTTTGTCACACAAAAGAACACGAAAGCCCTTCACCTGGTGAGAATCCTCAAACCGTCACTGTAGAAATGTCGAATGACCAGCGATTTTTCCGTTGCAAATTCTACTACTCGCTAATCATGACATAAAAATTCGAAAACCAAAAAGTAAATGACATTTAAAAACAGTACAAAGCACTATAAGAAATGTTTAGGCTCATAACATTCAGTGGTGCAGAACGCTAGTGACGGGTTTATTCAGCTTGGTCTGTAGTCATTGCTTTTTAGTAAAGACATGTTTCACTTTAAGCTCGTGTTTTACATTAATGGAGGGCCAGCTAGTAATGATTGGAGATTGCTTTTGCAAGTATTCCATTACAATCTATTATTAAGGAAAATTTACGTCATAAATTCAATAATTCATAAACGCCCTCAAAAATTTCAATATCTTTAATAACAATGTTCACACCAATCGCACAATTGTAACTTACCAAAACTCACGACAACACGGTTTCGGACAACTCTATGGCAGGTAAAAGGATGGTTTAAGTCTAATTATGTCTTAGACGGTGATTCTTTACTTTGAAAGACAAGTGTACGCGTAAGACACGTTTGCAGGTTTGCAGATATCGATATCCCTCCCTAACTGAAAAGACGTGTGTCGCCAAAGGCACTAAAACAGCCGCTACTCACTCTTTCTCCGTTGTCAGCAATCAGGAAAACATTTTAAACATCTCGAAGATTTTAAATATCTTAATGTCCTGAAGAAAACCATTTCTTTTGCTGTATAGATTTGAAAAATGTTCGGAAAAAGTGTTAACTTTGCTGGCATAATTTCGGTAGGGTAGAAAATCTACGTTAGAATATCAAACAACTGGACGTCATATATGACTTCAAAAGCCGATAACGTTGACGATCTCATGCAAACTTATTCTATTGATTAATCGTATCCTGTAAAGGCCTTCTGTGCCAATAGGGATGAAAAGATAGGTGACGGAAAAAGGTCAGCAATGCATTATTCCACAGACTACTTTCCAAAGTTCAAGATCCATGAGTTATGGTATTTGGATATGGCAAACAAACAAATTGTTAGTTTGTTTATGCTTTTATCAACATCTACATGTAATCCCCCTGGGGGGGGGGGGTACTACCAGAAAAATTGGGTGGGGTGTGCGGCCTGCTTCCTAAAACACTTACCCTATTTACTGTGTGAACAAAATTTGCGATTTTCCACACTCTATTAATGACCAGACCAAAAATTTGATGTCCTATTTACGAACATCGTGGCTGGCACGGTTGCCCTAAAGATATTTTATGAAGGCCTTTTGTCAATGGTCTCATCAATAATGAAGAGAAAGTTGCTTCTTCTAAAAAACATATCCAATTCAACACTAGAGTACAAAAAGCATGCCGTATTTGTGACTGGTCAAAATTTATACCCTATCCACTATAGGTTACGGCACCACAACCTCCAAGGCCCCCCCCCCCCCCTTCCACCCCCACAATGTCAAGTAGTAGCTGCACAAGAGTAGAGAAAGTGAGGATAAGTGCTTTACCATGGAGAACACAACACAAGACCATGGTATGACTCCAGCTGCAGAGTTTGAGCTTGACACCAAGCCCAGATCTCCCACCAGAATAGCACTACACAACTTGCCCGACTGTAAGATCTTCCAGCCCTGGCCTATAAGACATGAATTTCTTCTCCAGGTAAAATATACATGTTCCAAAGTTTGCAGAATAATATTTATCATACTGACTGTCACTAGCAAGTGACACTTTTGAAGTTTGCAAAAATCAAGACTCATCACAGATACAAATACTTGTCATAACAACACTGTCTTTGATTTTTGTACAATAGCTTTTAAGTCACAAAAATCGGAACAAATCAGTTATTACTGGTACTCCAAATTTAGGAAACAAGTCTATTGATCATAATTTAAGACATGGCAATTTGATTGTCTATTCCCAGCTCAGGACACATCTTTTACATCAGTGATGATACATATCCGGTACAACTACACTGACATGAAACCAACTAAACAAAAGAGGAATATTATATTATACCTAAAACTGATTTTGAAAACCTGAAACTAACATTTATCACTAACCTGGCCTGAAAATACACTAACACAAGACATACAGAGATATACAAAAGGATTAAAGACAGACTCACCATTGAGACATGTGCTGAGATGTAACATTAAAGAATCTAGCTTAATATTACTTGCTTGTGCTTAAACAAAAATCTACTGAAGGAGTTACAGCTGTCAAGAAAGCCAGGTATAGGCTTTAACTGTTTTAGTTCGTGATGTTAAATATTTACAGTTTCACAATCCGGACAAATTTTATCCCTATTGAATATCTATGGGAAGATCAACCTGACTCTGTACTAAAACAATAATATTTTATTCAATAGGAAACCTGATCTAATTTCTCCTTACTTTAAAGATTCCCAGACAGATTAAGATCACAAGAACAAAGCAGATCATCTAACAAGAAAACACTGTCTTGATGAACTACCATATTCCCAGAACTTACAGAAAGAAAAACTTATCAATCACTAAATGAGAATTAATTAGGAGTTGGAATTAAAATGGTAAAAAAGCTGTCATCTGCTGTGTAATGGATCCAATTCATTTCTTGAGGGATAATATTTATATGTTCAATAAACTCAAAAGGGCCTAGCAATGAAGTACTGTCATGGCTCCACCGGGATAATACACAAACACTTGTAAAGTGACACAAATGGCAGAAATTACACTTTAAACCAACACTTCAAAACCCAAAACACTCAGTGAGCTCAATGCAAACATATTTAATGTGTCTGCACTTTGCAGGCTCCAGCAAGTCTACAAGGGAGTTTTAGGGAGCTTTTGTAGGATATCATCAAATTATGCATGCAAATGAACCTGCATCCAAAACCTGAATAAACTACTGCTACCTTAAGTTGTGACAAAAATAACAGAAAAAGGTGCACAGTCGGTAGCAGTATGTTAGTTTGTTACCCAGAATATGTACTAGTGTAATGGAAAACAGATTACATAGGGAAATCATGGCTCAAATTGTTTCACCTCATGTTAGTACATGGGTTGACAAGTTCAGTCATCACACCTAAAAGTATTATTATTATTACTTTGCCTGAAACATAATACTTTCCCAAATCATACTTAAATGACAAACTTCACCAAAGAGATGTTGGGTTGATATGCTGCACATGTATGTACATTTGATAAAATTTGTGTTAGTCAAAGGGTGTTTTAAGGTTTGCAGGCAGGGGAAAACTGCATTTACAATCTATTTCACCTACCATTAGTAGCATGTGCATTTAGTCTTTACAGAAGCTAACCAATACAAAGTCAGTCCACTTGTATGTGCATCAAATGCACCTGTCACAGATTAGTGAAACGATGATAATTTATGTCAAAAAAAATATAACTTCCAAATACAGCAATTATTAAAATGTCCAGCAATCAAAAGAAGTTTCCTGGCAATGTTCAGCTTTTCTGTCCAGGACAATTTATAAGTTTTTAAAAAATGCATTGTAAGTTCATTATTAGAACAGAATGCCAGCTACAAAATTTTAACATTTTTCACAAAACTAGTATCAAAGGAAAACTCTTTTACAGCAGACTGCTATCCAAAGCAGTAATATAACTATTGAAGGACTAGATTGTACTCACTACAACAAATTACCCACAAAGAAAGTTCAACATAAAACACAACAGGCTTTAAGATGATAAAATGTGAGTGGCTGGCTCTTTAGTGGAAATTATGTCTGCCAAGGTGCAAACATCTTAATACAATTGTTCCTCACAGGGTGAAAAATTTCAAAATAAAACCAAAATTTGTTCCTAACATACAAAACATTATGCTGTTAATACTAACAGTTGATGTGAAGTCTTTTGTTGGCAATCTCCCACTGAATCTTAATCTGAGACAATCACTTAAAAGAAAATATGGTGAATTATGGGCAAAAAACAGTCTTGAATGCATGTAATTAAAGAAGTCACACTGAATCGGGCTACTTGAAACACCAAGCAACCCCACGCCGACAAAATTTGAAATGCATTCAGTTTGGCACCAACAAACGTTTCTTAATAAAACCAACAGGCTGTTATAAACAATTGTCACTGACTTTTCTCACTGTTCAATTGAGAAACTAATCTAGTTAACACCGGGAGTTACACAACGCCGGACATTCAACGAACAGACGAAATATCTTGCGATAAGAAGTTACAAAAATGTTGCAAACTGCTGTACGGAAGAGAATCAAGATTTTTGAGATTTAAACCTTAGAGAAATTTAAAATAACAAGTTAGACAATAAAACGCGATTCGATCATTTTTAAAACATTAAGCGAACACTAGATTTATTTTACTCGAATTTTTTCGTGATAGCTGTATTTGTATAACCATTTCAAAATACTTTAATCGTTCCATCAATCCAACAAAACTGAAACATTGTTTATTATTCGAAGTTTAATCTCCTTGTGCGCGAAGACTTTCAGCTGACAATTTTGACAACCACAACATCCATTAGCGAAAACGAAATATTAATACTCCGAAAGTACTATTTTAATCAGTCAGTGGCTGCGATAGGACTACTTTTGCAGAATAGTGAATTCCACGGCTACTTACAAGTTCAGTATTTCGAACTAAACTTATATACTCCGGATAAAAACAGAATGAGTTTTTAATTTTGTACATCACATCAGTTAGAATGACTCAATCATTTGGTTTCGAAGCAACAGCACTTCAGTCGAATTCTGTTCACGACGCTGACACTTTCCCTTGGAAACCTTTGTGTAGTCCGTTCTTTTGAACATTTTGACTGAAACCACTCGCAAGTCGACGTCAATATTCTTATTTTTGAAATCAATACAATCACATAAATAAAAGAAGACCTGTATCAATTTTTATCTCATCTGCTATTTTAATTTTATCAGAACATCATTTCGCCATTTTCCTCCAATTTTTTGACGCTGAGTGAAACGCAAAAGTGAATAAACATTTATTGCTATAAATCGGACTTTCAAAGAAATAATGATAAAATTTAGCGAGTCACTTTCACAAATATAAACATTTTCTCTTGTTTAGCCTAAATAATTTGTGCCTCAGATAACTCACTTTCACTAAACAGCGCTTCAAACATAGAAAAACCGAAAGGTGAAGTGGTTGGGTTTTGCGCCCTCATTGTTTCAACAATTCCACGTTGCACGGCGACCTGTCTTCCCCCTTCACAACAACGGCGCCTTGCAGCAGGTGGATTTACGTGGACTTTAATGGACGGCCTTTCTTTACCACATAACACACATGCACATACAAGAAAAAGATTACAGCATTGCGAAAGTTTACTTTTCTTTCCGTTTCAGAGATGCAGTAGCATAAAATTGGAAGTAGAATATACGGAAGAAGTCAGTACTTACCGATCCCACACTTGTCACATAACACGATCTCGTTTGGTCGCAGCGAAGTTCCGTCTTTGCAAATGATACACACAATTTCAGCCGTCGTTTCTGTCACTGCGAGGAAATAGAAAAGTAGCGTTAGCGAGGACAAAGAAATCCAATTATGCTATTCCTAGGATATTACGCAAAGGAAGTTTTACCGAAAGAGAAAATGAAAACTTGCTAATTGCTTCCCACAAGAAGACAGAGGGAGCAAAGAACTCTGTGTGTCATACATGAAGAAACTTAGACCGGAATCTATCGATATTTTAGGGTACACATTGGTATATATTCTCCTGAATTGAATAAAGAAATTAAAGTGTAAGAATTAAAGACGAACCACTGTGAATTTTGGAAAATGGACATTCCTCAACAGAGTCATCGTCGAAGATTAGACTACACTTGGCAGAAACTCGGTCAATTTTCTGAATTTTCGCGTAAAACAGTTTGTCTTCCCATTCAGCCAAAACGACATCTCCGAGCGCGAAGTTGAATTTATCCATTCCGTGAGCCCACTCAGAGCAAATCCATCCTCAGTGCTTTCATGCCACATTCACCCGTGTCCCACACTAGATTGCGAATTTCTGTAGTGCGATCAGACAAAGTAAAACACGGGACATTCGACGACAACACACAGACCCTCCATAACTCCAGCCATTGCATTTGTGATTAAGCCTCGACTTCGTGTCACGTCAATGACGTTCAAACGAGAGCCGAGCTTAAAGGATGCGGAGTTTTCCCTGGCGTCTATTTTCGCTTAATCATGTTCAACCGCAAAAAAACTTATTTCTTGGGATTTAAGGTCCATCTTTGCAAACTTACCTGCATTCAGAGAGCAACAGCATCGCTGAATGAGTAATTTCGCTGTCGAGCCTTGGTTTCCGCTGCCATACTTCAATTAATTATGAAAAATTTCCCGCTATCAAGTTTTGTTTTACATTTATATCGGCTCTATTGTTATGATAAATACAGCCTGCACCTGTACAGACAAGCACTAAATTTGTATAAAAGCTTTGCCTTTTGGCTAACTTATCGCATCTCTGCTAGATTTGCACAACCCTGTTTTCAGTGCAACGTCAAAGACAGCTGAGCCCACAACCTCTAAGATATTTCTGTCAAAATTAAGCTTTACTGTTTGATTTGTATATTGGTTTGACAAAATTGAAAACACCACTAGTAATATTACACAAAAGGCAGGTTCGAGATTCTCTCGTACAACATCTCTCTTCCGAAGTCTCTCGTAAATCACCTTCAATTTACTTCATTGTCACTGGCGCGCTTTTAAATTTGGACAGGCATTAGCGGCCATCAATTTCACTTGGCGCTCGAGTCCAACACACATCTGCTCAATTGTTTACGAGTTGTTTGGGAAAATGCCTTCTTTCCTTACACGTGCCGCCGACTGGATAAGAAAAGCCTTCCGGAGTAGATAATTTTGATATCTGTTCGGCTCTTTCGCGTTTGACTACACCGTTGTTGTAATCTCGACAACAACGTCATTAATGCTTGGGCGGTGAGCGCAGCCCTGAGTTGAAACTTTAAAAAGCGCTATTTGATCAGTATGAAAAGTGCATGCGGAATCAAGACCAAAAAATCGAATAGGACGGCCCACCTATAAAGCGTGCTTTTTAACATTTACGCAATAAATTGCAAAGACGAATCTTGTTTGTTTTAAGTTGGACATATCCGCCCTAAAGCACTTTATTCGGGGCGCCCGTGATGTCTTTCATAAAGTTATTGATGAAGTATTTATTTTCCAAACGAGCAGGTGCAGATTCCCATAAAACCTTGTCAATTTGAGCAGCTGCTTTGCAAGGAATTGTCACATGACATGCTATCAGCAAGGACAATTCATTTCGGCAGCGCAGCAGAAATAAAACGTTTACCCTCTCGTTCAAACTGTTATAAGCGTATGACGGCACCATGGTGCAATTTTGTAATTTCAAAAGGAGCCACGCGAACGTAAAAGCCTTTTTTCCAATTAAAGTCTGCGAGCGAAGATAAAAAATAGCGTTATTAACGTTGCGAAGAATAGATAAATTAAATATTACATATAATTACTTGAGGCTTTTCAAAACAAAAATAAGTCCATCGTGTATTAAGGGCAGCTGTTTCAATTCTGCAAAAACAGGATATCCGGAACAATTTTGGTTTTCGTATATAAGTAGAAAGTACAATAAAAAGCAGTAGATTATTGTCGATTCAACAACACCAATCTTTTGATCTTTTTAAAGGTCTGCTTTACTTTCGACGGGAGAATTTTAAATTAGTTTTTTTCGGAGACTTATATTTTAATCACTTTTTTGAGTTTTTTAGCTCATGTCAGACCAAAGCTAGTATAGATTTGATACTGAGTCAGAGTTTCTGGCTCATAGAGATAAAAAAGACACCACTTAGTTTTTTTGCCGTGGGGGACCATGTAATTAGACGTGGAATATAATTTTTAAGAACAAAACGAGATTACTGCCAACATCCTGTGTTTTAATAATACGCTTTCCTCTTTAAGAATCGAACGGAAATTGAGCTAGTCTCAGCGATGTCTTTTTGCTTTCTTATTCATGCTAACAAGAAAAAGTGGATCAAGATATAGTTCCGTTTACGTCAACACCGATGGAAAAAGGAAATTGTTGACAAAAATGCTCTGCTATCGCAGTTTTTTCTTCCGACGGCCGGGTGAATTAGCTTAAAATCATCAGCTATTGGTTCTTGTTTTAGATTACGCAAGAAAGCTGTTGGTTCAGAAGGATTATTTATACATCCATAACTGATTGTACATGCCAGATTGAACTGATGCCTTTTTAAAACCTCGGGCACCATATTGAAAAAAAAACTAACAAAAAGGAGAAGCGCTTTCGTTTCAGTAATCAAAAATTCCGACGATTTCGAAACAAACGAGAGCAACCATTACAGCCCCAGTAATTCTTTGAACAAGCAGAACTCCACAAAAAGGCGCTCTTAGTATACAACACCGGGGTATTTTCTTAAGGAATTCTGGAAAAACACAGTCGCTCGCGCTTTTAATTCACAAGAAAGAACGGCCCGAAAAGAAAGCATTCTGTTCAAATAAATTAAACCTAAAGCTGCACACAGCTTGCGATTCTCTGTCTGCAAAGTCAAGACATGTTTCTAAATTTGGCGCGTTCTTTATTCTCTATATGTGTTTATGTCAAACCCTCCATGCCATGTTGATGATACAGCTTTCGCTCTTTTGAGCGGTTTGGTTATTCAGCCCTGAACTGCAATTCTTTGGCGAAGTTACACAATACCCAAATAACTGACGATTTAACAGTTAAAATGTTCTTGTCGATCACATTCGTTGCGCAGCTGTTTAGCACGATAAAAAAAAGTTTGTTCAGCCAGTGAAGAAAATATAATTTACTAGATAACGCAAAACCATTGTCTTCCCATCGGGCATTTCTGCGAATTGATAATTTACTATTCACTAACTAACTCCTCAGTTATAAACACAAAGCAACGCACGATTAACTCACATTTCATTTTCAACACCAGTATACTGAGGGCTATAAACTATGAAAGCCACTGGAGTGCGTGGGCAACTAAAGTATTTTTTGTCTCTCGAAATAAAATCAGGGGATTTAGATCCAAAAATTATCTTACACTTCTGTATTAATCTTCTGTCTATCTTATCACTTAAAATAGTTTTCCTTTTTAATCATTTATATTCAACGTACTGATTTTCGATCAAAATCAAAAGAAATGTGTTAGACACCGCCACACTCAAAACCTCCAATCATCAAAAGTAATTACTCCACCAATATTTATTCCTCATATTTTACTCCCTGAGATAATATCCGGCGGCTATTTGTGTTTATACACGTATATATTTTCCTGGCCACACTCTAACAGAGCCATTTGTATAATATTTTTTGTGTCCCTACGTTTTACAATTTTCGGGTGTAAACAGCGTTTAAAACAAATTTTGAGCGGCTTATACGAAGTTTCGATTCATTTGGTTGATAGCTACGGCTACTGTTGTACAAACTATTGATCCAAGATACAGGTTAATTACACTCTTTGTTTTTGAGGACTTCACCAAAAAATACTTTTTATTCCGGATTTTGAATATTGGGCATGGAAATTGACAGCATTTAGAGTGGTCATTTAGCAGGTCCAATTGCAAATTTTATGTCGATTTCGACACTAATTGCAAACTTATCAAATTCAGGCAGTTTCTATCAAGGGACGAGAAAAATCTATTCAAGGAAAGATGTCTGACTTGTGATTAAAATAGGAGTTAATTTTCAAACGCATGTGGTCGTTGCAATATATTTGCACAACTCGCTTTTCGTTGGTATATCATTTTTTTTGTCACTTCCCTATCGGTTTGAGTGCGACCACTTTGGAAGCGATAGTATTTTCTTAGGAGACATAAAGAGTGAAATTATAACCGTGCGTACGGTTTACATATGGCATCCGATCTACGCAGGTGCTGAGTTAGACGGCTGATTCCTTCTCATGGCAAAACATGGGTGAAACACGTTTTAATGTTTTAAAGGCTTAAAATACAGCATAAAAATGTACTCGGCACAACTGAAAGATTTCAAAATATACACCTTTTCGCTTTTCTAGTGGTTGGTGAAAGACACAAGAAAGTTTATTATTAAATCAGGATGACTAGTGAATAAGTTCATGAAGTAAATTTACATTTACGTGCCGTTTCATTATATGCTCATTAAACCACGTATATTGGCTTATGATGCAAGAAACCCTAGTCTGCTGACGAAAGCTGTTGTCATACGGTGTGTGTCCGTGAAGAGCTCAGGTAGTCATTATACCGCGCGACAAATAGCGAATTACGAAGTCAATAACAGGCAAATAGCGCCCTCTGAAGAAATAAGAAACAAACTCAGCTGTTTACATTTAACGCACTGGGTTAATAGAAATCCCCCGCTCCTCGTTAGCTTTTAGAACTAGCGCGCTACAAAAAACTTCACTTGTCTTAAGATCTGCTTTTAAAGCACCGCGTTAAAAGAGAATTTACTCAGTCTGAAAATTTGCTTACCAGGGTGATGCAAAACTGATGCTAATTGAGTTTAGTAATTTAGAGAAAAAAACAGCCTTCATTTTTTTTTTTCACCCCGAAATTATTTGGCTGCACTGTGGTCACGGGAGGGCTGTGCTAAAAATGTCTACAAAACCGACTTGTATGTGACGTCATAACGCTGCACAGCAGACATTACTGACTTGAAAATGATGTTCAGTTAACTCCTTTTCCTCATGGAAATTAATAAGAATATATGCAAACACATGCTAAATATCAAGAGTAAAATCCACAATACTTAATTCAGTGTAGATTTATAGGAAAACTTTTACACAGCCTATCTTTCATCTTCAAAGGCAACTGTTTTTTTAAATAGTATCTGTTTTCCTCGTCTTTTGTTTACGGTGATTATATTGAAAGTTATTGAGATTTACAAAAGTTGCGAAAAAACTTGAATCGTTGTTGGCTGTTAGAATTTCAAAAGATTCACCCAGCTGCAATAACGAAATTAAGGTTATCACTTTCAGCCAATTTTTTCCAATTGCAGCGATTTGTGGTCCATAGATGTAAATAATTTATCTTCATTTAAGACGCTGCATTTTAAAGCCCATCCAGGGGTACCTTTAAAAACGAAGGAAAATAACGGAAATTGTGGATGTGTTTCCGGCAATGGCGGATATAAGCGAATTCGAAACCTCCTCCACGTTCAGATCATTTAGGAAATGAATTTCCTTTGAGAGTATTGCTGCTGCGATCTCACGCTGAGCCAAAAACGATCCTGAAATTCATCTAGCAATCACTAGAATAAGAAGGAGGGATCCCTAGTAATAACAAAAGATAGACGGCGACAGTCTGTCCCTGGGTTAACGAACATGGAAAGATAATTTTCGCTACCACATGCCGAGCGATGCATTTAGCGAAGCTCAAAAGAAAACCCATTAAATCGAAACTGTTTTGACGTCTGGAACAAGGCGCGGTCTCTCAAGTATTAGCAAGTGTGTATTGTCTGAACAAGGAAACAGATAAAAGCCGAATATAATCAAAAAAATTCAGTGCGTGTAGAATTTCTCTTATCGATCTTGATAATCTCGTTTCCTTGGTATTCTATGT
>CM042753.1:19968239-20032247 GCA_022496165.2 Catalaphyllia jardinei
GGTGGCTAATTCACATTATCAACTCAGTTGATAAAACCAAATTATCTAGTAAAAATTAACTATGGGGGTCGATGCATGGTTGGAGTAAAAAGAGGGAAATTCATGCCATAAGGTCTTGATGTATTGCTGGCTTTAGAATTATCATCATTTTGAAAGAGGTCATAACCAGGAATATAATACATCTCATCAGTATCTTGAAAACTAAACCTTATTTCTGCAAAAATGTTAACATCAGCACTTAAATAATTTAAGTCACTACGCAAGTCTTGGATGTGTTTATGCACAGACCTTGCATTAAGATAGCACAGTTTTAGAAGGGATCCTGTTATCTCATAAAGTGGGGGTATGCAGAGCTTTAGTTTTGCACTTGTTTTTAATCGTTCCACTTCTTTCTTAACATCTGGATGAACAGCAATTTTACTTTCATATAGTTCAGTTATATATAATCTTTCAACAGTAGTAACTCTACTGAGCCCCGCATAATGTATATGTGGAATAGTTCTACTGGTACTGAGGTTAACAACAATTTTAGTCTCAGTATCACCTTGTGACCTGTGGATTGTTTTTGCTGCTGCTGGACGTAATGGAATTGTTTTCTAACAAATTGTGCATTTTTGTTTTTACCTACTGCAGACTGAGTAGTCACAGGTTTAATGGGGGTCCATGTATGCTAAATTCCTTGACGATACAAATGTCTATTTTCATTGGGAGCAAGGTCAATTTATTGAGCTCATATTTTCCCGTGCGGTGAAGGGTATCCGGTCGTTTCGCTACAAAGTCGTTTCGCTACAAATCGAAGTCGTTTAGCTACACGTCTAAAGTCGATTCAATACAAACTTAAAGAAGTTTTCGTAGGACCTCGTAGCAAAAGTAAACTAGAAGAAATATCCAAATTAAAGTGCTTTAAGACGGATACCGTTCAAAGTTCAAGCAATAAGTACAAAAACTATTTACTAAATATCTACTCTACTCGCGGCATAATACCATTAAAAGCCTCTCTTCATTTCTCAAGGTGGCCCCCCGATGAAATCCCCAAGCATTCTCGGGAAATTTAATGTCATGCCTCGTGAGAATGCTTCATGCGTGTGTTACTGTGTTTTCATCTAACGCGAAACGTGCGTTTTAATTGGAATATGTAGAATTTCGATAAGATCTTCTTACCTCAATTAAATGCTCTTAGCCTTAAGACAAATTAGGTTTTTCCGAGGTTAATTTTTAAATAGCATATTATAAAAAAAAACCCTTACCCTATTTATGACCAAAATCTGCGATATTCCCTACCCTATTTATGACCTGACCCTTAAATCAAAACCCTGTTTCAGAGCTGCGTTGTAATTAGTTCCTTAGTTCCGACCAGACCGTAAACATAAATGTGAGGGACTTTTGCTGATTTTCTTATCGATGATGATGAAAAAGTGACTTCTTCTTAGAAACATGCACATATCAAGGCTAGAGTGCAAAAACCATACCCCATTTATGACCAAAATGGCCAAAATTGGCTAAAATGGATACCCTATCTATGTTCTCCTGCCTTTTATACATGATGGCGGATCGAAATCTCACATTTTTTACTAACGACTAGAACAATAGAGCAAAATTAACAAGTTGTTTTAACAATCAGTTACGCGTCTATGACAATTTTTCTCGACTATTGATATGCAAATGTTTAGTAACAAGTCAGCCCGCTCACCCACGCGTAGAGTGTTCCCTCATAGTCCGCTAAACTAGCGATGTGGTGTTGTGTTTCTTAATAAACTACCTTAACTGTCTGTTTTTTGGTCCTACCCAATTTACTTCTTTGAGGTTGACCTGGTCTCGTTTGCGTGCTTTGACTGCGGAGGCTTGGGTATCTTTTGTGACAACGGAGTGTCGCGATCAGGCTTGTTATTAAGCCTATCTTTCTTTAGCAAATCAAAACTGTAGTTTATTGTATCGAATCGACTTAAGATGTGTATCGAAACGACTTTGCATGTGTATCGAAACGACTTCGATTTGTAGCGAAACGACTTGTAGCGAAACGACTTTGTAGCGAAACGACCGTAAACCCAGTGAAGTGATGTGAAGTATATATCAAATAATTCATATTTGTACTGCGGTTGTAGATGAAAGTGAAGAGTGATCGTCGCAGTAAATTTTCCAATTTAAGCAATTAGAAAGAAGAAGCCTGAAAAGTTAATAACAGAACTTTTACCTGATGAAAATCATCACCAGCTCTAGTGTTCTAATATTTAATTGCAGCCTGATACAAAGCTTTAGTTAGATGTGATTTGCCAACTCTGGCTCCTCCACAAAGGAAACAGTAAAAAGGGGTTTCTGATGTTTTAAGCTGATGTAAAATGTGATAAAAAAATTCTTTCTGCTTTAGAGTCTGGACCATTTGACTGTAATCATCATCTGGTAATTCATTTAATATCAGTGGCTCATTATTCAGTGCTGCTGATGGGATGCCAGATCATCAGACAGGTCACAGTTTTCACTGAAATCAGGATGTAAATCTTCAGTACCCTCAGCTTCATCTTGCAATTCAATGCTTTGTGTGTTGGGTGCTATTAAATTAAACTGGTCTTCATTGCAATCTAGATTTTATAAATGCAGTTCTATCTCAGTTAGATCTTCACTACAGATAGCATACTGCAACATTTGTTTATCTATTTGTTCTTTCGACAGAAGGTAATGCTCCTGATATGAAGAACTGCTGCCTATCAAATCAGCTTTTTCATTTCTCCATGAAGTAAAAAGAATAAGAAATTCACGGTAGTGTTTTTCTGGATTTGACATTAAGGTTTTAAATGCTTTTTTGGTTTTCCTTGTTTTTCAATTTGCATGGTCTCTTTGGCACAATCCAAAAGTTCATCAACATTGATTTCATCATCTCTTGTCTCCAAAGGGAGATTGTCTGCATCCACACTTTTTGACTTTTTTGTAAATGACTTCTGGCATGAATAATACAGGGCAGCCCAGTCAGCTAAAGTACACTGTAATATTTTCAAGGCAAGCAGGTCTTTGTATGTATATACCTGTGTAACAGACCATTAGAATGAATTTTGTCTGAGTCATCATCCATTTCTTCAATTTCATTTATTGATTTTAACAGTTACACAGTCTTTCGTCAGGAGGGGCTGTTGGAATGTAGATCGCTTCTCTGGAACGTTTTCTCATCGGTAGTTGAAGAACTATGTAGACTGCTTCTTGGGCACTTATTTCCACACTATTTAAAAATTTGTTGCCTATATCTCTTACTTGTTGCTTTATACTAGAATTTCCATTTCTTGCTTCATCACACGCTCTTTGTAAAAGCTGACTCATTCCTTTCTGCGCCTTTGAAATATACATGTACGACACAATGTACATCGCACAAGCATAAACATCTTGCACAATGAAATGCAATGAAATGAAAAACCCTATTTAAGTGTCTATGTGTTTAGCTAGAAGCTAATGGGGGACACTGTACTATATAAAATTGTTAATTGAATACTATCTATATACATACAAAATGGTTACTTAAATAATAAATACTTACAAATTTACATTTGTTAAGAAAGCCTATGTCTGAATATTTACAAGAGTTAAAAATTATAACTTAAATACTAAATACTTACAAAATTTTAAATATTAACAAGGGTTGAAATGTCAACCTTCCTAATGTTCCTCTTCAACGAATTTAGAGTTTCAATCATTCTCAAATGGCGTGGTAGCTTTGACCAAATGAAAGGTGCCATATAATTTATTGAATTCCTTCCAAATTTAATCGTTTCGAAACTTGGTAACTCGAAGTCACTACAAATTGGATATCCATATTTGCCCTCCATGCACTTAGACAGGCACTATTATAGTTGATCACTCTTAGCTCATTTGGATTACTTTTCAAAAATACAGTGGGAGAATTGAGCCCAGATTGAATAGCAAGATAGTAGTTTTGTTCTGTGACATTCAGATTGATCAGTAGTTGGTCAAATGTGATTTCTTCGCCTTTTTTCATGTCATTTAAATGTTTACTGATGTCTTTCCACATATCTTTATATTTTTTTAATCTCATTTTGAGACATATATATCACTGCCAAGAGGATACAAAATACATGTTGACTTCATAGGTGGTTGTGGAAAATTAAATCTGCATTCTGCTTTTTTGACTTTTTATGACAAGTTTGGCAGTGCCTGTGAATTTGTTTGTTGACAAGAAGCCCTACATGTAATTCTTGACCACTAGGTTTTTCACAAGTGATTATTTTGTCTATGGATGATGTGACATCTTCATCTTCATCACACCCATACACTGGAGCATCCTCAAGCCAAATTAACATATGGATGTGAGGTGAGCCCCTCTGTTGATATTCCACTCTGTAAAACGAGTCTGCTATTTTCCCAAAGGGAGCAGCACTACTCATTAAAAAATGCTTTAAGAACTGATTGAATTGATAATCAAAATGGCGTGCACACGTCACTGGATCACTCTGAATTAACCGCCTACACTTTTCTTCCCAGTTCAAATTCTCTAGTTCTTTATCTGAATAATTTTTATCATCAGCAAGCTTGCCAAGTATTGTAAGGAGATGCATCCACTGTGTTTCAGCTGATAAAAAACTACAAAGCAAAGTAGCAGGTCCTAGTTGTCTGATCATAGCAAATATATCTTTTTTTGCTTTCTCAAAATAAGGTGAGCCACGAAGTGCTCTTAAAAATTTGTAGCCTTCATCAAGACGAACTAATCTTTCCAAGGTTTCTTGCTGCTTTAACTGACCAGCTGTGAGAGTTCTATTGTTCCCTTTACATTTTCGTAAGGCTCTTTGAGATTTTCCCAAAAGAGTCTTCTTTTGCAACTTTTTAGTTTTTAGTTTGACCTCAATTATGATTTGCAAATATCACTGTAATGAACATTTGCCAATCTCTTATCATTTTCAGGCCTTTTTTGACCTAAGTATATTCCTGGATATGCTAACTCTTCAGAATATGTGCCTCTAAATAAACTCAAAGGTCTATTTTCTTCTCCAGGTGCAATGCTGTACATTTGTGCTTGTTCACTGTCCTCAAGGAAGTCAGTAGCTATTAACATTGTATCAGTTATTCCTGCAGGTATTTCTGCATCAACCTCAGTCCATCCATCACCTAGTTGGTTGCATTTATTGGCAGTATCTTCAACATTACATGAACTATTCATTTGGCAATAGTTAACAATGGCTCCCATATTCGACTGTCGGTAACCTGTCGGCCAACTGTCGGTCAACAGGCTACGGACACATTACCGACATGTCGGCCGACACTGTTAAGTGGACCACAAATCGACTGAAAATAGAGTAGAAATAAATAGTCAAAAACTTTATCGGTTGAAAAGAGTAAATAGAAATTTGTCGATCGTACCGGATCCAGTAACGTTTGTACCTATCTCCTTGATCTTTTTTAAACTGTAAAATAGGCATTTTTACTCCATCACCTGACTGCACATACAAAACGTTAGTAGTAAATTTCGTACCCATTTCTCATATCTTTGTTTTCACGATCATTTTAGTTTGCCCCACCGATAGGTTACCGACACGTTAACGACAGTTTGCCAACAGGTCACCGACTGTCGGTCGACTGTTGGCCGACAGTCAGCCAACACTTTGGCCTCAAACATAACTGAAGGAAACTCCTTGGTCTCTATAAAGAGCACTGTTAGTGGCTAACCAGTTGCTTGCTAACCAGCTGCTTGCAAAATTTTATATGGTCTCACAGTTACATGATAATGGAGAACTTTTATACTGCAATCGCCTCTTAAACTGAATTTTGATTGTACCACTTTCCTGAGGTAACCGTGGTAACACGTTAACAGTATTGTTAATATCTGCTGGCACATTTACAACATTTCCTTTTATTTTCAATTGATTTCCTCTTGGAGCTTGCATAGGCTTTTGAAAAGCCAATCACTCTAATTCATTTAAATCAAACAAGTCCGGTTTTAATGGAAACAACATTTCATTTTTAGCTTCACAAGGTGGGATTTTATTTTTCTTTAAATAACGAAAACAAGATTGACAGGTCCACTCAACGTCATCAACACTTGCCTTACTTAGCAAATACTTTACTATATCAGGATTAGAAATTCTTAACTTTTTGGCAGCAGCAACACTGTGTTTATACCACAACTGGTCACAACAAGAACATATGTACAAAGAGCCACTGGATAAAGCAGTATGAAACTTTCTAGTTTCTAACAGTTGAGCTATTAACATAGTTCCTCTGGTCATATTCATGCTGTTTTGCCAGCCTCTCTTCTCTGCATTCAGCAGATTCATTTGCACGCTTTTCTTTATAATGTGTACAATTGCTTGTCAGCCTTTTCTTTCTGCATTCAGCAGATTCACTTGCACGCTTTTCTTTCTGCTGTGTGCACATGCTTGCTAGTCTTTTTTCTCTACATTCGGCAGATTCATTTGCACACTTTTCATTCTCATGAGCACGCTCCTTTGTTAGCCTTTTTTCTCTGCATTCAGCAGATTCATTTCACGCTTTTCTTTCTGATGTAGATGTATATGCATGCTTGCTAGCCTTTTTTCTCTATGTTCAGCAGTTTCATCTGCACATTTTTTCTTATAGTATTTCTGTTGGCAAGCAAACCTCTTTACTCTAAATGTAGTTTCTTGATTTTCAGTTGCCCTTCTCTTTTTGTTGGATTCACATTTGCCTGCTAGCCTCTTTTCCCTAGCTTCTGGACTTTCATTAGCCTTTCTTTTTTCTCATATTCATGTCGATCAATCAACTGCTTTTCTTTTATCTCAGTTGTACACTTGCATTTCCTGTTATCAATGCTTTTTGCACCATTTTCATTTCCTGAAGATATATGGCTACTTTTTGGGTCCTGCTGAACATGTTGCATATCAGTTTTACTACCACCGATTAATATATGTACACCTTTCACTTCAAAGGGAACAGTGCCTGTTTGTGGGCAAGACATTTGCAAATACGATGCAACATTTTCAAGCCCTTCAATGTGAACCAAAGTACATCTCCCAAATGAATCTGGCATCCCATACAAATCCCTCGAATGAGAATCAAACATTTGGAAGCTTTGCTCTGAATTCTTGAAAACTGCAACTCTATTAACGCCAATAGTTAACAAACAACGGTAATTGTGAAGAAGAGCTCCCCAAAAAACCTGTCAGCCGACTGTCAGCCATCTGTCGATCGCCGTCGATCGGTAAGTAGGTGAAGTCCGTCGAGTCATACATCACCATTACGGAATGTTATGTCGTTTTTACCACAATTTTTCTTTTTTCATAACCTGTCGGTAACCTGTTGGTTAGCTGTCGGTCAACTGACGGCCGACAGTTGACCGACTGTCGGCCGACAGGTTTTTTGGGGAGCTCTTCTTCACAATTACCCAAACAACAATTGTAATTCCGTTGATAGTTTGAAAATACTTCTAGGAGTGATTTTCTAAGAGACATATATGGACCAATGTTTGATGTCATGAACAAATTTCCAGTAAATGATTCACTATATTGTAATGGATACACTTTATCAAATATTGAAACCATGTCTGGAATTAACAGCAAATAGTCATTTGTTCGCACAGAACATCTTATAGATACCCCCTGCAGTACTGTATAGATTATTTCCAATAACGAATTAAAATATTGTTCAAAGTCGAATCAGTCCACAAACTAATATCTTGTATTTGATGATACATGTAAATTATAGTAAGTGACATTGCTAGACATTGCTTACCAGCATTCTCACCAAAGAGTGCATCATTTCCTCAACTAGAGTCAGTAGACACAGTGGTTGTTGGATCAATGATATCAAATATTGTACGACCTGGATTTTCTTCCACATCATTTGCCTGCCTTATAAGCAATGGGATGTAAACATTGTAGCACATCATTTGCGTAAACCAAAGCATCACCTCATTGCACAACTTGAAATATCCAACAATGTCTTTTAATGTTGGCAAGTACAGCAAACATCATAAGCATCATATTCCAAAATCGCCCTCACACACGTGAAAAAGCATTCTTGGTTTTGACAAAATTGTTGTGACAGCCGATCATCTCAGAGTATCTCACAAGCTCTCACAAGTCAGTATTTATCAGCTTGAACTATCGGTGTGGGTTACACCTCAAACTGTACTCCCCCAAATACTCGCATTTACTGTTGTCTGTTATTGGTGGCTCTTAAAGGAGCCGTTTGTTTTTTTGTTTGCTTGGTTTATCCGCCTATTCCCTCGGTCCGTTCTGGTAGGAGCATGGTCATGGTACTTGAGTCTTTGGATTCTTTTGAGTTTCCTGTCTGAAACAAAGCGGATCTGCAGGGCAGTAAGTTTGGCCTCTTTGTGCAGTAACTGAATAAGGAGGTACAAGGGCAGCTGTCCATGGGAGGCAGTTAAACATCAGACGGATTTCTTTCTCTGGTAGGAATGGCAGCGCCAGCATCTTTCTAATGAAGTGGAAGGTCCCACGATCGTGGCTGTAGGCACTCTGTAAACCAAGTTCTTGTACCTAGGGAAATATTGGAATACAATTTAGCTTCCAGTAATTGTGAATGTTTTTTAAATAACCAATATTGTTAAAAATGTTTGTAGTTCGTACTGATTTGCTCCTTTCATGAACTGTTTTATTATAAATATGGCCAAATTAAAATGGTTGTTGTTTGATTTTAATGAAATTTCATCTCACCTTTTTCCATAGAGCCTGTGTCCAATGAAACACACATCCATGCAGTTTGGCTTGCAGTATCACTTTTTTCAGGGCTGCCCTCACTGCTTTCTTGAAGTCTACGGTGATCTGCTTTGCGGCTGGGGCTGATGGCAGGATCTCCAGAAGCCGCTTGAAGACTTTGCAGTCGTCGTTCTTCTTCCTCCCCGACATAAGGACGAATGACAGCGGAACTTGTTTGGCAAGATCCTCAATTTCACGAAAGCGTTGATGGTCAGGAGCTGCATGAATGGTTGCCCGCACAGCTTGAATGTACCGTCGATGTACCAGCCCTTTGCTCGGGACAGGAACTGGAGCTGCTGATCAGTGGCGAATATCAGATGGCGACGACCACGCACTTTAACGTCGGAGTGGAAGAAACTGTCAGGGATGTGGGCATCTTCTACCTCAAAGTTTAGATTAAGCAGGTCTTTCGGTCGCAGCTGCTGGTGATATACTCTAGCCTGGGTAAACTGGAGCAGGGTCCATTGGTTATTTGGTCAAGCAGAACTTCATCGATGATGGCAGCGACTGGTTTGGAGATATCTGCTGCAGCTTTCGTCAACACTGTTGCTGTTATTGAAGCAGATACTGCTGCTCCAGGGTCTGCTTGGTGGTTGTGGGCATTGGCTGATAGCTTAAAACTACCGTTGCTGCATTCGATAACTGCTGCTCTACATAGGTTGACCTTTAAAAAGAAAAAAGTTTAAATTAGTAAAGTAAATAGGAATAATTATGATATATAGGCAACTGTGTTTTCACGAGAGATGGGTACCTCGGTCTTGTTTAACTTTACCTCTCTCGTGAAAACACGGCATAAGACAACTTGACAACAGATACCTTAGGCCTGACTGTGCATTGCCAGTCAGTGGCATTTCCTCTGTGGCGTTTGATGTAACAGTATTCCCTGCTGTCTATTAGCTTCGGTTTGCCTTTCGTAGTGCAGTCTTCCAGGATTTGAAAGGTACCAGCAAACAAAGAGTCCTCTACGGGTGCTGGTAGTGGCTCAGGGATAGAAGATTCATCAGCAACAGGAGCGAAAAGTGGCTCGTGGAGGGTGGACATAGATTCGTTGAAGTCAACAGGCATACTCTCAGCGATAGGCGTACTCTCAGCAGCATCGGCAAGTGGCTCGTGGAGGGTGGACATAGACTCGTTGAAGTCAACAGGCGTACTCCCAGCGATAGGCGTACTCTCAGCAGGATTGGCAAGTGGGTCGTGGAGGGTGGACATAGCCTCATTGATGTGAACAGGCGTACTCTCAGACACGGACAGACAGGTAACACAGCGCCAATCGATGGAAGCACCAGTTTTCACAGCAAAACGGTAATCACACTGGGAGATTCCCATTCCACAAGTACGATGTTGCCAACGAAAACAACCATCACATTGGAGGCCTTGTTGACATGCTCGTACTGGATTCTGACAAGCAATACACTCTGCAGACATGTTATTAAACGAAGACAAAAATTTGACAGTTTTGATGTAGCGATTGTAGCTCAATGCTGACATGATACCCAAGTAAGAGTCGACCCCCTTTTATACAGTTCCCTAGGATTGAAATTTTCAATTTGATAAAAAACAGGTTTGGATTGGTTGATTGGAACAATGGCTGTTTACTAATTGATTACTGAAGTGTCACCGCCATTATTCGCACATTGCGTGGGTAGTAGGTGTGAAAAGAAAAAAGAATAGTCTTTTCAGCTGCATTGGAAAACTAAAAGCAGTTTAGGCATCATGTTGCACGTTCACTAATCCAAGAGTGATAAAGAATCTTTTAAGATAACACAAATAGTTGAGGCTAAGGTCGTATTCTGAATTTTGAAATATACAAGTCTAAAAAGGTCAGCGCGTTGTGCCAAAAAATGTCTCACCTTGAATTAACATAAGTTCACATATTACGCATGGGTACGTGTGGCAAGAAAACAACAATACAGTCTTCATTAACAGAAGTTCTGTGTGCAATAAATCAAAGACACTCAGACTCAATAAAAAAGGTTTTGAGAGCAGTTTATTAAACAACGCACGTAAAGCCATGGATGGTTATCGATCGATCTACAGACTTTGTTATGCGAATGCTAAACAGGGCATAATCAAACAAATATATTAAGATTCTCTTTAAATACGTCAAGGTCAAACATAACTTAAAACTTTATAGTGTCGGAGTCATTGGATGGTTTTCAAAGTTTTTCTAGTATGGTCGGCCCGTGATCAATCAACGGGCTTTTTTGACTTACTGTTGTAAGTGGCACAAGTGAATGCTATACAACGTGCTTAATGAAACAAGGATATTTAGATTCAATCACACTTATGTCATCAAGATCGTGTTGTTTATAATTGGGATGACAACAACATCAGCTAGTGTAGCGTTTGGACCCCAAACTTTATGACGACTAACTTGTTAGGGATACGACACCAAACGAGGATATATTTTACGGACTGAACACTCAAATGACATCGATTTACTAGACCAAAGATTCAAGGTCATATCGTAAACTGAAACAAGACATAAGAGGAAAAACGAAGTTAGTTACATACCAAGCTAACATATAACATTCTGATAATTCCACTAATGTTTATACGAAATAAGACAAAAACAAAATCGAAACGAAATGAAGAAGATAAATTATAGAAATCTAACTGTGAATTAATACAACAATCAAGGAACATCAGGGCGAATCACAAAGCTAGAGCTTATAAAGGCGAATTACTACTCGAGTCACATGGTAAACTAACGAAACTAATTAGGGCGGTATAGAAATCTTAGCAAGACCAGAAAAAACTAACAAGAAAATTAAAAGGCAAGTAATTCTACTAACATCTGACTTATCGCTTGCCCGACCGTAAATCAACTAACTTAAAACTGCGGTTACCGGGACTTATAAGAGAGCACGTTGCTAATGGAAAGGTCAAGTGACTTAATATTTGCAGCTTACATAAACGAATCAAAATTAGTCTCTAATCAATCTTCAGGATGAGGCGTGTCATCCGTTACAGCTAGGCTAGTAGAGACAATCTTGTAAGCACATATAAACTTAAATTATATTATGGAGTGAAGTAACACTTCTATTATATCATGTAGCCAAGTAACTTCTGTATGGAGCGAAGTAACTCTTGTATGGGGCGAAGTGACTTCGATTATGGAGTAAAGTGACTTTTGGTGGGGGCGAAATGACCATGGGGCTAAATGACCGGATACCTGGCTTTCCATGAGATACTCGTGAGATACTTCTGACATATGTCAGAACTCTCAACCTAAAAACACCGAAAATCTGGAGACTGATGCAAAAAAAATCTGGAGATTTCAGTAAAAATCTGGAGACTGATCGACCGGCAGACAAAACCAAGTAAACACAGGTTCTAATTAAGAGAAAGTGTTTTTTCCTGCTTATAATTTACTTAAAATATGTGTGGACCTTAACAACACGGAAATAAACTTTGACAGCTTCAATACTCATATAAATATTCATTAGGTTCATCAGCAACTTCTGCCATTTTGAATACATGGTAATGATGACCTAATTTGGAACAAGTGCTATATTTGGTCATAGATGACAGTCCATCATGGACTGAACAGCTGGGTAAGGGTTTGTTAACTGGCGCAAGAAACTCACCTAAGCAAGCCAAAAACGAAATAAAACAACAAAAATTTCATTGTCAGCTTGCGCCTCTATTTATCGTGAGATTTGTCTGTCTTGTTGTGAGACTGAACTGAAAACCGTGAGTCTCAGGACAAAATCTTGAGACTTGCGAGGTGTGATATGTGGTGCAACCCGCACCAGATGTCAAGCCAATGAATGTGCGCTTGCGGGAGCGTGCTAGCTTCAGTGCAATCCACACTAAACACGAGGCGAGTCTCGTTATGTTGCCTTGCCGAGGAAACTCCACTCAGCAACACCTGAATGAAATAACAAAGAACAAACAAGGCAAAGAAGTGCAGTTAATTTTTGAAAGGAAAGAAAGGAAACCAATCATAAACAGCACAAAAGAGCAATTTTGAAATAGAACATAACTTACCTTGAACAATCACTGCTTATTTGTGACAGAAAGCTCTTCAAAATTTTCCCCACACAGGGAAAACAGCTGCAATTAATACACAACGACCACAATGGCCGACGAAACAACTTGAAAACAATGCCTGACAATTACTAGTACCCAGTCTACCGGTCAGACCATTTATACTCTCTGAGATCTGTCACATGTCTTCTCATTCTCAAGTGACTGACTGACTGACAAGATCTGCCTCTGTTATAGGGGTCTGTATGCAGAGCATAAGACCCCCAAAATTGGGAGTACATTGTTCTAAGTGAAAGCCGGGTTTTACATGCACAGAGTCAGACTGAGTGTTTAGATCTGGTTTAAGTTCTCGTGAAAAAAAATCTCATAAATGAGGCAACCGAGCTTATTTAAACATTTTTTCAGTGCTTTAAATCAAGGATGCTGGCTTCCAGGTTGTGTTTTACTATATTATGGTAGCTGAACACAGTTTAATTTTTAAGTGCCTATGCCTAATTCACAATAATAAATTCCTTTTTTTAACTACAGTATTTATATTTGGGTGCCCGTTTTTTGTAAGAGTCAACTGAGGCCAACCACAGAAGGCTTTATTACCACATTTTGCTAAGGTGTGTGCTGTTGCCATGGCAATGGGGCCGGTTAAAAACAAGGCTTAAAAATGATTTTTTTTATCTAAAAAAATTCAAGTCGTTAGATTTTTTTCATCATTATTTTGCCCACTATGAATTCACATAAAATCTTGTCTGTCAAGACTGTTGTAATATAATTTTGACAGAGACAGTTTTCACAATTTGCCCTCAATTGTTTTCACCACATGTCCTGTATTATTTAAAATTCCCTCTGTCGAAATTCAGATTTTTTTATGATAGATCATTCACGTAGTTTCTGAACTATCTTTTGGCTAAATTCTAGCGACTGGAAATTGTCAAGTATCTGCAAAAGCACTCAGTCTCAATTTTTTGAGCAACTGTGCATGCGTTACATTTAACTGGGTTCATTCGATAACAACAAAGAAAAATCCGAGAATTGCTGGGTTCTTTGCATTGTGACTGTTTCTAACATACATGTACTTTTGTAATAAAAGACTAAAACCGTCAACACACTGCGTTCAGTTACGAAGAAAAATAGCAAAGATAGAGCGGGCATTGAGCAAATAAAATGATTGCTGTTTTTTTAATCCTTGTGCGCACGCTGAATTGCATTAGCAAGAGCACGTGATAACTGTGTTCGGCCACCTTAACTGGAATATTGTGTGTGTTCTTCCTGCCCTTTAGGTTTTGTTTCACTATTCTACTTTGGTTACATCAAAACACAAATTCAAGTTGGCAGTTTGACCATCAATCTATCAGTGTGATGTTGTTAACAGTCAAAAAACCACAATAACTTCATTCTGGGAAATATTTGGAGGGGTTTTCAACTGAGAGTCAAAAGGTCTTGAATGTCTTATTGCATCTCATTAAGTACATACATATACATACATACATGTTTATTCAAACTCATATATAGCTACATAAATTTGAATGGGAGAGTCTAGAGGTTAACCCTATGAATAAAACTCTCCTAAAAACAACGAACAAACAACAAAAATTACAACTTTAAAAAGGATTTAAGTTTACATTTAAAAAGTTCAAGGCTACCGGCTTCAACAACATTGCTAGGTAAATCATTCCAATAACTAATTACATTGTTAAAAAAAGAATATTTAAAACAGTTTAATCTAGATAGTTTACAGTAAAGCTTATACGAATGATTCGCCCTAGTGGATTTGACTTTTGCGAATTCAAAGAATTCCTCAAAATCTAAGTGCGATAAGCCAAACACGATCTTATAACATTCGACAAGAGAGAAATATGTCCTACGACTGGACAAAGATGGCCAATGTAACATGTCACAACGCTCTTCATAAGACATATCACCTTTTTGTTGCCTAAGGGCTAACCTTGACGCGGGTCTTTGCACGCTCTCTATTGCTCTCTCTATATCCAAACTGGAGCAGCATACTCCAGAAGTGGTCTGACCAAAGTTTTATAAAGCAATGAAAAAGTTGTAGTGTTAGCTGCACCAACAGTCCGTCTTATTAGCCCTAGGACTTGGTTCGCCTTATTCACGATAGTACTGATATGTATAGTAATTCCAAGATCTTTAAAGCTCTTGACATCTTTTAAGACCATACCTAGTTTATAATTCGTATTCGATTTATCACGAGAATGCGTTATTCGCATTGCTTCACACTTTTCCTCATTAAAACGAAGTTGCCATTTTTTGCCCATTTACCAAGATTATTTAAATCAGTTTGAAGGTATTGTTCATCGAGACTAGGGCTGCGAAGCTCTCTGTAGTAGGCGATGCAAGTTTTTTCAATTATTTATCTGATCAGATAAAGCATAGACAAATGCAATTCCAGATTACTTTGAATTCAAAATTAAAAAATTTATCTTGGACATTTTTCTATGTTAGAGTAACAATGACATTTTACTTCTCATATACAACTGACCTGGCATTCTCCAGAACGTACTGGGCATGCTGTACATTGTTGTATTTGTACGGCTGGAAATCTTTCTTCAAACCGTCAAGTTCATTGATTACTGGGTGAAAAACAACACATGCATCAGCAAATCTCAGTTATTTTATAGCAAAATAAATCAACAGACTGTATTCATTGACAAACACCTCTATTTCATGTTTTCACTGCCAAGAATATTAAAGACTACAATCCCGGCCAAGAGTAGTTGGGACATTTGAGCTGTATCAGCTATCCTCCATCCCCCATAATCAATGTTGGAAAAATCACCGGATTATTAACATTGAAAGTGGGAGGAAGGGAGAACTTGCTTCGTGCCCCAACTCCTTTGTCTGGGACTGCAGCTTTGTGTCGACCGTGCCACTATCACAAAAAGCAATAGCCCAATTTTCACAGTTAACTTTACTCATTTGCATTGCAATATAATCTAGGATGTATGTGAGGCTATTTTGTAGTTTTAGCCCGAAATTACCTTGCATCCACATTGGATTACATTGTAATGCAATGAGAAAAATTAACCATGAAAAGGGCTATTGCATGCGAATTCCCAACAGGCAGGCTACCTTAAGATAAAATATCGTAGAAGCAACTTGAGAAGGGTGATTTCAGGATCCGACTCCTCCAAGCTATATGGGGGAAGTTGACATAAACTGATACTATCTGAATCAACTGTCTTACCTATTAGAGGCACAACAAGAGTGAAAGCCTGGCATGCTACAATAGCCCTGAGTCCATCCAAATGATCCACAAAACAGTTGGTATCGGGCACCAGGTATGCTGGACAGTTCTCGAACATTAAACGTGGCTTAGATATGTGCTCCTCTATTACAGCCTGTGATAAACATATAGAGATTTAGCCAAGCCTAAAAGCGAAGCTCCGGGGCCGGATTGTTCAAAGCCCTACCAAGGTAACCCAGAATAATCGATATTTTCTATTTGAGTTTTGTAACTTAAAGGTCAAATGCAACGAAATTTGGACAATTTTTCTTTTGTTCAAAATCCTTTTCAAAGACATCAGTCATACCAACAGGAAACAGAATCAACCCTTAAAATTAGGTTTTGTACAAACTGTGGTGCTCAGGATAAGAACATCCGGTGGTTTCCAAGAGCTTCACGAAAACGAACCGGAAATGGCTGTGCCTAGAGTGGAAACGAATATACGGTATTTGTGATGTCATGATTGGCAAGCTTGTTTTCATGACTAACAGACGCCCCAAAGGGATTCTGGGGCTTTCGAGAAACAATCGAGTTTATTGACGAGCCGATGTGTAAAAGAGATGAAGACATTGATTTCTGGTCTGGAAATGTCCAAATACTGCCATTTAAGTTCGAACCATTGGAACAGGCAAAGATTCAGTCAATATAAACTTGAGTGGATCAGACTCCTCACTTCGAGTGAAGAAGATGGCATACGATATAGGCGATATCAACAACGGAAGCATCGACCACATGGATTGGTCAGCCTTTTTGAACATGTTGAAAACTACTCGTTTAAGATTAGTAATAAAATTAATGAATACAGGTTATCTTCGAGTGTTTGCCTTGTTTTATTTTGTAAACTGAGATGTACAATTTCGTTACTGATAGTATGAAAAGCTGATGTTAAAGCTCACCCAATACTGATAGTTGTTTTGTGGGATTCGGAATGGTAAGCATTGAAACTCGTCCTGTTGATGTTGTTTTACATGGCATGTGGGTGTTGTTTTTGTCCTTATAATTTTAAGGGTTACGGGGTTTTCAAATGTTAGGAAATCGTCAGCAGAAAGAAAAAACATGAAGGTCCTGAGTCAGGAAAATTGAAATATAACATTGCTGGAAGAATTTTGAAACCTGATTACTCTGGGAAACATACTTATTTTTATTATTTTTTTTTTTTGAATTTTTTTATTTGCAAAACAAATAACTTCTTACATTACTTACAACACAGCTCTTACACCACTGACATTACAATAACTCTACTCTCAGGGCAATACTTACATTACAATACTTACTTAGAAGATGGTACAATACTTAATGTACTTACAATACAAAACATTACATCATTTATGGCAGAATAATTTTTTCATCAGTTCCACTCAAAATTTTATCTTGATGAGCAAAGTCACATGCAAATTTCTCAATATTATAATTAAACTTAAGGTAGCTTTGTACACCAGCAAAATCAGGGTTACGTCCTTCCATTTTGCATTTATATTTAAGAAATAGAAAACATGTACTGTGTTTGTATCGAGTTATACAAACACGAGTTGAAGTTTGGGAGAACGAGAAATGCTGTGGGAACACGAGCCGCAGGCGAGTGTTTCCACAGCTTTTACTTTCACGAGTGTTTGTATAACTCGATACAAACACCGAGTACATGTTTTCTATTCTTTTAGAAAACACCACGACGAGAAAAAGGAAAACAAGTTGTAAACTTTGATTAACAAAATGTAAATTCTCTTTGCTCGCGCCATCACTACGTCAACAGCGCGCGCTCGTTCTGTCTCCACCGAGTTATACAAACAGGATTTTTAACCAATCAGCGCCCGTGCTTTCTTAGGACTGTTTTCTAAATATAAAAATTAGACTACTAAAATAATGCAATTAATCGCATTTCTACAAGGCAAACAATTTTTGGCCTCTAATCCAAGGATGAAATTGAAATTTGGAAATGTTGGTTTTTGAGGAGAGGGAAAACCGGAGTACCCCGAGAAAAACTTCTCGGAGCAGAGTAGAGAACCAACAACAAACTCAACCCACATATGACACCGGGTCCGGGAATCGAACCCGAGACATTGTTGGGAGGTGAGCACTCTCACCACTGCGCCATTCTTTCTCCCCAGGTTCAAGGGAAAATTAAATTTCTGTTACCGACCAAATGCAATGTGCGAGGGCGTTCCAGAGGGGGAATATCCGGTCACAGTACCAAAAGAGGCGCTCTACGGTTTCGGGTTTACTGTCACAAAAAACCAGTCATCGTGATCATTGATTCCCATTTTCATCAACAATACATTTGTGCCAATAGTTCTATGGAATATTCTATACTGAAAGCTTCTTAGCTTGCTAGCACTTGTGCATAAGAAAGGGATACACATCAGGAGAGGGGCAGGGGGTTCTGGAAATTCAATAATTCTCTACTGTCAGATCCGGCATACCTTTTCAAGGATTGTATCAATGAGACGGTGGATGAATACAAAATTAATGGTGACATAAAACATTCAGAGTCTCTCACTTTTTCCATTAACGACTAGCTATTGTTTGAAAACTCTTAGGGTTCAAATGCGGGGCAAAACTATTTCTTATGCAGCATGGAAGAAAAAAGAGCAAAATAAGTCTGAACTTTTCTTGAAAAAGAAAAAAAAATGTATCTCGTGGCGAAGAAACAAAAAGGAAACTCACCCAAAAACACAATGAGATAGCATCAAATGCACAGTATAGCTACAAGGTCAAAAGCTAAGTGAATAGCAAGGGGTGAAAAAAGCACTACATACTTTCTGAATCTGAAGAAAAGACATTATACAAACAAATTAATTCCTAAGCTAGTTTTAAAAGATGCTACCGAAATCACAGACCATAAGGATATAATTAGGGAGCAGGAGCGTTTTTATGAATAGCTTCACACTTCCAGGAAGACTCAATTCGCAAAAGATCATTCAACCGCCTTTTTCAATCAAGATAATATTCAAGATAATATTAATACATGTAAGAGCGAAGTTGACTACTGAAGAAAAGGACTCTAGTGAGGGTATCATTTCTGCTAAAGAATGTTTAGATGCCCTAAAAGGTATGGGCGATGGAAAAAGTCCTGGAATGGATGGTTTTACTGTGGAATTTTTTTTTTTTTTTGAAGGACCCCCTCAGCCATTATTTAGTGTGGTCAATTAATCTCTCATATAGCATTGGTAAAATGTCAGTCACTCAGAGAAGAACGCTTATAACTACCTTGCCTAAACCAAATAAGACAAAGTTTTATCTAAAAAATTGGAGACCGATAACTTTACTTGGAGTCGATTATAATATAGCTTCAGCTGTCATTGCAAATCGTATTAAGAAGGTTCTTCCAACCATAATGTCACACACCCAAAAAGGCTTTCTCAAAAAACAGGTCAATGGCTGAAAATACTAGGCTAATTTACGATATTATAGATAAACTAAATTTTAATAACCAAGAGGGCTTACTGCTATCAATTGATTTTGAAAAAGAATTCGATTCGGTAGAATGGAACTTTCTTGACGGAGCCTTAAAGTTTTTTTAATTTGAGAGAGTCCTTAAGGCGGTGGGTCAAAACCTTTTACAAAAAATACGGTAATATTACTAGCTCCGTTTTATACAATGGTCATTGCTCCAATTCCTTTTCGGTCTCGAGGTGTTAGACAGGGAGATCCCCTATCACCATACATTTTTATTATTTGTGCTGAACTTCTTGCAGATGCAATAAAGCAAAATGGTCAAATTAATATGGCATCACCATTCATAATGAGGAATTCTTACTCGATACAGTATGCGGATGAACCCAAACCTCACTCCCCCAATGCCTAGACACCTTGGAGCTCTTTGGAGAGTGCTCGGGTCTGAAGGTGAATGTAGAAAAACTAAGGCTGTATGGCTGGGTAGTAAGAGATTCTCAAAGGACATATTACTTCTGGAGAAAAATTTAGCATGGATATTTAATGAACCGTTTGACATCCTAGTACTAGTGGAGTACAAATTTACAGAATGGGGTTAGATGAGGTCAGAAAGCTTTTAGACTCATGGTCCTGGAGACTTTTGAGTATCATAGGCAAAATACGGGTAATTAAGTCACTTGCAGTATCTAAATGATTCTTTTCTTAAAGAATTGGAAACACTCTTCTTCTCCTTTATTTGGGGTGGAAAGGGTGATAAAATAGCAAGGAAAATTTTCACTAATGATATACAGTACATGTAGAAGATGGGGGATTGAAGATGACCGATATGGCTCTAAAGATCTCCTAAGTATGGGACGTAGATTATCAGGCAGACTGGAAATGGCTCTTGTTTTCTGATTGTCTTTACTGGAATGATGTTTGGTTACTAAACAAAAGTTAGATCATAATTTTTCAGCGAACTTTTGTCACAGCCATTATGGAATAATGTTTTTATTAAGATAGGAAATAAATCTGTGTTTTATAAGTTGTGCTACATAAAAAATTTACGCTACGTCAATGATCTTGTAAACGAATCTGGCATTTTTATGTCACCAACTGAATTGATTAATAAGTTTAGCCTAAAGCGTACCTTCATTATTTGAGACAAAACTGGTGACCAGTTTTACTTTGCAAAAATCGGTTGCCACACAGCCAACTAGGGTGCAGTGTAAATGGAATAAACATCTACCATCTCCGGTCAAAGAATTTGGTCTACCTATTACAGTATCCCTTTCTTATGCACGAGTGGGAAACACACTTTGTGGCAAACACTCTGACAACCAGTACTAAAGGATAATATACAGAAATTATTTTTAATCTCTCTTTGTGAAAGCATTCCCTGCAGTAAAAGGGCTTACCTGCCATAAAAAAAAAGTGTCAATGTGTTCTGCTTTCTTGACCGATATTCTGGTCTTGTAATTACTTACTTCTTACAATGAAGTGTTATAGCTTTCCATTCACACCACATCAGCTTGATTTTTAAACACTAATATTAAATATGACATACAGTACATAGACTGAATGTAAAAATGAAGATCCTCGTTTTGGTTTCTAAGCAAGCAGGCCTCAGTCAGAAACAGGAGAGAGATGCACAAAACAAAAATATCGTAATTCAATATTCTGACAGAAGAGAAAACTGATATGGATAGACCATTTCACAGTTGTCTTCTCAGTGACCTGGCCTTTGAATGGCAACAAGGCTGGAGGTGATCTTCTTTTGATAAAGACCTCACTTGTTTGTTGTGTAAATCAAGTTGTTCTTATGCTAACTAGTTTGCATTTACATGAGAAAAGCAGAGAGGTCTGTATCACGGCAAGGTCACCTCCAGCCTCACATACAGTCATAGACCAGGTAACTAGGCACACAACTGTAAAATGGCCTATTAACCCACTGGCACCTGAAGGGTTATGGTCCACCCCAGCATGCTTCAAACAGCAGCATACAAATCCAGACAGATATTAAGTAACTTATTTAATTAGAAACCCCAGAAGACAAATATGTAAATTTAAAGATTTTTAAAAAGAGCTTATTTAAATTGATAAATTGATTGCAAACTCCAAGCTGAGGTACTCCCATGTGAAAAGGCTGTAGAAGCTTGGGTGTTACGAAAACGAAGACCCTCGAAAACGAAGACCTAAGACCTAAGACCTGGTCTTCGTTTTCGTACTACAAAAACAAAGACCCTTTATTAAAAGCCGAAAACCCATTGAACACAATCTTGCAAAACACTGCTTTATCTTGTTTTGCATGCGCTACACAGTTGGCAGATCTTTTTTCTAACATAGGAAGGTCATTTCTGATTGGAATACCTGTACCAGGGTCTACCAGAAATGGAAACGTTCAAAGGAAACACAGTCCAAAATGTCCGCCAAAATGTTTCCCTCTGCCTCACGTGCGAGAGTTGACCTTCGACCGCAATTGCTCAAAGTATGCAAACCATTGTTTTGTCACACCGACACAAATAAGATCGTGTTCTTTCACTGTACAATTTCTTCACGCATTGCGCAGAAGGCCAACAAAGTACGTACGCGCCCGAATAAAGCCTACTTAACCTTATTGAGGTCCTAAAATATTTCTCATCACTCTTTCGATGGGGATGTCCCATTCCCAAACTTGGACTCATTGCATAGAAAAACAAATCCAAGGGCGAAAAGCAGTGGTGACTGAAGAAAGACTAAAGAAATAATGATTAGTGGTGCTCACAGTATGTTTACAATCGTACTTTCAATGGCTTTTCTGCTTTTAATAAAGGGTCTTCGTTTTCATACTACGAAAACAGACCTGGGGCTAGCATTCAAATTTTGCCTGCTGTTCCAGAGTAATATAAGTGGTAAGTTTACCTGAGGAAATCCTCAAGAATAAAGTCACCAAATGAGCTCACAACTAAGTCCGGAGGTCTTCGTTTTTCGTACTATGAAAACGAAGACCAGGTCTTAGGTCTTGGGTCTTCATTTTTGAGGGTCTTCGTTTTCGTAACACCCATAGAAGCTTCTCTCTTTTATGGTTGTGAAAAGAGGACTGTGGTATTATCATTTGTCTCATGATGAGGCCACTAGAGATGTAGATTTGCAGTGCATAAACTACTCAGCCTGCTAGTCTTCACCAGGCAACAAGGTCAACTGATGATTAGGCAGTACCATTTATATCACAACAGGGCTTGTGATTGGTGCATTGAATCCTTTGTTCGGATGAAAAGTTGATGAGCAATCAAAACTTACAATAGCATTACAGCATTTCTTACAGCAGGGCTGTAGCCAGAAAAAAAAATAACTGAGGCAATGCCCACAGTTAAATAAATTCTCTTCCTAAGTAGTTAGCAACATATTAATTTCTTCTATCAAAAAATAATCAACAGAAATGGAAACAAAAATGGCTCAGGCAATTGCCTGAATTTCCCTTTTACTGGCTACAGCCCTGACTTATGGTATTCAAGGTGAAATGCCTTGTCTTAACCCAACAAAGTATCACTTAAAGATGATTCATTTAGGCTTTTCTTAAAGTAATCCTTAAGCCTTAAATCTTATTTACAAATCACAATGGCGTGAAATCGTTTTACAAAACCAGCCAACTGCTAAATGACACTTCTCTTACTGTTTCCTTTTTTCTCACTGTTTCCTTGTTTTATTTCAACTAGACTGAGTTTAGAAGATTAGATAAGTATCTGAAAAGTTAAACTTGATTTAAGAAATCATAGCAAAAGATTGTATATAGAATGACTTTACCTTGCTTTCTGCTCATTACAATGTGGCTGCCGAACAACAGCATGCCTTGCTTGTAGAGTGTTTGTTCATAAGGTGTTTGTCGGCAATCCTTGGCTTTACAATTATGACATCTGGTACAGCTTTTGGACTTGAACTTGAAATTCAGCTGGCCATTTCGAAACACATTGCTCCACGAGGTTTCTTCTGAAAAGTTTGCTGACAGCAAGAAGACGAGATGTAGCCATGGCCAGATGATTCAAACAGCGATTAAAATCCCTTCTTCTATCAATACTATCCTCGTTTTAATAAACATGATCTATTCCCTACATCATTTCTCATCTTCTAAAGGGAGTAACAAGGCTCACTCCATAGATTTAGAACGACTGCTACAATTAAACCTGCACAAACACTCACGTTGCGTTTGCTCCTTACCTCATCACAAAATCCATTTCCAACAATTTTCCGACGTTTCCACGAACTGTTCCATGGCAGAAAAACGGCGAAGAAAAAGGGCTGTTTTTAAGGTTGAAAAACTCAGCGATGTTTTAACGAAATAATGTAAAACTTTGGATTATGATTATTTGGATTATAGTCGAACCTCTCTTTACGGACACCTCTCTAATGCAGACACCTCTCTAATACGGACAGTTCACTTGGTCCCGGGAAAATGTCCATACATTCTTTGTAAAAATAACCTCTATAATACGAACCCTCTATAATACAGACAACGGACACGAAATCTCTGCCCCAGAGAGAGAATTCATACAAACTTAACCTCTTTATTATGGACACTCCAATGATGACTGTTCTTATTCAACACAACTTCCTGTTTTTCGTTACATATCAAAGTGTAATCAATTGTCTTATTGTTCATACGATAACAGTATCATTTGTTTTCAAACCGTAAAAATTATATATCAACAGGTCAACGCCATTTATCAAGACTCTCCAGTTGTTGCTTTGCTTTTTCTGCCTCTTTTCCTCTCGACATTTTCACTTGAAAGACTATCTTTACGGACAGCTCGGTTTTCTGTTAAGATCCAAGCACTTCTGGAAAACGCTCAATGCGTTTGTGCGGTCCAGTGAAAATATATCAACAAGGGATCTCCATGCCTAATCCTCCGCCCCGATTAACTACCTTCCCACATATGTTGACAACCCCATTGGTCCCTGGCTTTGCAAGAAAATGTCTTTTAAGTTCCAAACCCTCTTTCGTATTGACCAACATCAAAGCTATGTGCCCCACGACTCGGGTACCCTTGATAATGCTAACTGCATTTGTGTCTTGTTTGGGCCAGTTTTGACTTAAAGAAGGCTTAATACCATCAATGGAGCCTTTAAAGTGACGTAATATTCCTGACCTCTACACAACGGACACCTCTCTAATACGGACACTTTGCTCTGTCCCTTCGGTGTCCATATTAGAGATGTTCGACTTATCTTTTGTTTTAACTCAAAATCAAACTAGGTGCAATTTCGTTGTATTTGACCTTTAATGGTGAGTTTTCCATTTATGTCGTTTGGCCTTCTGTTTAGAGTTTAAAAAATCTTCAGGTCCTCAAAATACACAAAACAAAAGCTGTGAAAAATATTGTATATAACTTCATCTAACTTTCATATTCTTGGGTTAGCACTAACAGGCTTGCAAAAAAAAACCTATTAGCTAGAGTGTGGCCGCCTATTTTGGGAGACTGTTGCTGTTGCCGCAGTGCGTATGCGCACACGAGCAGTACTGCTACCCATGATAACCATGAGAAAATCAACTCATGGGTTTCCTTTTCTTTCCTATATGGGCATGGGGCTCTGCTTGGCGGCCTTTCGGGCCACAGAAGTTCCGCTAAAAATACCGTTATTGTTAGTAATAGTAACTGGACTGAGTGGAGTACAAATCAGGGAGTAATTGTGCAAGTAATTTAAAAATCGGACCAATGCGAAGCCGATTTGAAATTACAAGCACGATTACTCCGTGAATTGTATGACACGAGGTCCAATTACTAATTAATTGTATTTATAACAAATTTCAGAATCAAAAATGTCTTCTAAGAACTTTTGAGCAAAAACGTCTGTAGTGCTTTTCCTAAGATTTGAAACATTGTAAAGGAAGCCATCAAAGCACTCGTAATTGATGAAGGAAGCCATCAAAGCGCACGTAATTGACCTCAAAATCACCTGGGTATCCAGTTACAAAAGGTTCAAATCGGACACCCACGTGATCATGCGCCAATTACGTGACAAATAGGCACCTGTAGAACCCAACACGATCAAGAATTTTGTTATAGATATGATTAATAATGGTAATAGGACTGAGTGGTGTAAAATTCAGTCTGTAATCATACGAGTGATAACAAAAGTGAAAGAGTACAAAGCGGGAGTCTGATTTGTTAATAATATAATAATAATAATAATATAATAATAATAATAATATAATAATATATAGATTTTTAGAGCGCCATATCCTAAAAGCTCTATGGCGCTTTACAATTTTGAAAATAATCACGAGTATGATTACAGACTGAAGTGGATGACAGGATGTCTTAATTGTTACCAATTAATCATAACTAATTACAAATTCCACAAAAGTAAAAAATTCACTGAAGAGCTTAATAGTCATTTTTAAATATCACAATTAATATGAAGGATAGCTTGCAAAATGGCTGAGAAGTTCTTTTGAAAACAGTCACCAGAGAGTAAACCTCCACAATTTTGTAAAGTCAGTCTCTTGAATTGGTTACTATAGTGATTGTAATCAATGTTGTGATTGGTGAATTTAGGAGAGGACCTACAATGATTGGCTCATGTAACTGTTTGATTACAGGTGTCCAATTACAGCCAACTGTCCGATTACACTGTCCAATTTCAACTTTGCAGATTAATTAGAGCAAAATACAGCAGTTTATGCACCAATCACATTTGAGGAAATTGTAATTAACAGGAAAACTAAATAAAATCCATTACTAGCTAAATTGGAATTTTTCAATGAGTCACATGGAACTAAAAACACTACGACTATCCCCACCCTAGACTATGTATTTCTCCAGATATTCTGAAATGTTCTCGTGAGAAGAAAAAGTAAGCGATCTTGGAAATTAGGTTTAGCAAAGTTAGTGAGCATTCATCCAGTATCAGTTTACGGCGTAAATGCAAACTAGTTATTCCTAGTGGTAATACTACAAAGTATGGTCTTCACTCATTTCATTATTATTATGCTAGCAAACTATGGAACTCATTGCCAGATAGTATTCGTGTCTCAACATCTCTTACTGTTTTTAAAGCTGCACTAGAACCTCTGGATTTTGACAAAGAAATTTGTTCATTCTGTGATGAATACTAGTTTTTAATATACCTGGTTAAACTTTTCTTATGTATATATATATCTTTTATGATTTTCTTTTCTAATTTTTTAAATCTTTAGTACTACTATACCTCGCTCATATGACCAGTAACCAATCAGGAGCCGAGAAAGACAATAGGCTATTGTTTCGAGAACAAGAGACTCTATTGTTTTCAAAATCCAAGATGGCGTCTTGAAAATCGGACCAATCACGAAGTGAATTAAGAATGCAAGATAGTGGCTCGGAAACCTGGAAACAAGGTCCCAGGTTTCCATAGGAGTTTGTTTTGGGCGACAAAATTGTTCCCGGGACTCAATGGCCTGGGATCGGTCTTATCATATTTTTTCCCCTCGGACTCGACAATCAAACTATACACATGTCATTCAAATGTGAAACAATTGTATTTATTAAAAAATCCCAGTTCTTTACAAGAGGGACCTGTATCCACTCCCTTAGTGGGAGGATGCCCATAATCATTTTTCACAATAAACGCATTAGTGTCCAACGGGGTGTGTGCGCTGATGTGAAAGGCTGGGAAAACTTTTTACAATTCCATCAAGGTTTCAGCATTTTCCATGTCCACATCATTGAAACTAGATGGTGTGTATCCATAAGGATAGGACTTGAAGGTGTCCGGATCAACTACACGTTTGTCAAACACCAATCCATATCGTTTGGTGCGTGGATCCACTTTGAGCTGTTTGGTGGCCGGATGTCTGGTGAAGAAATTGGGATTGACGACGTCGATGTTTCTCTGTTCGTCAAGAGGATCCGTCGACTCCTCCAGAAGGTTCTGGCGCATGATGTGGTAGTTAAGTTGTTGTTGACCACGAACATTGAGGGTGAACCCTCGCACTTTGCAGCACACTTTGCCGTTCTTGGTCTTGTATCCATAATTCTTTGGTCCTGCTGATGTGAAATCGATGATGTAATCTCCATCATCCAATTCGTTGGTCATTTCGCCCAAAAAGTCTCCCAGAGGAATGTCGGATTGGCCAGGCTTCCAGGAGAAAATGACGGAATCAGTGTCGAAGTATAAGACCTGTTGTTGTAGCTGTTCTAAATAGGAATACAACTTTAAGCGGGCCCAACAGGTAGTGAAGGCAGCAATGAAAATGTTGACACGTCCGTAGTCGCGCTGGTTTTACCTCAAATTCGAGTAGACCACTTCCAAGGAATCTTGTGAATAAATGCGGACCGTGTGGATGTCTGTGAAGGTGTCTGACACTAGGGCAAAGAGATGAGCTGGTGTGGTGACTGCTTCTGTGGTTTTCCTGTGAAGATTTTAGCCAAACTTACCCCAGAAACATCAACTTTGCCCTAGCTTTACGTCCTGGATTTTTTCGATGAGGAGAGGGTCTAAGGTGATGCCTTCTTTAGCTTGGTAGTCACAGACGTATTGCTGTTTTTGAACATCACCCTGCACCCATCCAGGATACCCGGCTGATTCTTGTTTTATTTTTAACCACGTGCTGACATAGTCAGCAAAGAGCCCTTCTTGACGTTGTTCTTATGGAAAATGCCAGACCTCGTGGATGTGTACAATGCGGTACCCGACCTCTACTGCTTTGACGAGCTCAGGGGTGCACCATGTACCCCTAAGAAGACATTCCTCTGGAGAGTGAGGGCAATGATGCGATTTTTCCAAGAGGCCTTTGGTCATCTCTTCTTCCATGAAGGTTCTGCATAGAGGTAAAGTGAGTTTACCTCCATGTCGAAAGGGCAAGACGGGATGATAAAGGTGATGAGGGGGAATCACATCTACTTTGGCTATACCAAAGTACGCTTGGATGTCTTGGTTCTCCGGGTTGGTGATAATGATGGGATGACCAATGGGATACTGCCGTGTCTTGTTTACCCAGGGATAGAGAGAGGTCACATCAACATACTTGATTTGTTCACCCTGATCCTCGTTGACCTCATGATGGAGACGAACGGCATTGGTTCTTCCCCCAAAGATGGCATCTCTTGGATTAAGAGGTTCGACCGTCTCGTAGGATGCTAGGAACTGTTTGAGATCTTCATTGCTCTTGACTTCACAATCCCAATCACATTCCCACATGATTTGAAGGTTTATTAACCTACCCTTTTGTAAAATGTTACTGTAGGGGATACCCCATATCTTGTCAATCAAGTTTGATGCCCTGACATGATTACAGTAAAGAAAAAACCTGCTTGATAGCGTCAGAATAACCTTATTCTAATACAAAAACTTGTTTTATGGCATCCTCTTCATTAATTGTGATTGGTTCAGGATGGAAATAAATGTAGCTTACGTTCTCGCTCAAGTCAGTTACTGATTACTGCTGAGGAGAAGAGCTTTAGAAGTTGGTGAACATGGAATCCGAAGTACCGCAGGATCAAGAAGTGATGACTGGCGAAGAAATGGTCAGAAAAAACCCTTATTCAACCAACAAACATCCTACGCAAAGTAAAAAGAGAAAACAAAAGTCTTCTCAGAAAGAGTCTGCCAAAAAGAAGAAAGAAGCCAAAGCCAACATACCACTACAAGATATCGATACTAATGACCTATTGAGAGATCTGGGTTTTGAAGTGGTAGAAGAAGGTCAGCAAGAAAATATACCTGCCGTGGAAACTCTCGGAGCTGTCAAACAGGAACCCTTGGAATGCTTCATCCACGATTGTAAGCTGGAAAAATGTACTTCGCAAAGTGGTTGGGAGTATATCCGATGTCCCATGTCCGATTGTTTCATCTTCACGGGACTCAATAAAGTTCATCACTATTTGAAAATTGCCCACGAGCAAATGCCAATATGGTAAAATGGAATAAAGAGAAACTCAAATGCTTTTGCTCGGAATCATTGTTGTGTGAATCATCTTCTGAGAAGAATCCGGGCAGGATTTATTTTAAATGTCAAAGAAACAGATGCAATTTCTTTCAAGTGGGGAGACGAGTTACCCAGTGGTAAAAACATGGAATGGATGAATAATACAGAGCATGTTGGAATACCTGGCGTTAGACCTATTCTTGCCGAAGGATATTCTGATGAAAATCTGTTGTGGGATCAAATACAAACCCAAACTGGGTTTACCATGACAGGTAATATGAATGAAATCGTTTTCCCTCCAGAAGTAAAAGGGTTCGCTTATGGACCAGAATACAGAGATGATTTACTACAAATTGTATATCTAATGGCAAGATTGAAACGAAGACAGCAGTTTGATAAGAAGCGCCAACAAGAGATTAGGAAAGACAATTATAATTTGTAATGCTTTATTCTTGTTTTGGGTCACCTACTCCGTTAGTTGCACAAACTATTTAGCTGTCCCAAACTCTGCAAATGAACCTACAATTGTACATTTTCTTTCCCTTCCCAATCTCTTGATTTTATATTTTACACACTAATTTGTATTAATTAATTATTCTGTGTGAGTTTAAATAATAATTGACTTGACTTGAGTCCCATGGAAAGAAATCTTTGAACGTTTCTTGTGCTTAGTTAGTAATGTATGTATATCCTAAATACAATCATCATAATATGATGGACCTTTATTCAGATTTTCCTTGAATTATAATGATATGTTACCCATTTCGACGATTTGTAAAGAAAAGTAAACAAAATTTGTTGTCTTGTTATAAGCAGACTTTTACTGCTTCGTAATTTTAAACAAGCAGACTTTTACCTCTTTGTAATTTTAAACAAGCAGACTTTACTGCTTCGTAATTGTAAACAAGCAGACTTTTACTGCTTCGCAATTTTAAACAAGCAGACTTTTTACTGCAATTATAAATGTTGTTGCAGTGTTAATAAAAATCATTTTGATCAGAGCAACCATGGGAGTCTTTTGTTGTCTTGCCGCTTGTTGCAAAATAGTTTCGCGCATCAAATGGAAGATAGTGAGAGATATTTGTCTTGATATTTACCGTTTGATCGTCGAGATATGATGAATCGGACTCTCGCTTTGATTTTTGAAATCGTCCTGTTGAAGTATGGGTTGATCCTATTGAGGTATACCAACACGAGCTATCTAACGCCAAAAGCAGAGACTTCACTTTTGTGATTTTTATGGTTTGGTTACAAAGAAATCACCCTGTCGTTGCTCATCGATATTACAAAGAAATAACCTTGAAATACCCCGCACGTTGTCCATCCACCAGTAGATTAGCAGAGATATTAGTGAGTCTACATCATGCCCAACAAAAGGAAATTCAAAGCCAAAGTGAAAGAGACTAGTTTATTGAAGGACTATGGAGATCCTGCAGTATCTGGTAGTTTGGGTGGAGTCCAAAGATTTGCCTGTGCTCAGAAGTTACCCCTCGGAAAAGTACGAGAGACATTAGAGCGTGATTTGGGTACACGTTGCACAAACCCCGAAGACCCAAGTATGCCTGGGTGGAACCTGTCAAGTCCAAGACAGGACAAGACGTGAGACTGCTTTCGAGAAGATCTTGAAACGAAGTCAAGGTCGCGAACCGCAGAATCTTCAAACGGATGATGGGAAAGAATTTTACAACAAACACTTCCAGGCTTTGATGAAACAGAAAAATATCCATCCTTTCTCCACCAGTGGGGACACCAAAGCCAGTATTGTAGAACGATTCAATTGCACCTTGAAAGAAAGATTGTATCGCTATTTTACCATCAAGAATACATTGACATTCTTACCCGTGTTGCAAGATTTGGTCTTGGGTTACAATCGATCGTATCATAGTAGCATCAAGATGGCCCCCAACAAAGTGACTGCCAGTAATCAAGAAGAAGTGTGGAACAACTAGTATGCCAAACGTTTGAATGCCAAACGCCTCAAGCCAAAGTTCAAAGTAAATGATCGCGTGAGACTCAATAAGAAACATTGGGTGTTCAAGAAAGGTTACTTGCCGGGCTGGACAGTGTTTATAGTATCCAGAGCCGTCCCTGGAAGTGTGGTCACTTACAAAATCAAAGAAATGGATGACACACCTTTGGAAGGAACCTTTTATTCTCAAGACTTACAGAAAGTTACTGTATCGGATGACGATTTGTATCGAGTGGAAAAAGTGTTGAAACGAAAAGGGTATAAACTGCTTGTACGTTGGAAAGGTTGGCCAGATAAATACGACAGATGGATCGATAAGGATGTGAAAAAGCTTTGAGGATGACTGAAGAGTTTTACATCACCTTGCCTAGTCACAGCAATGGGACAGAGTTTCCGCAGAACCAAAGCAATCATTTCAAGATTCGATTACCACACCCCATCAGGTTGCAAGGATCGAGTTGGAAAGTGGGATTAATTAGCATCACGTTACCAGATGTAAAAGTTCATCTCCCCAAGTTAGTCCACGGTAACAAAATCCTGTTTACCATGGATTGGATCATGAAATACCCCTCAGGGGGCTGGAAGTTTGGTAGAGCTCACTACGATCCGAACGATCTCCGGGCCGTGGTAGAGTACATTGATGGGGTTGGTTTCATGAAAAGTATGGTAACATTTTTCGAGCAGCGGTGCATCTTGAACTACAAAGGACCACATCTTGGTAGCAGTTACACAGCATTTGATGGAAAGAGAATGTATGTGAAATTTCATTGGGATGGAGACGATCTCTTGACTGATAACAAAGCTACACACATATGTTCCAATTACTCGCCCGCATTGAAGATCAATAAAATGTTGGCCTTAAAGATGGGATGGTTGAAGGAGAGAAGCCCTGGAAATTACGACTTGGGAGCCAATTTACATCAAGAGTTTTTTACCGATACGGTTCCCAATTTAGAAACGAAGACACATGATCTGAAAAACGACAGGGATGAGCCTTTGTTTTGGCTGCTAGAAGAAGACCTTTTTCATCTGAGTGTGACCTGCGATTGGCACTTCACGAATCTCAACAAAGCCTTTCAAAACGTGGTGGGTTCGACATCACGTTCCTTGTTCGTCTATTCCGACGTGGGAGGAAGTGCGGTGGTCGGAAATCAAGTCACGGATCTCTTGCGAGAGGTCAACTATCGACGGACAGGGAATGGAAGTCATTTTTTTGAACCGCTCCACGTACAATATATTCCGTTGCACAAGGACGTTGTGGATATCATTGAGATGCAAGTGTCAGAGACAACAGGGGAGCTGCCTCAATTTGGCGAAGGAAACACGATTCTCACCCTTCACTTCAAACGAGCATGAAAGGTGGAAGTTTAACACCATTCAAACCTGACCCACAAGACGGAGGTGGCTTTGTGCAAGAACTGCTGAAAGCGAGTTTAAAGGTAGCTCTGAAAGGATTAAAAAGCGGTCGCGGTGTTGGAGATCACATTCGAAGGGCAAAAGAGGGTGCAACACGGAGCGCTAAACAAGCAGTGAAACGTAAAGCTTACGAAGTCCTAGATAGAAACATCAAACATCTACTCCAGAAGCTCACAACTCGGCAAATCTAGAAAAGGGCTGTCAATGTCATGCTTTGAAGGGTGCTCAAAAGCCTCGAAACGTCGCCGAAAGGTAGAAAAAGGCGGGTGGATTGGTCCTAGAGTCAGTAGACCTGTTGGCTACGATTGGGATCACATCTTAGCGAGAAGACAAAGAAGAAAAAGATGACCGATACCTTGATAGACGGTGGGCTATTACATCCGGGTTCAAAATTAGTTATGAATCCTCAACTGAGCCTGTTCAACTTTCCACCCACTGATCTTAGCATGTCCAGTTATCGCATCATACCGATTCAGACCTACACGGTAGGCATCAACCCGTGGAATTCCAAGTGGATCCTAAAGAAGATTACGTGGACCTCAGTCAAAGTTTCTTTGATATTGAGCTGGCGCTAAAACTGGCCAATGGCGATAATGTGGTGGAGGCCACGAGACTCTGGCCCACGAACAATTTGGCCCACACTTTGTTCAAACAGATCAGTGTGCGACTCGATGGTACCTTGATTAGCCCTCAAACTGATAATTACAATTATAAAGCCTACCTGGAAACATTGCTCAACTACAACAGAGATGATGGAGAAACCATGCTAAAACCTCAAGGTTGGTACAATGCAGTGGACTTTCCAATGCAAATGACTGCGAACAACACAAACACGGAAGGAGAGGGGCATGAGGCTTTCCAAGCATTGTCCTCTGACCAACAAGCTTCAGTGAAACTCATGAAAGCAGAACAAAGCAATTACACGGATGGAAAGCGACACGTGCTAAGGTTCACACCCCACATTAAAGTGTTCCACTTGAACAAATTATTGGTACCGGGAGGGCAGATTGGAATCCAAATGTATTTCAATTCTCCCAATTTGTTCTTGAATGGTGTGAATGTAGCTGGAAGATTGACACATGAAAATGTCAAAGTGAGAATGTACCTCTGTCAAGTAAGGCTCAACCCCAGCGTCTACTGAGAGCTGATGACAAAAATGAACGTCAACAGAACCATAGTGGCTTACCCGACCGTGAGAAGTGAAATTAGGACCTTCAACATGCAAGGGAACCAGCAAAGATAAGAGTGCAACAATTTATTTCAAGGCCGAATTCCTAACAGAGTTGTTGTGGGGCTTGTGCATTCAAATGCCTTCAATGGTAATGTAGCATGTAACCCATTCTGTTTTCAAAAGTTTGGTGTGAGTAACATCAGGCAACTGGTCAGAGGAGAAGAGTATCCTTACGAGACCCTGGAACTAGTGCACAACAACAGTACCCAAGATTTGAGAGGTTACTATCGGTTCTTACAAGCCACAGGATGTTTGTGCAAGCATCAAGGAAACATGGTGAGAAGTGAAGACTGGGGTCAAGGCAAGAATTGCACACTGTTTGTATTTGACAACGCAGCCAACGGTTGTTTGGGCAGTCCAGTGCTGAATATCAAACAGTCAGGAGAGTTACAGATTGTGCTGAACTTTGGTGCACCACCAGGTAACAACATCGCTGTCATCCTGTACGGAGAGTTTGAGAACCTCTTGGAAATAGACAAGAACAAAGCCGTGTTGTATGACATTTACCAATGCTAATGGAGAAAGTACCTCTGGATCATTTGGCGACAGCAGATGTCAACTTGAAACCCTACTTTTACGGCACGGTGGCTTGCGATCGATTACCAAGTCGACCGATCAAGAAAGAACCTTGTGCGTACATTGTGAACACAGATCCGCACTATAGAGGGGGCCGACACTGGCTGGCACTTTGGACCCCTAGTAGACATGTATGCGAGGTAATGGACAGCTACGCCCTACCTTTGGAGTCTTACGAGACAACAGAGCCCCTGCAAGACTGGTTAAAAAGCCAATGGAAATATGTCATTTATAACGAACAGTCTCTGCAATCGATTTACAGTAAAAGTTGTGGCGATTATGCCTTGTTCTATTTAAAGGACAGAGCGAGAGGCCAAAGCATGAACGAGTTCTTGAGGCGTTTCTCAAAACATGATCACAAAGTAGGCCAGATGTTAAAGAAGTTGATCGAGAAAGAGTTACAATGGGATCAAGTGTGTAAAATGAAACATCACTCAGAAACTTCTCGTTGCGGTGTAAGGCATTTAGTGTAATGATTGTTGGTTTGACAATAAAATATGGTTGAAAACATGTTCTGTGCAATGATCTTGTAGTACAATGGTTAGTATCCTCTAGAGATCGGAGATTGAACCCCACAGCGCCGATCTTTTTCTTTCCTTGTGGTTTCAAAAACCGCATACCCTTGCATCTTTGGTCATTTGGACTCATGGAACGTCGGGAGGCTTTTCGATTTCATACCCCTTCCAGTCTGTTGGTGCTGGGTCCTTCAGGGTGTGGCAAGACAGTGTTTACCACCAACCTTTTACTGGACAATCTCGAATTATTTCATACCAGACCCTCCCAAATACATTATTGCTACGGGGTGTGGCAAGATGGGTTTCATCCCATGAAAGAGCAGGGGGTCAAGTTTCACGAAGGTGTTCCTGACACAGATCAATTGAAAACATGGTTTCCTAATGGCGGATTACTCATGTTGGACGATCTCATGGCTGAACGAGGAAACGATAAACGAGTTTTGGATTTGTTTAGCAAACATTCACATCATCAGAATGTCACCTTGCTTTACTTATGCCAGGACATGTTTCCGCCTGGGAAATATGCCAAGAGTATTTCCAGAAATGCCCGCTACATCGTAGCCTTCAAGAATCCACGAGATCAATTAGGCATGAGGAATTAACTGTTACTGGTGTTTCCCACCCAGTGGCAAGTTTTACAAGACACATTTCAACGTTTGACAGAACGTCCGTTTGGATACATGGTCTTGGATTTACACCCTAGCAGTTTAGACGATCAAAGGATTCTCAGCCACCTTTTAAACGATGAAGGATGTATGCGATGTCACAAATTCATTGAGACACCATGACGAACTCTTTCCAAGATTCAATGACGACTGTATCTCTGATGAAGGGATCTAAGGAAAGCGCCCAACTGTTAAACAAAGATTTGCTCTACCGATTGGATGGGTTGTTTGCCTTTTACCACCATCAGTGGTGGTGTCATCGTCAGATGTTTTACCGCTTTAAGTGGTGCCATGGTTGCTTGAACACTTTGGCATTAATCATTGTGGCAGCAGGCATCGTCGTAGGATCCGTCTTTGAAAACAGTCTCCTAATTGCCAGTTTAACTGCTGCTGGAACTGTGATTAAAGGGTGGAATGATTTCAAAAAGTTTTTGTTTAAAATCGACATGTGCCCCTTCGCCTACACTACTTACGACAACACATTGATCGAATTGAGAACCTACGTGCGAGGACTTCCGATGGAGGAGTTTGAGGGATTTTTGATAAAGATGCAAACCTTGGATGACATGATCACTGATTTTACACCCCCAGTATCAGACAAGTGCATGCAAGAATACGAACAACGATTTCGCTACGATCACCTTGATAAAAGCAGGAGCACTCTCGTGTGAGTGGTAGTATGTGTCATGAAGAGCAAGCGAACAGTTCGTAAAAAACCAAGGAGATGTAGGAAGACACAAAAAGGCGGGTTGTTTCCATTGGCAGCTCTCATTCCAGCTTCAGTCGCAGCAGGGAAGGCGGCGGCACTAGGTGGAATCTCTGGTGCAGCAGGTTACGGTGTGAAAAAGGGTTTGCAAGCTGCTTCGCGAAAATGTCGAAGATGAAAAATAAAACAAAGACCAAGAAAAGAACTAGACAGCGAGGCGGAGCACGGACTCGACGTAAGCATGATAAAAGACAACGTGAAGTGCATTGTTGAGTGTTCTCAAGAACGCGGCAAAGATCGGGTACAAGCTCGGAAAGGACAAGAGGTATAACAGAATGGGTGCAAAGGGTGTCACAGGCAGTTACAACAGACTTCCAGCACCGTGGGAAGTATGATTCCATTACACAGACAACCCCCTTTCTTGGAGGCTATTCTAAAAGAGGCCAATCGGAACAGGAGACAGGAGATGTTAGAGCATGCTAATGCAGATCAAATCAACGTCGTGAGCGAAATGGTTCTCAACCTATTACGAAACAGAATTCCTGTGCAACCAATCACCATGGCTAAACTGAAACGCTATAAGACAACGCTACGCGAGGTGGGGAAACGCAGAAACTCGGTCAAGAGGCGAAGAGCACATCTCCAAGAACAAAAAGGTAGCGGATTCTGGAGCGGATTGCAAGACTGTTTCAAAGCATATTGTGTTCACTAAAAGGACGCGATGAAAAGGGGTATCCCCTGGAAGGTGCGGACGTGGTACCGGAGCATAAAGGAAAGCAGAAACAGTTATACAGTAAAGATTTTCATGCTGGCAAGATTGAATCCAGTTTGTCTAGACTCGTTGAGCAATTGCAACAAGCCAACGAAAGAGTGGAACATCTGAAAGACAGTGTGCAGTACTGGAGTCGTAAATACCATAGCTTATACCAAGAACACATGGCTATAAAGTATGGGGACCTTTGCGAAAGGTGTTAGACTATCAAAGACACCACACCACCCGGAGACACTATTACTGTGTGTACTAATTGCAGTCGAGATAAAGATACAGCAGCCAGTTTGCCTCTCAAACTCGAGAAGAAAGAGAGTGAACTCCGTTACTGGCAAGACTGCTATGAAACGCTACTCCAACAACAGTTTGAGGATGACCGAAGAGATTATGATGGTACCCACGAGAGAGTTTGACCAACTGGTTCAGTATTACAAAGGAGAAATCACAGACAATGCTTTGTTGAACAAAGCAGGTCGATTGGCCGCCGAAAGTCACCTGATACTCCGTGATAAATCGATTCCAGATTCGATTGCCATCAAGAAAATTAAACCTTTAGCTCATCAGAGAGGTCCTTTAACCAAACGTATCAGACAAATTGGGCCTTTGGCGAGCAATAGTGGTGATGTCAGCGAAGAGGAAGGTGAGGAGGAAGGAGATTTGGTAAAGGGTCCTTTGGAAAGCATGTTCAAACAATTGATCAAGAATGCTTCTCCAGGTACAAAGACACCGAAGATCAAAGACGAAGCTACACCGTCTACGTCAGGTGTTAAAAAGAAGTCACCCGCTGCTAAAACACTCATTCCACCTGACTCGGAACTGGGAACGCTCCTAAGAAAAGCCGACAGTCTCTTGGGTAAAGACAAGCGCAAAGCCAAGCACAAACGTAAAAATGAAGCCGAGCGTTTAAAACCAGCGACTGGCTAGGAAGATTGGGCCAAAGGAAAGAAACTGAGAAGAAATCTACAACACGATTATGACACGACCTAAGACCCGTACGCGCAAGCACCGTCAGCGAGGTCATGGTTTCGACATTCACAAATGGCTGGGCAAGACGCAGATCGAATTTCATTGGCCTGGGTACCAATTTATGGGGCCTGGAGTGAAGTTGGCCAAGAGACTCAAACGAGGTGATCCAGGCATCAATCGACTGGACAAGATTGCCAAACAGCATGATATCGATTATTCCAAAGCCAAGAATTTGAGAGACAAGTGGAAAGCTGACGCTAAAATGATCAAGGACATTGGTAAGTTACCCGGCAGCAAAAAGATGACCGAAAAGATTGTCAAGAGAATCATGCAGGCCAAGAAAAAGTTAAAATTGTAATCAATTTCTCCCTTTGGAGTTTGTGTTATTCAATAAAAGTTGAAAAAGGAATCATCAGACTGTGTTTATTTTAAACAGTTTAATGACATAATTCTCATTGATTGTTAAACACGGGATATCGCATACCACCTATCCCCATTGATTGTTAACCATGTGATATCGCATACCCCCTTATCCCCCCATCATCTCATTGGCTCCAAATGCTGTAAGCAAAATAATTTTACTTGTGACTATGTCCAGTGTGCATCGGTCATGGTAAGCAAAGTTTTCCTTCCTGTCTTGGTGGACTGATCGCGAATTGTGTGACGCTCTGGAGGAATTTGAAAGGACTATGGTTGATGTAAGTGAATTTTGTCGCTATTGGAAATCCGCTTCAACAACTAGAGTTGATGAACCAGAAGCGATTTAAAGTTTTTGTTGAATCTTTAGTTTAAGGGCAAAACGTTTGAAATGCCTTCGATGTCATGTTTAGTTTCTCAGCATGTAGTCGGTTATAACTCATTTCACGTTCTAACTAATTATGTTAATATTTCAACTGTGGATTAAAATGCTCCGGTTGCACGGTGTTTTTCTCAAGGGAACAGCCAACGTTATTTCATGCAAAATATTACATCATGCCATAGTTTGACATTACTTATGTTGATAAACGTGTTTCCCACGTGCTTTGTAAAAGTACTAGACGGCGATTGGTGTATACTCGTTTCCTTATTTGGTCACATTTTACTACGATTGGTCAGATTTGACATCTATCTAAGATAAATCGTGCATGTGTATTGTTGAGTCATTTCATAGCTAGTCGTGAGACAGTCATATTCACTCCACAGCCTCATCAGCGTGTTTTAAACCGGAGCCGTTCTCCTTCACCTGTACGTTCGCCTCGACATGTGGTTCCTCGCCGAAATCGATCCCTGGAGCGTAAGTCAGTTCCTGTAGGAACTAAAAGGTTGTACGACGAAGCATTCTTTGATGATGATGATGATGACGACGATTGGATCTTCCATCCAGCATTAGACCCATACATGGAGACATCACTGTCGACCGGCTCGACTTTAGACGGACCCTCTTCGCCTCCAGGAGGGGTAATGGTTGGTGGGGCACCACCACAGCCGCTGTTGGATTTTGAGATGCACCCCGTAGGACCTTGACGTAATTGGTGAGATGTCCTGCATAAACAGAGATACCAGGCTCGCATACAACAACACCATGAGGCCAATCCCACTGACGACTTGGGACGAGAGGTCACGGAAGCGTTACGACGAACCATCCACCGTCAGATCGACGCCGACAGCACCCTCAAACCCCATTACAAGTTGCATTTCACTATGCAATCAGATGCATTCACCTATGTGTTTCAATGAGTGAATTCGAAGAGGGTTCAGATCGCTTAGACACGTACCTACAAGCCCTGGCATCCAGACTCAATTCCAATCAAGCCTTCGAAGCAGACGACTCATTTACGGTGGAGACCATGTTTATTCATACCCCTACCCCTGGTAGTGGACATGGTAAACGCTACAAACCAAGCAGTGCAGCTGTCCGTGGAATCGTCAAATGTTCAAGCGTGACCATCAAGAACAGAGATGAATTGTGTTGTACTCGGGCTATCGTCACCATGAAAGCCTTGGTTGATGCCAACCGGAATACCAGGGATCGGTGTCTATTGACCCTCCACACATGTTGATCTTTGTGGGACCCATACCGTTGGACAAGATCATTCGTATCATCAAAGAAGGTCACCATTACGATGGGCGTAACTCATTCTCCGGGTTATTGTCCAGGAGTTACTTCTACAATGAGTGCAATCGGGGATACGACAACGACGATCACGAAAATCATCCCTGTATCAGAAAATGGTGTCTATCTTGTCATCAAAAGGACTGCCCAGATTTCGCAGAAGCTATGTCGTCTGTGTCATCGATCCTTCTTTGGTGAGGACTGTTACTCTTACCATCTTCATCGTCGCAGTAAAAACATTTCATCCATCTGTGACACTTACAAAAAATGTCTTGAGTGTTGCAAGACCTATGAGGCAAAACCAAGAAAAAGAGGGCACAGAGGGGATAGAAGATCCAGAGATCATATATGCGGTTGGGGCGAATGCACGTCGCCTCCCATCAATGTTACATCCAACCCATTCCAGAAGAGGAGGATGATCCCAAAATGAAATGGGTGCCGCGGAACGAGGTAGGGACGCGTCACTTCATCGAGCCCGATGCTGAAGATCCAGATACCAGGGTGTGGGTGGAAAGAGATCCACCCCTTCAGGTCTATTGTGATTATGAAGCAACCGTGGACAACGAGGGAGTGCAAACTCCCATCTTGCTCGGCGCCGAGAGTGACGAAGAAGACCACACAGAGTTCTTCTATGGTGCAGACTGTACAAAATCTTTCTTTGAATGGTTGGAATCTTTGGCTATTGATCAAGACGGGGACGATCGGAACGTAATTGCTGTCTTCCATAACCTCAAAGGATATGACAGGATATTTCTGTTACAACATTGCTATGCGAACCATTGGGAAGTCACGAATCAGATCACCGTCGGTACCAAAGTGCTGTCCTTCTCATCAGACCGATTGACCTTCAAAGACTCTCTCTGTTTCCTTCCTTTTCCTCTTGCTACCTTTCCGTCTACCTTTGGCATCCAAGAATTGGTCAAAGGGTTCTTTCCTCACAAATTTAACACACAGGAAAATCAGGGCTACGAAGGACCCATGCCTCCTGCTGAGATGTATGATCCTGATGGCATGTCAGCTAAGAAGAAAGCAGAATTTGAGCAGTGATACACCGAGAAGGTCGCTGCCAACTACCATTTTGTCATGCGACGAGAGATGGAAGCCTACTGTGAATTGGACGTCAAACTCCTAAAAGCCGGATGTCGAAAGTTCAGAAAAGAATTCCAGCAACATGCCGAGTTTGACCCCATTGAGAAGTGTGTAACCATAGCGTCTGCGTGTAATCGGTTCTGGTGAAAGAAACTCCTGACTCCTAACAGCATAGCCACTGAACCCATGCAAGGATGACAAGGCGCTCGTAGCAATCAGTCCGTAAAAGCTTTTAAGTGGTTAGCTTGGCATGAACACCTGCTTCGTCGTGACAGTCGCTTCAACAACGAACCTCAAGACAGCATTCGACACGCGAACAATGGTGGCGAGCAGAGATTGCTACACTTCCTGGTAGATGGCCTTGATGTGCAGAACCACGTTGTCTATGAACTTCATGGATGTTTATGGCACGGTTGTCCTCGTTGTCATCCCAATCATCGTGACCGACATTCCAAATTCCATCCTGATCGTGCCATCCAAGAATATTATGAATTCACTCAACAGAAACACCGTCTTCTGCGCCAGCACTGGTACAACCTTCAAATCATGTGGGAATGTGATTGGGATTGTGAAGTCAAGAGCAATGAAGATCTCAAACAGTTCCTAGCATCCTACGAGACGGTCGAACCTCTTAATCCAAGAGATGCCATCTTTGGGGGAAGAACCAATGCCGTTCGTCTCCATCATGAGGTCAATGAGGATCAGGGTTAACAAATCAAGTATGTTGATGTGACCTCTCTCTATCCCTGGGTAAACAAGACACGGCAGTATCCCATTGGTCATCCCATCATTATCACCAACCCGGAGAACCAAGACATCCAAGCGTACTTTGGTATAGCCAAAGTAGATGTGATTCCCCCTCATCACCTTTATCACCCCGTCTTGCCCTTTCGACATGGAGGTAAACTCACTTTACCTCTATGCAGAACCTTCATGGAAGAAGAGATGACCAAAGGCCTCTTGGAAAAATCGCATCATTGCCCTCACTCTCCAGAGGAACGTCTTCTTAGGGGTACGTGGTGCAAACCCCTGAGCTCGTCAAAGCAGTAGAGGTCGGGTACCGCATTGTACACATCCACGAGGTCTAGCATTTTCCATAAGAACAACGTCAAGAAGGGCTCTTTGCTGACTATGTCAACACGTGGTTAAAAATAAAACAAGAATCAGCCGGGTATCCTGGATGGGTGCAGAGTGATGTTCAAAAACAGCAATACATCTGTGACTACTAAGCCAAAGAAGGCATCAGCTTAGACCCTCTCCTCATCGAAAAATGTAAAGGATGTAAAGCTACGGCAAAGTTGATGTTGAATAGTTTCTGGGGTAGAAAAACCGCAGAAGCAGTCACCTTACCAGCTCATCTCTTTGCCCTAGTGTCAGATACCTTCACAGACATCCACACGGTCCGCATTTGTTCACAAGATTCCTTGGAAGTGGTCTACTCGAATTTCAGGGGAAAACCAGTGAGACAACGGACATGTCAACATTTTCATTGCTGCCTTCACCACCTGTTGGGCCTGCTTAAAGTTGTACTCCTATTTAGAACTGCTACAACAACAGGTCTTATACTTCGACACTGACTCCGTCATTTTCTCCTGGAAGCCTGGCCAACCCGACATTCCTCTGGGAGACTTTCTGGGCGAAATGACCAACGAATTGGATGATGGAGATTACATCATCGATTTCACATCAGCAGGACCAAAGAATGATGGATACAAGACCAAAAACAGTAAAGTGTGCTGCAAAGTGTGAGGCTTCACCCTCAATGTTCGTGGTCAACAACAACTCAACTAACACATCATGCGCCAGAACCTTCTGGAGGAGTCGACGGATCCTCTTGACGAACGAAGAAACATCGACGTCGTCAATCCCGTCGTCAATCCGGCCAAAAAACAGCTCAAAGTGGGTCCACGCACCAAACGATATGGATTGGTGTTTGACAAACGTGTAGTTGATCCGGACACCTTCAAGTCCTATCCTTATGGATACACACCATCTAGTTTCAATGATGTGGACATGGAAAATGCTGAAACCTTGATGGAATTGTAAAAAGTTTTCCCAGCCTTTCAAGTCAGCGCACACACCACGTTGGACACTAATGCTTCACGTTTATTGTGAAAAATGATTATGGGCGTCCTCCCACCAAGGGAGTGGACACCGGTCCCTCTTGTAAAGAACTAGGATTCTTTAATAAATACAATTGTGTCACATTTGAATGACGTGTATAGATTGATTGTCGAGTCCGAGGGGGAAAAATATGATAAGACCGATCCCAGGCCATTGAGTCCCGGGAACAATTTTCTCGCCCAAAACAAACTCTGGAAACCTGGGACTTTGTTTCCAGGTTTCTGAGCCGCTAACTTGCATTCTTAATTCATTTCCTGACTGGTCCGATTTTCAAGATGCCATCTTGGATTTGGAAAACAATAGAGTATTGTTCTCAAAACAATAGCCTATTGTCTTTCTCGGCTCCTGATTGGTTACTGGTCATATGAGCGAGGTATAGTAGTATTAGTTGACCTGATGTTAATGAAATTACCACTTATATGAATTTTCTTGGCTTTAATTTTACCATTAATTGACAGGCCACAGGCAAGAAAGTCCCCTAGATTTTTTGCTAAAATCGAGAATGCCCAAAACTGCCTTGCCCTTATTTCCCCTTGTTTCTGTTGCGTATTCCAGGAACAAAGTATGCAAAAACACTTGAATGTCACAGTCCATGTCTTTTGGAACTGCTTTGTTACACAATACTATTAGCATTGTTTTTGTTATAAGTTTTTTCAAATGCTGACTTTAACTCCTAGGGTTAACAGTTCCCCGTTTTATTAGAGTTAGGGTTAGGGTTACCGCTCGAAAGTAGGGTTAGCGTTGAGGGTTAGGTTTACGGAACAAGGTTAGGGCTAGCGCTTAGGATTAGGTTAGAGTTAAGGTCAGGAAACGCTAGGGTTAGCGCAGTGTTTGGCCAGGGAAAACAATCTCGACTTTTGAAATCTTTCGCATGAATCGATACCTAAATCAAGTCAATGAGTACTGCCCAGGGAGAGAGGTTGAAAGTTTTTGCAAATCAGCTATGTCAGTGATCGATTTAAATGTTTCTACGTGAAATTGTTTCTTTTTTTGGTGCAAAACTGCTTGTTCCGTGAAATGATTAGTTCTGACAACACAGAAGGAGGAAGTCTTAAGCTAAGACGCTGCTCATGCCGAAAAAAAGACCATGAAACAGAAAATTTATCAGCAAAGGAATGCTGAAATACAAAGCAAAACTTACATTTCAGCTGAAGTTTTCTTCTTGCTAACAGTAGTCATGCACCTCTTCGGAACCTCTAATTTTATTTGCTCCCGGAGTCATCCACCTCTATTGTTTTCAGGACTAGGGCCATTGTTTCTGTTGTTTATTCTATTGTTTTCTCGGCCAATCCTGTTAGACCTTACGAGAGGTGCGTGGCGCCTCCTTGCTAACCTGCGATCAGGCGTTCTGTCTTTTTTCGGTTTTTGCTTCAGTTTGTGGTGGCCTCGATCCTATAGGAATTCAAAGTAATCATCTGCTTGGAAATTCACACTCACTGAATGCTTGCCTTCCAATTTAACCGACCTTTTGGCTTCTGTTTGGCCTGTAAAAATGGCTTTTGAATCTGTTTTCTAAACACAGGTCAAATTCAACGACTTTGCTGCCTGGCCTTTCTCGCCAGTTCCCGGATCCCAGCCGTGTCTGAGTCACGTTGTAAGTCACGCGCACAATGGTCACAGCACTTTATGTATCAAAGATTATTATAGGATATCCCAGAAATTTTTGCAAGGAAGGATGGTGGAGGGCTGATTTCAAGAAAATAATAAGAGTCTAGAAAGCAGTTCTAATTTTCAAAACTGACACATGCTGAAGTTAGGCAAATGAGCCATAAGTCAACCACGGATGCTTTGTTTTGGAAGAAGCGTTCCTAGACTCTACCGCCTGGCTCACTTGTTCTTCAATGGCTAAGTTAACGGCAAACTTAAACCATGATCTCAGAACAAAAAAACACACTTTGGTTCTTTGAGGTATGCTGGTGACTCATAGAGGGTCAAAGGCTTAATGATGCCAAATCTCCTACCAGGCAGGAGCAAATATTCCTTGAATAAGCTTCGAATATTGGTGGAAATAATGAGCAAACTCTGCCTAATTAACAGGTAAGCCAGCTCTGACTTTGTGTTATCGCTTTGCGTGCCAAAAGCATATGTCACTGACAATGGCAGCTAAAAAACATACCATCCCAGATCCCTACCAGTAAAAACGGCAATTCAATTACAAAGACACAGAGAAGGTTTTTGAAAGAAGAAGAAAAACAGAAAGAAAAAAAAAGATTTCACCGACCTCGAATCGAGCCCTCAAGTGTCATGACAAAACAAATTCGAATCAGCTACATTCAGCGCTTATCCACTTGAGCTAATGAAACAACAGTGAGAAGTCATTCATCCTTTAGCCAGTCGTTTAACAATACATGTAGATCTCCAAAAGATGCTGCTTGGAAAACTGAGTCAGTTTTGCATACATTATTTCTAGACAACGAAGAGAGACCCTGCAAAACAAATTTCAGAGCAATCTTTCTCAGGTAAAACGAAGCCCACATGCCAAAATTCAGCTACTTTTGAGCACTTTGAAAATGGCCAAAAAATCTAGGGGACGTTCTTGCACGCAGCCTTTCAATTTTATTTTCTTCAGTGATATTAGCATTTTTTGCTATCTTCTTCTTATTATTATCATCAAAAAAGATTTGGTAATGCAAAGACAGCCAAACATTAAAGATAAAAACCGACGTTTCGGTGTCTTCATGACCCCATTGCCAAGGAGAAGTAAAATTTACAAAGTTTGCAGCAAGGTGTAACAATAAATTAGCATACAGTATTTGAAGCTAATTATATAAATACTTTCGCACCAATTGAATCCCTTTACATGTTCAGAGTGGATTCTAGGTCTCTGATGAAAAGCATTTCATTCACCAAACAATCAAACTTATTTCTACACTTTTTTACAATGCTAAAATGCCTCAGTAGGCGTTTCGGGACTTTGCCATCCTGTTTGTAGAATTCTGCCGAAGACCACTGGAGACTCCGTGAGCCCTTCAGATTCTAGATTGGCACATTTATATGGGTTGCCAAAAACCCACAATTGCCTATGAGGCCTATTTTGTCAGCCAATGACACATACAATTTTCTCCTTGCTAAATGGCTTGACGAAAAATTAATCAGTATACAGTTACTGATACTTTGATTTCACACACGAGATTCACAAGTTGAAGATCAACAAGGGTGAAATCTTGGTTTTATATGTCTCCTTGTTATTCACAAACATGCCTTTGGATGAAACAATAGAGATCCTGGTCAACAGAGCCTTTTGAAATAATTGGTTCAATACAATGCACAATCTCGCCCTTACCAAATTCACCAGTTGTTGCGAAAACTAAGACCCCCAAAAGTTAAGACCTAAGACCTAAGACCCAAAAAGGAAGACCCGAAACCTAATACCCGTAAACTAAGACCCGAAAAACAAAGACCCCCTTATTTTCTTCAGTTTTGCCCTTCAGTTTGTCAATTATCCAACCTCTGATCTCGCGCGTACATCTATAACTCAACAGTGTACGCTATGACATTTACCATTTGTTAAGTATCCCCTTAGTAAATTTTAAAGTAATTGCAAAGAAAAAAACTGAGCACATTGTCTTGAAATCCTTGTTTTAAAAACGAACCCATAAGAGCGAATGGCAGTAAATATCTAGTATTTTTGTGTGGCTTACACGAAGTGTGTAGCATCACTATACTATGATCGGATCTTTTTTCAGCAGAGGAAGATAAAAAATCGAGTTGTTAAAGTGTGGTCAAAAATGCTACAGCTGTGAAATTATCTTCTATTGGAAAAATAGCTGTTTCCTCTCGGTGGTAAGTGTCCAGGCTTCTCTGTGAGCTTTGATTTGCGATCGCAAGGTTATAATTACGGCAATTTTGCTTTGCCGAACGCGAGCACTGAATTTAGCCCAACCCTAAAACCTCTTTTAACCTTTATAGGGTGAAAAAAAACACTTGAGTCCCAAGTTATGAAGCAAAATTTGAATCTAATCAACACAACTTAGCTTTCTCTTAGTACACTGACACCAACACTTAACGTCGTTTAATGTCATCATAACAGTAACTGCCGTAAAACAGCTTTCTTGCTGTCCGGTGTGTAGACAGGTAATTTCACTTAACTGCAATTCATTTCATTCCGGTTAACGCTGCCATTAGAAATAATTTCACGTAACTTTCGCTGCCGGACAAACAAGAAAATAAAGATCTGGGATCTGGTTTTTTGCTTTTGTTACCAGGACATTCATGGCTTATTGTACTTTGCGAAATGTACTTTGCAAAATGAAACGAAATGAAATTGGTACTTTGCAAAATGAAAATTGGTACTTTGTGAAATAAAAATTGGTACTTTGCAAAATGAAAATTGGTACTTTACAAAATGAAAATTAGTACTTTGCGAAATGAAAATTGGTACTTTGCGAAATGAAAATTGGTACTTAGTGAAAATTACAAAAATTGGTACTTTGCAAAATGAAAATCTGTAATTTTTTAAAGAAGCTTCTGCAACCCTTCTATTTTCCCACGTCCACAATCATGACTGGGGCAGACGTTTTTCATTTTTGTCGCGGCATAAAATGGCAAATCCTTGGTGTCTTGAAAATGCAGATCTCAAAACCTGGGACCGCAGAAAAAAATGAAAACAATTTTCAGGGCTTGTTTGCTGTGATTCGTTTCGGCGAAATTAGCACTGAGCATTGTGCTTACTCTACCACTGCTTTCGGCTCCTGGTGGACTGGCTTTGCTTTGTTTTGCTACGCGATGATTACATAAATTTGATATCTAAATGCCACCCGCACTACCTGATGCTAGCGTTCTCTTTGTTGAGTTATATAATTAGCTTCAAACACTATATGCTAATTTATTGTAACACCTTGCCGCAAACTTTGTGATTTTTACTTCTCCTTGACAATGGCATTATGAAGACACCAAAACGTCAGTTTTTATCGTTAATTTTTGCCTGTATTATTATTATTATTATTTTGGAATATTGATTTTTACAATAACTGCACAAATTTGTTAAAAATTGGTTAAAAGAATCAGGACTTCAAAGTAATAGACTACCTTGACTTTATCCTCTCTCTCCATGTGATCTTCTACTTGTCTTTTTAGGGCATCTTTCTTGGCCTACAAATAACATCAGAGAAGAAAATTTGCTACTGCTGTAAACTACTCAGACTAAGTGCCTCTGTTAAGTGTAAAAGTAAAGCAATAGACATAGTTATGTCACAAATCAAGCTGTGGATGATCTTAAATCCAGTTGTCAGGTAACACGATATCAACTAAAGCCCTACCTTGAGTTCTCTTACATCTTTTTCCACCTCATCACTGTTAGAGAAAATTATTAAAACAAAGATCTGTTAAGAATAGTGAGAGAGCCAGCTGAAAAGCTAATACAAATACGGATGAAAGCTAATATTATTTTTATTCTGTCAAATTGTTAAACACTAGCACTAAACTCTAGTTTAATTTCTGGACAGCATAGCACATGTAAGTCCCGGTGAGGGGGGTACATGGGTCAATTTTTGCTGGGTATGTGCCTCTGGCCTCTCAGAGTCCCTACCCCATTATAGTCTATTCTGTGGCCAATTATAGATCCCATCTTAGTCACTTTATATTTATGTATGTACCTTATATTGAATAAAGATTATTTTACTTTTCACCTACAGTACATACATTCTTGTACGTTTTCTAACTGTAAATATGAAGAACTGTCTTTGCCCAAAAATCAGAAAATGTGCGACCCCATTCTAGAAACACTATTGAAAATGTGACCCCATGACAGTCAATCCAAAAATATTATAATGAAAATGCAACCCCATCCAGTGGCACATCCCCATTAGCCTCTTATAAGGAAGTGCCCCCCCCGATCTAAGTACAGGTAAGAAAACAACAAATCAAAAAGGCACAAGATAGGTTAAAGTGCCACTGCGAAGAAATTTCACATTTCTTTTTCCAACTTTTTTTAAGTTGAATAACTTACCATCATGTACCATGTCCTTTCGTCCAAAAAGAAAGAATTAAAATTTTGCCGCTTGAAAAGTGAATTTTTTTTGTCCGCCATTAATCGAAATTGGTTCCAGTTTAGCCTGCTATTTTCGCAGCGGCATCTCTACTTGTGACGTCATATTCCTAACACGCGATTGATTTACCTTTGATCGCCATTGGTGTCAGTGGGGTTTTGATCTTAGTATTAGCGTAATCTCTGCCGAGCCAATTGCCCCCGAAGAAGCTACCAGTACGCTGAACAAAAAGCTGTAGAGGAAGAAGAAGAGTCTGAGGACATGCTTCTGCGTCGATTTGTGGACGAGACAGATCTACCAGACTGGTATTTTATTTGGTTTCTTCGTCTCAATTCTTTCTACTTTTATCAATGCGTCTATTTTTGTAAAAAATAGCTAAAATTCCAAGCAGTTTGTTTCGAAGGAAGTTATGTTAGATTTGATCTGTGTCACTGTTTTTGAAAATGTCTGTTTCGTAGATATTACACAATTGAGATTTCTGTACTTTGGTCGATTACCAAAAATAAAAAAGATTGAAGTGGCATTTTTAGTTCTTAAGTATTTTAAGTTTATTTATATATATTTTTGGTGTCAACTGTAATGTTATTTTGAATTTACCCGTACATGTAAGATTATGTTTATAGGTGCAAGTCTATAAATTGTTTGTTGGAGTTTGTCGTCTAGCATGAAGAATGTAGATGTTGCATGAAGGTTGATAGATGTCATGAGAGAATGGCAGAAGTTGAAAAAGATGACTAGTATGTTATTTTCCCATCAAGGTTTCGAAAGTGTGTCTGAGTACATGTATTTAGGTTTTGGCTACTGCATCAATAGGACTTAATTATAAAATGAAAGGAAAAAAAAAGTTTACCCCATTGACCACATTGTTCGCTGAGGGCAACACTACAGACACCTGAGACAGTGGGAAACCCCAAAAATTGGAGGGGCAACAGCAGAGGCTGAAATCACCCCTTCCTAGCTGCCAGTGCTGCTAAAAAGGTTCACCCTGATGATCAGAATTTTACAATTGGTCACCAGTGGGGGAATAACTATATTCAGGACTAACAGCTGTATGCCACTGTCAAATCATTATCTTATTCCCAAATTAATGTTAAGTTTGATTTTGGCCAAAGCAATTACATTGACAGAAAATTCAGACCCCTTTTGCAAATAGCAGACTTTTCATCTTAACTTCCATTACCATAAAGAGGAAAACTGTTGGCGATTGCACATCGCTAGCTTGTAATGGAAAGGTTTCATTCAGTTGAAAGCTGTAGCCAAAGTCAAAAAAGTTAATTTTAGACCCTAAACAGCCACAAATATATGGTGCAGAGTATGTAAGGAGGTGCTTGCTAACAGCTGTAGTAATATTCTTCCTTAAAGATCAGCAATGAAATGAAATTAGCTTTTATAGACCAGAAATGAACAAATCCTTTCAGAACTTCCAACTGGCTAAAGTGCCAGAAATTAAATATATTCCTTGGGGAATGTACTGCACGCTACTCAGGGTCTCCACTGTACACCACAGCAATTTTGACTGTGTGATTGATTGTATTTCAAAATATCCAACTCATTTTGATATAAATGAAAGAATGTCACAGTATTCTCTGTTTTCTGTTTAATCCTGTTTAAAAGTACATCTAATTGCAATATCAACAAGGCCTGGGTGAATTTAAAGAGAAAAAAAAGGAAATAGGAATTAAGCAACACTGATCAGGGTTTGCATGAGTAATGGTAAACATGGGAAGTCCTGGAATTATAGGTCTTCTTTTTCCAGGCTCGGCAAGTCATACTGAGGGATTATTTTAAAGACACTGCCATCCCTCATTTCTTGAATGTTGCACTGATTAAGTGTATAGTTTTGATTAAAACTGAATTTCCTCAAGCTAGACACCCCTCCCCTCCCCTCCCTCCTCATTGTTGGGACATTTGAACTTATTTTAGGTCAATGGAAATGCACACAGCAAAACGCTCTAACGAAAATGAGTTTTGCTCACAAAATTGTCGAAAAGAACAGCAATTACAAGATTACATAACATGAAGGGTGTCTACATCTAAAAACCGAGTGGCCAGCTTCTGGGGATAAAACTTCTGGTGACTGAGAAATGTTACAGTTCATTTGTGATCTATATGGAAAGTAGATATAGAAACCAGTGTTTGAGAAAAAAAGTAAATAATTTATGGTTGATTTGAAAATTTTTTAAACCATTGAAAGGCTCTTCAGTAAACCAGCATCTTACGAGCGTGCCACATGACTGGAATAAACAAAAGAGATAAAAAACTACAATACAATAGCGTGGTGATATGAACAATACTAAACTTGATGAGTTATTTGAAGATATATTTACAAATCGAGATATCTGGGACTTAACATATAGGATGCTTCTACGAGAAAGAAAACTTCATGGCTGACACAATACTGAAGCTTGGATAAAATTAAACAAGGCTTACCTTGCGGTGTTGTTGTTTGCCAGTGTTTTCCTGGCTCGATCTTCCATATCGTAGGAATTGAGCCAGGAATAAGCCGACGATGACAGCCTTCCATATGAAACAGTCTTGTAAAAAATTCCTCTGCGAAATGGACTGTGACACCTGCCACAAACTTTCCGCCTGCGTTGAAGTTCGCGCGGTGCGTGTGCAGCACGAATCTCAACCACTTATCTCGCTCACTTTTTATTGTAGAACTAAAATGAGCAGAAATACCTGCATTCATATCTGATCTATTGCTGCATCTGTGTACTACACAACGATCGGGCATGATTCGATTCGAATAGAGCACTAGATTCACGTTGCGAAACCAGTTAACTGCGAACTACATATAACAAAATTCGCCATGTAGGCCTAGTTGGTTAGGAGTATGACGTCACAAAGCAGCAAGGCCTTATGGGGTTTCAGGAACATGATTTAATAATGGCACAGAAAAATTCTTGGAAAAAAAAACGTAAAAAATAACATCTTCCCGTGCTCGTTGGCCAAAACGGCTTGGACAGGTGATTAAGTACCACTTAAAGATTCAGAAAATGGCAAAACAATGGATTCAAAAAGCTCAAAGTGTTCACGCTAGGTTTTCCAAGAAAGTGGCATCTATGTTATGGTTAATTATTTGTCACATGGTTTTGCTAGTACAGTACATGTATGTTGAAAAGCAACATACAAGATGGAAGAAGGTTTGTTACATTGCAACTACTTGAACTGGGCCACTTAAAAGAACATTGAGTTATGAAAATGTCAATTGAGAACAAGGAATGCCATGAATGGTGATTGATTTTGGAAATTGATCAATTAAGAAGACCTAACCAGACACTACTGTTCCATAACATAATTTTACATGACGTGAGGGCAAATATAGATCTGTTTTACTTGAATATGTTACAGGCTATTCTTTCATACTATAATCATGCCTGATGGAAAATTATCATAATTTATGAATCCAAATTGATTACCAATTTTTGCTTGTGACTATCAAATTGTCTCACTTAAGCTTGATGCTCACAGTGGGCTGATCATAAGTCACACTGTACCACATACCCTGAATCCAGTTCATCATTTTCACTCTCAATTATCACATCACCTTCATCATCTGATTCCTGAATCAAACAGAAATGTCAAACAACTGTTATCAATGGAGGATTTTGGAGTTGGTCACTGCCTTTGGTTAACAAAATGCAGCTGCAAACTGTGTGTGGATGCTGGTGGTGAAGATTGAAGGCATTGAAAGGATTTATTAGAAAATCCTTTTACTAAATAATTATTATTACTCATGTGCAGTAAGGCGCATGAGTTATAAAATGGGCTCCGTTTCTTCGTTTTGGTGTCACATTTGTGCATGCAAATTTATGCCACTTTGGACCAGGGCCTTGCTGCAAAGTCGTGCTGTTGGATGGGTTCCTTGCTCTGCTCACTGCGGTGCGCAATGCAGACATCACACTTGGCGATATATTCCTTCAGCTCCGTTGTCATCTGCGGCCAGTAGAGACTGTCGCGTGCTAGCCGGATGCAGGCCTCTACACCGATATGGCATGCGTGGGTTGCTGCCATTAGTTCCTTGCGAAGTGAGACTGGTACGACCAGCTGTTGCCCTTTAAAAACCAGTTTGCCCTGAAGGGTGAGCTCATCTCGTATGTCAAAATCGGGATAGAGGCACTGGGTGACATTGGCTCTGTTCAAAGGCCAGCCACGCTGTATGACCGACCGCAGTTCCTGGAATACTGGATCATCCGCTGAACATGACAACTTCATGCCGCTTTAAGTGTGTACCCCAAATTCTGGGGTCATTGAGCATTCATATATTCGCACTATTGTTCTTACTCATCACTTATTCATAACGATGTTCTGCCGACAACACGGCATGTTTCCGAAGAGCGCAAGCTCTATGATGTTGGTGAGATATTTTTCTTTTATGAACATAGAAGAAATAAAACCCTAGGGACTAAGATAATGTCTGCTTGATTGATTCTTGGCAATTTAAAACTTGAACCAGATATCTTTAATGATAAAGGGAGGTTCTTGTCAATTACCACAAAACACTGAACCGGACACATCGGTCAATATTTACGCTCTCAGCGAAATTTTGGTTACAAGAATCGCGTTTGAGTGAACAATTTCTTGAAGGCCGTAATCAGCCTTGGAACTTTGAGAGTAAAGGTCGAAAATTCTCCATAATCGCCTTTTTAACTTTATTGAGTCAACATTTTGATCAACAGAGGGTTTTTTTTCCAAAGTAAACACGGGAGCGCACGCGAATGAAATTTATGACCGCTGAGTACTTTTAACTTAGTACAAAGCAGCAGTTACAAAACTTGTTGCATGTGGCAATGCAAACATTTTTATTTGCTGATCTTTTCTTACCTTATTTCATTTCTTGTTTTCTTTGCTTTAACATTCTCTGCATAAAATCTTTTCGATTGATGGAACAACTAAGGCAAGCAAATAATAGTGAAGCCTACGTGCATCGAGCGTGACAAGCCTCATGGGACGTGACAAGACACTGCAATTGGTCAGTTCTAGACAGTTGACATGACAACCGGACAAAAATTGTGGTGTTCTTGCTCGCAAAGCTCGCTTGATCAAAACAACAGCTGTGTTTACTAACAAGAGTCCAGAGAATTACGTAAATGACTTACGTGCGGGGCTAAACGTGGCTGCATGGAGGAAAAATATAAAACTCACTGAGTTTTTATTTAAAAATATAAAATAATACAAAAACTTAACAAGTTACACGCCACGATTGTCGGAATTTCCACTTACGCTCGGGGCTAAACATGGCTTTTTAATTGATCTTTCTTTATTGAGCAAAGAAAGAAAATGTCATCAAATACATATTCTGGGGGAACAGATAACATGAAACACGACACTGCTGCAAATAAAACTTGCTGGTGGCTTTGAATCGAACAATCAGTCGGCCTCAAAAAGAAAAGAATCCTAAAATAAATCTCTCCTTAGAGCTCCTCAAAGGCATCTAATTAAAAAGTTGTGGTCAAAGGAAATTAAAAGTTCAAATCCATGTGCTCTGGGCATTCGCCACGCATCGGAACGTGTTCATGCATTAATTAACTATGGCCGCGGCTCTACGAAAAAATCTAGATCTCTTTTTAAAGCTCTCAATATGATCTGTATTCACAACTACACAAACTTAAGCTTACAAAATTTGAAATACATTGCGAAGAAGCCAAATCTATAAAATATCTGCGGTGATTACTTCATAATCATTCACACATCGCAAACAAAAGGGTATGTTCACAAGTCAGTTCACCCATGGTCCGTTAATTGCAGCATTGTTCCTCTAAATGAGGTCTCCTTCCAAAATATCTCACCTTTTTGAAACCGAATAAAACTGAAATTATTCGGAACGCTTTCAGATGCTACCGAAAGCAATGCCCAAAGGAATAAACTGAGCCTTCAAGCTACAACATCCAGCAGGATAAGCCATTTCAGAAAGACACATTAAAAGCGGCGTGAAGTTGTAATGAGCATTCTCAATCTGATGCCATCGGGCATCACTGACAGGAAGTGAAGCTTTATGGTCTATCTCCTCCAGCTCGTGCACAAGGGCCGACACATGCGCTTTAGGCAGGAAGGCTCGACTGAGGGTGTCCGCTAGAAACATTTCCTTGCCTTTCTTATATCTTATCTCTAAGTTGTATCTTTGAAGGCGAAGGAGCATTCGCTGAAAGCGTTGTGGTGCTGAGTTGAGTGCTTTGCGGACAATGACCTCCAAGGGCTTGTCAACTGTGACCACATCCCGGCCGTAAATGTATGTATCAAATTTTTCGCACGCCAAAACAATAGCTAACAGTTCTTTCTCAATCTGCGCGTAACGCGTCTCCGCTGGAGTGAGGGCTCTGGAGGCGTAGGCTACAGGCTGCCCATTCTGCAATAGTGCGGCTCCTAGACCCGACTTTGGTGCATCACATTGAAGTGTTACTTCGTTGCTGAGGTTGTAGTAACGCAGGACCGGGGTGCAAGTGACTGCTTCCTTGAGTTGGCTAAGGGCTGTGATCTGGACATCTTCCCAGCACCACTCAACATCCTGCTGTGTCAGCTCTCGTAGGGGTTTCGTCATATCAGACAGATTGGGAAGGAATTTACTGAGGTATTGCACCATGCCTAGTAACCTCTGCACTCCTGCCTTGTCTGTAGGGGCGGGCACGTCGCTGATAGCCTTAACCTTGTCTGGGTCCACTCACAAGCCATCACCGGTCGCCACGTGTCCAATAAACGACACTTCCGTTTGTTTAAGTGTGAGCTTTTCAATGTTAAGTTAAAGTCCGCGATCCTGGCACAGCTGAAGGAACCCCATCAGGTTCTGGTCATGGTCTTGCGTTGCTTGCTCTAGTGTTTCTCCGTAACCAACAACCACAAAGTCGTCAGCCACCACTTCAACGTGCAGCACCCCTTCAATCAACTTGTGCATCCTGCGCTGAAATATCTCTGGGGCTGACCGGATCCCAAAGGGCATGCGTTTCCACCAGTAGCGACCAAACGGCGTGTTAAATGTGGTTAGATATGACGAGCTGTCATCTAGTTTGATATGCCAGAAACCGTTTCTGACATCAAGTTTCGTGAACACCTTGGCTCCGTGCAAGCAGGTTGCTACGTCCTCTAACGTTGGAAGAGGGTAGTGCTCTCTCTGAATTGCTTGGTTCAGGTCCTTGGGATCCAAACATAGCCTTATTTTCCCATCCTTCTTGGGAACAACCACGAGGGAACTGACCCATGGTGTTGGTGTCGTTACAGGGGCAATGATGTCCTGTTCCACCATACAGCATAGCTCGGCTCGGCTGGAAAGGACTCACTGTGGGGTCAATCTTGATATGATATTCGCCTTCTAATTGCCCGACCTCTTCTGCAAAAACTTCTGGGAAGTGTTTCAGAAGACTTTCTTTCGACAAGTTCTCGTTTGGATTATCCGTCACTGAGTAAACTGCAGCATTCCCGGTTGTTGGTTTGTTAATAGTGTCATTATCGGTGTATTGAACAGTGTTCATGCCAATACATGCCTTTTGCCTAGGATGGGGCGAATGTCCTTGTGGTTAACCAACTTGCAATCTAATAAACACTTAAAACTGTCACGCCACACTCGCAGGGTGACTTGTCCAACAATGGGAAGTTGGGAACCGCCATAGGCCAAGATCGTTGAGTTTGAGGGCTTGACCTCTTTTAAAATCGGGATCATTAGCAGCTTTCTTGTACAGCTGTACTGGAATGATGTTGCACTGTACACCAGTGTCTGGCTGAAAGCGCAAGTAATTCCCAGATGATAGCCGTAGTGTCACGAGTTGTTCGTCATCGAGCGTGACAGCTGCAATGTCGCTAACCACATATATTTCATCTGAATCATCACCAAGGCCGATCTCTTGATCAACAGCCTTGACGCTCTGAGTCGCGTGAGGACCTCGACGCTTTCCACTGCGACATAAGGCTGCGAAATGATTACGTCTACCACAGTTATCGCATGTTTTCCCTCGAGCAAAGCAGTTATTCGGATCATGTGTCCGCCCACAATTGCCGCATGCCTTTGTTGACTCGTCAGTGTCTCCTTTGTCTCCTTTATTGCCACGTGGGCGGAGACCGAATTTATTATGGAAACTTACTGAATTTACAGTGTCCCCCTCACTGACTTCTTTCATTTGTGCCGCTGTGCTTTCCGACGCACGGCATATTTCGTCGGTTTTCTTCAGTGTGAGCTGAGATTCTCGTAGCAGTCTTTCCCGTACTTTAGCATTATGGATGCCGAATATTAGACGGTCACGTAATATCTCCTCGGGTGTGATAGTGTCGAACTGGCAGCCTTCAGCGAGTTTTCTAAGTGCTGTTTTATACTGGTCATAGCTCTCCCCTGCTTCCTGAGCCCGCTTATTAAAACGATAGCGCTTGAAAGGGATGTTTTTGCGGGGTTGGCAATAATTGGCAAACTGTTGCAACACCGGCTCAATTTTGTTCTTGTTTGCTTCGTTATCCCAGTCGAAAGTGGAGTAAACATCTCTTGCGTCCTCTCCAATGACTGTCAGCAGTGTAGCCACCTGTACTGGCTCGGACTTCTTGTTTAGCTCTGTTGCAAGTGCATAGTTGCTCCAGGCAAGACAAAACTTTTTCCATTTCTCCGCAACATTACCATCATGAATCTCGAGTGCCGGAGGTGGCGGTAAAGTAAATCCAGTGGCCATGGTTGATTGTGAGGTTGTGGGTTCGCTCGTCGTCGTTCCTACTATCCCACCGCTGCCACCATGTAAAGATGTCATGGGCAGGACAATAGATGTCATGGGCAGGACAATAACTGCTAATGATTATGATTTAATCTTCGAGAGCTATCGTGTGGGAAGCCGCCACGAGTGAGTGTGTAGCAATCACCGAGAGATCACATTGCCCAGGAGGGAGTCACATTACATTACTATGTTTATGCTCAGTCACGAACGGGGAATCTCATTACACTTATTGGCTCCCCAATTTTGTTTTGTTATACTTACACATGCGATGGCATAAAAGATGCTGTTCTAACAGCATCCACAAAAAAGGGAACATTTAGAAACCAATAAAACCTCAAAAACTAGTTAACACTGGTTAAACTAAATAATCTCTTTACTGTTATTAATTAGCTAGTCCCACAGCTACATCCCGTACTAACTCAGTAGAATCCTCAGCTACAAACCTCATGTTCATCATGTCGTGATGTATCCAATTGAACTGCAACTGAGTCTGCTGACTCCTTAACAGGTGACACTGGAGTGCTCTTTATCATTGCAGAGAACTCTCCTTTTTCCTCATCAAATTCTAATGGAGGGTTTTCCAAAGAGACTAGAAAAACAGCAAAATCCTTCAGACACTGGTAATGGAGATAGTCCTCAGCCAGGTCCTACAAGAGACAAAGAATTCCACTTACTCCCCAGAATTATTTATTTATTTTAATTCAAAGTAACAGCTATCTGCAGTTAATAATAAAATAATTAAATCACTTAAGTAAAGCCAGTGAATTAGATGTAAAAAATGCTTTTACTAGTCTTTTTGTTTGCCTTGACCTATCTGTCAAGAGTGTATTAACTGTTTTGCTTGGCCTCTGCCAATTGTCATGTGATGTGTACTACTGCAATCGTAGGAGGCACAGTGGCCTCATGGTTAGTGTGCTTGACTCCAGAGCGAGCGGTCCGGGTTTGTGCCCTGGCCGGGGACATTGTGTTGTGTTCTTGGGCAAGACGCTTTACTCTCATAGTGCCTCTCTTCACCCAGGTGTATAAATGGGTACCGGCGAATTTAATGCTGGAGCTAACCCTGCGATGGACTAGCATCCCATCCAGGGGGGAGTAGAAATACTCCTAGTCACTTCATGCTACAGAAACTGAGATAAGCTCCGGCCTGGTGGGCCAGATTGCACCCGTATGCAGACTTTACCTTGACCTATTGCAGTCATTATGATAAATTTGACATAAAATACTGTCACATCTAATTTATTGTAGTTTACATTTCTAAAATCAACAATGTCCACTTTACCTTGTCCTGTACGTCAGAAATTTTACACGTCTGTCTGACGGCTTTGTTCAGTGGCTTAAATCCAGCAAGAAATTCATCTTCCCATAGGGTTACTATCTCGTCACCTAGGGAATGACATACAGGTCTGCTATACTTGTATGACTGACTACCTTAAACATGACATAGAACCTCAACTCCAAAACACACTCAATCTTGTTAATGAAATGATACCAGCAAACCAGCAGACAGTATTTTTTACTCACTTCAGCAACATTGTCAAGATTGGTAATAGTAAATCCAATTGTGAAACTATGACTTGTGGATCAACCTTGGGTTCAATATTATTTCTGCTATAACGAAATTACCTAACTGCTCTGATAAGCTATCCTTTAGATAAGAATCTTTGCTGATGATACTAATATGTTTTATACAAGTGCTAACTTACAACACCTATGAAAGCAGAATTGAATTTATTTTTTAAGTATTGTACCACTAACAAACTATCCACTAACCTAATTAAGTTGGTTTTATCAACTGGCCAGGTTGATAATGTGAATTGGCCACCATAAAGAGATTCAGAAGCTGACTAGTCGAGCTTTCCTCAGCACTCTTAATCCTCACGGTATCAACGAATGCTTGTTATTCCACTAATTTATTCTGTTGTTTTCCACGTTGCCAGGCACCAACCAATAGTACTTACTTAGCACTTAGATCTCTCCGCGCCAGGAGGCGCATAAGGCCGCAACCCTCGTCTTCCAACCCACTCTGTCTTCCGCTATGACTTTGACTTCTCTCCAGCTGTTCCACCCTTCACTCTTTCGCTCATTTTCCACGGTTCGTCTCCACATGGTCTTTGGTCGACCTATTGCCCGTTTCCCTTCTGGTTGCCACCCTAATGCTACTCTGCAGTTGTCGGTTGCATCTTTTCTCAAGACGTGCCCGATCCAGTTCCAGCGCCTCCTGCGGATCTCATCACTGGTCTTATTTATTCCTGTAATATCCCCTATCCTCTCGTTGCTCACTCTCTGTGGCCACCGAATTCCGAGGATTCGTCTGAGGCACACAAACTGGAATGCGTCCATCTTCTTTTCCTCCACCTTTGTCATTTTCCACGCCTCGCATCCGTAGAGTAGTACTGGGCGTACTAGCGTCTTGAACAGCTTGATCTTCGTTTGGCGTCCTATGCTCCGTAACCTCCATATCTTGGTTTGGTTATAGAACGCCCTTCTTGCTTTATTTAGTCGGTTCCTAATATCTTCAGTTCCACCACCATCTTTCCTGACCGTTGCTCCGAGGTATACGAATTCTTCCACTTCTTCAACTTCATCTTCTCCAATCTTGGCCCTGTCCTGCCGTCTTGCATTCGATCTCATCATCTTGCATTTTGCCGCATTAAGCTTCAGTCCTACACGCCCAGCGTTCTCCACCAATCGATCCGTCTTGCTCTGTATATGCTCGTACTTCGACGAGATCAGAGCAATATCGTCTGCGAAGTCAAGGTCTTCTAATACGCTGGTGAAGTTCCATCGTATTCCATTCTTATGCCCGTGTGTCGTCTTTCTCATCACCCAATCTATTGCTATGAGGAAGAGAAATCCTGACATAACACACCCTTGCTTGACTCCCGTCGTGATCTTGATCCACCTCGTCTGTTCCCCGTCATCCATTACCGTACACTCAAAATCCTCATACATGATTTTAACCATCTTCACCAGCTTTTCAGGTATGCCGTACGACTTCATGATCTTCCACAAGCTTTCTCTGTGGATCGAATCAAAGGCCTTCTCGAAGTCAATGAAGTGTGTGTACAGCGTCGCTCTCCACTCAATCACCTGCTCCATGATGTTGCGGAGAACGAAGATCTGCTCCACTGTGCTCCTATTCCTACGGAATCCCGCCTGTTCCTTTCTGAGGGCCTCATCCACTCCCCGTTGGATCCGATTGATTATGATTCGGCCCATGATTTTGCTCATTACTGGCAGCAGTGTCACTCCTCTCCAGTTTTTACATTCGCTCAAGTCCCCTTTCTTTGGTAGTTTGACGATGATGCCTTTCTTCCAGTTATCTGGTATTCTCTCTTCCTTCCATATCTTCCTGTATAATCTTGTCAGTTCTTGTACTGCTGTGTCACCGCTTGCTTTCAGCAACTCTGCGGGTATTTCGTCCATTCCAGGTGCCTTTCCACTTTTCGTCTTCCTTAGGGCTTGTCTGACTTCATCTTCCCTGATCTCTGCTGTGTCCATCTCCCTCATCTCCTCTGCCGGTGTCTCCTCATCTGTTAAAGGGTTTGAAGGCGCCTTCCTCACAAGCACTTCTTCAAAGTGCTCCGCCCATCTCTCAAGTCTCACCTCCTTGTCCTTGATTACTTCTCCATGCTCCGTAAAGGATAAGCATGGAGACCAACCAATAGTGTGGCTCCATAATTCTGTATATAAATCACACACAACCCACAATTCCTCGATTTGCTCAGACAAAGGGCTAACACTCAAAACGTCAGCTTCCGAATCTCTTTATGGTGGCGAATTCACATTATTAACCCAGTTTATAAAACCAAATTATCTTGTAATACTCCCACCAACACGGCACCACAGTTTCTTTACAAACTTACCCCTTTATCCATTAACTATCGTAATTTCATCCTCAAGGAATAGGTGGACATATACATATACATATTTAAGTTTCAGTTATACGTTCACCGGCGAGTCCAAGATAGTGCTCTACTTGCGGTGAAGGAGCGGGTTATACTAGTAGGTGAACTACTCAAATCCTGAGTGGATGGATGTTTAATACAGAACTGTTTCATAAGCCACCGAGGTGACCCACTCCTCAGTTAATCTCCATTTTACATTTAAAATGGAATTTAACTAAGGAGTGGGTCACCTTTTCGGTAGCCTACGAAACAGTCCTCACGGTATCAACGAATGCTTGTTATTCCACTAATTTATTCTGTTGTTTTCCACGTTGCCAAGCACCAACTAATAGTGTGGCTCCATAATTCTGTATATAAATCACACACAACCCACAATTCCTCGATTCGCTCAGACAAAGGGCTAACACTCAAAATGTCAGCTTCCGAATCTCTTTATGGTGGCGAATTCACATCATTAACCCAGTTTATAAAACCAAATTATCTTGTAATACTCCCACCAACACGGCACCACAGTTTCTTTAGAAACTTACCCCCTTTATCCATTAACTATGGTTATTTCATCCTCAAGGAATAGGTGGACATATACATATTTAAGTTTCAGTTATACGTTCACCGGCGAGGCCAAGATAGTGCTCTACTTGCGGTGAAGGAGCGGGTTATACTAGTAGGTGAACTACTCAAATCCTGAGTGGATGGATGTTTAATACAGAACTGTTTCATAAGCCAACGAGAAGGTGACCCACTCCTCAGTTAATCTCCATTTTACATTTAAAATGGAATTTAACTAAGGAGTGGGTCACCTTTTCGGTAGCCTACGAAACAGTTCTGTATTAAACATCCATCCACTCAAGATTTTAGTAGTTCACCTACTAGCATATACATAGTTATATTCATTTATCAAAAGCTACATTGGGGACCCCAAATCCAGCATATCAACAATAAATTAATGAAAACTGTAGGAATTATTAATAAATTATGATATTATTCATTCATAGCAGTATTATTCATTTATTTATCCATATCTAATTTATGGTATTTTTGGCACTGAAATGAACTAAATTACTGTACCTCCAATATACTCAAAAAGGCATTTGCAACATGACAGCATGCCTTTCAGTCTTTCCTCTGGCATCATGCTTTAATGACATTTTTGATTAGGTATGTACATGTGCAGAAATGAAAATTTTGAAACAGTATTCGGAGGAGAAAGTGACCTAAATGTGGTAAGCTATTCAATTGTTTTACTTTATATGTTTTGCCTTTCCTTTCTGTCCCTTTGTTATCTTTTGCTGCCATGCAGTTGATGAATGTCTACTCAGCTTCTTACCATGGAGTAGCCAAGTGTAGTTAAGGGAAATTAACTGCTGAGTTTTTCACTCAAATTTCTAAACATTTTCGTGCATTTTTCATGCTGAATTGATCCAATCACTTTGATCTGGGTATCACTAGAAATATCTTTTTCTCCTGCAGAACTTGAGTAAAAGTGATGACAATTTTGGTCAAAGTTGATGATGAAGCACACGCCTATACTTGTCATGGGCAGTTACTGGTGGCACACACATCAATCAAAATAGGTTAATTAGGATAAATGTTATTTACCCTGTTAACACCAGTAACAAACAGGAATTTTTCTTACCATCCTCATCCTGAACATTGTCAATATCCACATAGGCTATAGCATTTGTGAACTGGCTCACTGATTGCCAAAGATTTCTATGAGTACTACAGAGAAATAATTGCATACTATTTAAAATGTGTCTTCCATCAATACATAGTCACAGACAACAGAAATGAACCTTAACAGAAATTATTCCTATTATTCAAGGTAATGCAACAGAAAGCAGTGATTTGGTCAGTATTTTGATCATGAAAATATGTTTCCCCAAGTGTTCCTGATTTGTTTCATCTGCAAAAAATTTGAGAAGACTAAAACAAGCTGAAAGGCAGAGACAGAGCCTTGTTCTATTAACCAATCAGAATGCTTAAAAGTGGGTGGTGTCAAAGAGAGCAGCTACTCAGCAAGATGATTATGTACCTTTACTCTGAGTGATGTGTTATGCTAGTACGCCAGAATCCACAAGCATTCACCTCGTTAATTACTAAACCAATGATATTGCCAACTGCTAGTATAGTTTGTT
>CM042753.1:20041636-20057617 GCA_022496165.2 Catalaphyllia jardinei
TCACAGCACAGTAACTTTTTCAATATCATTTAAAACATCTCACTAATTCACTTCGTTAGATGACCCAGTGATTGAATCCCCAAGCATTTCTTGAGAAAGTTAATGTCAAAAATTGTAAGAATGTTAATGCATTTGTTGTTGTGTTTTCAGCGAACACAAAATGCCCTTTTGAATTGAAATATGGATAGCTTCAAGCTCAATTTTCTCTCACTGGGTCAGCTCGAATCAGTCTCGATTCAGTGTAAATTCTTCTTGCCTTTATTCAAATAGTACCTATCAGGTTTTTTTGGTAATTTTATTGTTAACATTGTAGCTCGAATGTTTTGAAGAAATCATCTTAAAGTGACTGTGACAAGAAAAATAATTGCTGTTTATTTGAAAGCTAAGACTTTTCAAAATACACAAGAATGGCATTTTCGTATTTGTATTATGTAAATTAGGAGGGTGATGTCTTCATGAGGTTTGCAATTATTAAAATGGTAAAATACTGAATAAAGAATAATTATCTTTGGAAATATTGAAGTAGTGTTCACACTTGGCACCAGTAATGTACATCACAAAAGAAACCAAATAACACCCATAGTGTCTTGGCTCCAGTCTACTTCTGTCAAAAAACAAATATCCTTATTTCCGACCTTTTAAAGTGGGACAGAGGGTCCTGCTTAGAACAGATATGGTTCCCATATTGTCTCAACTCTCATCATTAGATTAGCTGGAGTAGATAGTTCTTAGTTAAGACAAAAACTGTGAATTTCAGTTTTAATTAGGATAGAACCAGCAGCAAAACTGTTGTCATGGCAACAAATGCCATTTTGTTGCTTTTGTGATAAACACTTTTGCTTCCAAGTTTGAAGAACACTGCTTCAATATTTTCAGAGATATTCTTTATTCAGTATTTTACCATTTTAGATGCAAACCTCATAACAACATCACTTTCCTAACTTGCATAATACAAAAATGCCAATATCTCTAAAACAAAAAACAGATTTTGCAAATAGGAAAACACTGTTCTTCTATATTTTGAAAAACCTTTCAAATGAGCAGCAATAATTATTATTATTTTTCATTTCATAGGCAGTTTAATTTGATGTTGTGTTCTTGAAACATCCATAACTTAGCGACCATGCATTATATTGAACAATGAAAAACTTCTTTCCAGGCTCTTTACTTTAAGGAGGTCAGAATGCCTCACGTTAAAAATTTGTCACAAATGAAATGGCAGGTTGTGGTAACTGTTTAGGAGAAAAACTACTACAAAACATGAAGATCTTTTAGATCCTACGAAATGTATAACCACACTTTTAAAATTTAGCTGTTTTCTAAGCACCACAGTCACAACACAGTGTACCTCCTAAAGCAGTCCTTGATGATCGCACCATTGCTCTTTGCCTTTGTGAAATCTACAGTATTATGACGTAATGGTCTTAACCTGGAAGTTTGCTCAGGACAAGCCCATAAATGATCCAACTAGTGAGACAGTCTCAGTTAGTGCAGAGTGTTATTCAGAACTGTCAGCACATTTTGAGTCACCTGCTGCCTGTACGTATGTAACTTGTTAGTACAAGGCCCAAAAATAACATACAATTACTGTTTGTCAAGACAGTTTTTAATTTTACTGTGGTGTTTATAATTTACGTTGAATTTCGTTCATTTTAAATTCATTAATACATTGAACTAGCAAACATGATAATTTTATTTTTTCAATGCCAACATTTGTAACTTGATACTTTTGTTTCTTTGTAAAGTTTGTAACATGATACCCTTGTTTTCTCAACAACATACAAAGGAAGATGTGCTCGTTTTTTTTTCCTGCTGAAGAAAAATGAAATTTTATTAACTTATGAAAAAATGGAAAAGGAATGATTTTGTTTCATTCAAGGGGCAAATTTTCATATCATCGATAAACAGTTACTAATTTAATTATCAAATAGTCACGTCGTATCTCAGAATAGCACATTCTTATAAGATTGCCACTGTCGGTGTTAACAGTAAACCAGTTCAAAATACACAATGATATTGATTTATACAACTGAAAAGCATTTCAACTTGACCAATATTATATCCTACATCAGTGAATGAGTCCCCTCAAAGACTGACTAAATTTATCTGCAGTTTCCATAAGTGCCACAGTGTCTGCAGCAATATTTGAGATTACAAATTTTAATTTTAATGCCGCTAACTTGGAACTGTATCGGGTGAATACATTTGTGAACTTCTTGTTCTCTTTCATAGGAGAGAAAACAAACAAGCAGCTGATCATGGCATGAGGAGATCCATTTGTTACCTTGTTTAAAGCTTAGCAAACACAAAATAGTTTGAAAACAGCACACAACATTTTTGAACCGAGCTAGGGATGATTCCAAAATATACGCTGTCACAAAAGCATTCTTTACACGAAAAGGGACAACTGATATTACCTGAAATATAACTGCTATCACCCGTTAAGATGAGAGTGTGGTATCGTACACATGAATCTGAACTCGAGAACAGATTGTATCACGCTGACAATGCTAGAGCACATGCATCTTACTGTACTGTATGCTGTGTTCAACCACAAGGAAAACCACTAAACGTTTGTGTATAATTGTATATGAAATGCATCGTTTACCTAACATATACAATGTACTTAACACTAACACTAATCAATCTGTGCATGTACTTCAAGCAAATCACTTTTGTTCTTAAGAGAATACAGTATTGTGAAAAAGTAATGCAAACGATAATCGTTGAATATCGCGCTTTGTTCTTGCGATATATCAACGATATTTCTTCGATATATCGCACATATAGGCGACGTGTTGCAACGATAATTCAACGAGATATCGGCGCTCCCCTTCGATATCTCGCCGATATATCGTTCTTGCGATATATCACTACAGCGATTTAGAAAACAGTCCTAAGGAAGCACGCGCGCTGATTGGTCAAAAAGCCTGTTTGTATAACTCGATGTAGACACAGAACTAAGCGCGTGCTGTTGACGTAGTGATGGCGCGAGCAAAGAGAATTTACATTTTCATAATCAAAGTTTACAAGTTGTTTTCCTTTTTCTCGTCGTGGTGTTTTCTAAAAGAAATAGAAAACATGTACTCCGTGTTTGTATCGAGTTATACAAACACTCGTGAAAGTTTGGGAGAACTCGAAAAAGCTGTGGAAACACTCGCCTGCGGCTCGTGTTCCCACAGCATTTCTCGTTCTCCCAAACTTCCACTTGTGTTTGTATAACTCGATACAAACACGGTACATGTTTTCTATTTCTTAAATATCGTACAGCGCGCTACGGATTCCATACGATATATCGCTCTAGCGACATGTCACTATAACGATATATCGTAGAGCGAGTAAAAACTCGCTGAGGTGGGTGGCCAGCATCCAAAGAAAGTTTTTTTGTTCAACAAAGCGAAACAATAGGTAAAATGTTTGGGTTAGACACTATCGACGAATGACTCTCCTAAAGCAAAACTGATGAATTGAAAGCTATGAATATGAAAAGCTATAATTTGTTGAGAAAGAAGTCCGTGTAAGCTGCTCAACAGAATTATTTGTTAGTAATCATCCATGGGAAAGTGAACTGCAACCAGTGAAGTTTATGTGGAAGATGTTTTTGTCATTTAGGAAGTATTGTAGAGGGATAGTCAACCTGAACATGAGCTTCTAGATTAGAATATTCACTCATGCGAGAACCTTTTATCAAGTATTCACAGCCGTTGATCGCGACCGCATCAGTCACGATTAATTTATGACAACAAGATATTTTTTGTTTCGAATTGATGTTTACTGAAACACTCCTCCATTAAAAAGACGAAACTGCTTGTTGGATGTTTAAATGCTCCTTGAAAATCGTTTTACGTTAACTTACCGTTCGTACGACTTTTTAGTACTGTCTGTGACATTCTGAAAACTCATCCGCAGTCACGCTGTTTCTCTACGCTGATTGGATGATGCTAAAGAATGTATCCAATCGGGATGGAGCAGACAGCGTGACTGTTGCTCCTTGGGACAGACGAAATCCTGGCCGCAGATGCTGGTCGCTTCGAAAGCTGCATTTCTCGAAAATTATTTGGCGGTTAGCACTTGGATTTAAATTGATCTTCGATTGAATGCCATGAGAAGAAGCATCAAGCTTTCAGTTTATCGGGTGTTCGAATTGGAAACCGGGCTATTCAAATTTCTGGGTGAAAATTTGCTTGGCGCTGGAGAGGTGGAAAAAATTATGAGCTTTCCACCTTTGACTCCTTCTCACAACGTGTAGCAAGAGTCGACCCAAAACCCACCAAATTGCTCAAATTCACCATTTTGAGCCGAAAAAGCTTTATAACAAGTAAACAGTTTAAGTGGAAAGCATAATTTCAAATACTTCGGAAATCTTAGAGAAAATGTACGCAGAGTTACGCAGCATACAAATAACACGCCTTTAATCTCGCATGTAAACAAAAACCTATTCACGTTTACATCTGCAAATGTCTCAAATTTTCGCCATGCGTTATATCTTTTGATCTTTCCACAACTACAATTAAATCTGTACGCATTTAGTTATTTTTTCTTCAAGGAAAACGTTTGTGGTTTGGCATGGGTTGAGCGGCTTCGGCGGGTCTTTCCAAAATGTTTAGTCTGTAGCATTCCAAAGATCCGCACCGAAAAAGAGATAATCTCTGGCTTTTATATTTGACACAAATCGTTTATTCAAAGAACAAATTCTCTTCTTTTAACCACAGTTTCTTTAGCGCGCCACAAACAAAGTTTTACATGCGTCGCCAAGTCGGTTGCTTGAACCCAGTTTACTTTCTATTGAAGTTGTTATCTATTGTGTTTGCTCTATGGAGAGTGGATTGTTGAAGCCTCTATTCCCAGTACTATTTGACAGAAAGCAACAAATTTGGATTTAAAGGCCAATTTCTTCCGGATGATTCATAATGTACAGAGTAAAAAGCCGTGGATGGTTTAAAAAGTTTTACAAATATAATTGGTCATCGAGAGATTGGGGTCGGTGAAACGAACAACTACAAAATACACAAGCATACGAACACTCGTGTCATCTTTTACATACATGTAAAGGTGACATTGTAATCGCTCAGAGCAAACGATTAAACGCTCGGAGGAGCAAACGATATATCGTTCAGAGCAAACGATAAATCACTCGGAGCAAACAATATATCGCTCATAGCAAACGATAAATCGCTCGGAGCAAACGATATATCGCTTGCTGCAAACGATATATCGTTCAGAGCAAACGATAAATCGCACAGGACTTAGCGAAATATCGTAACTGCTACAACAATAGCTCCATGATATATCGCGCGATATATCGTTCCTAGTTAATTATCGTTCAAATATCGCCGATATATCGCGATTATCGTTTGCATTACTTTTTCACAATACTGTAGTACCACTAGGATAACAAGAGAATATTGGAACCATACATGTATAAATTATATAGTTTTGTGATGTTATCCAAGAAGAAATGTAAGTCTAGTACATTTTATGTAGCAATGGAAGGTACCTACCCCACTCCCTCAAAACAAGGCTAATTAATTAACTGGAATTAATTAATTAATTAAACAAACATTAAAGTTTACACCTTATTGTCATAGTGCCTTATTGCCATAGTGTGTTAGCGGCATCAAGCCCCAAACCATCCCAATAGTGCACTCTGCACTAAAAAGGAAACAAGTATCACGCTATTAAATAATGCTATTAATAAAAAGCTTTCTTCCGTAAAAAGCAAAATTTAATTTGTTTGTGCTACAGTATTGTGCAAAAGTAATGAGCGAAATGCGCAAATTTCGTTCTTTGTCTTCGCGACTTTTCAAAGAAAATTCACCCGAAAATTTGAACGCCTTATCGCAATGTCTTGAGCGTTATTTCTTTGAAACAAAAGACGAAAATTTGTCCCATTTTCGAGACCAGAACGAAAATTCCTTACCAGAGGAATAATTCCACTGTGCAGTGAGCTGACCAGTATCGAACCAATGACGTTCCGTTCTCTTCTAAACAATCGCAGTCACATTGACGCTTTACTCCTCGCTGTTGTTAATGTGTTAATAATTTCGTCTTTCATGGCGAAGAATTTCATTCCTTTGATCGTTTTCAATGACATGAACTCACAAACTTAAGCTTTGTCACATCAATGTGCCGGCAAGGCAGGTACAAAAGTCCGACCGCTAGTCGGGTAAACTCGGACGAAGGTGTTATATAGATTTAGGCCAGCCTAAAAGCGAAGCTCCTTGGCCACGTTGTTAAGACCCGATTAAGGCGGGGGTACACCTGAAAGCTGTATTTTGGCTGGGTATTATGTTTTTAATGCAGATATATATCTCGTTCATGTTTTAAGCAATCAAGAATCTCTCCACTCATTACACATATCTATGTTTTGGGTCGTTTTGTAAATTTTTTGGTGATTTTTAGGTATATTTGGAGATAAATATTTGAAGATTTGGTGTTGTTTGAGTTTGAAGTTAAAAATTGGTAGATACACTCCAAACAGTTGCCCAACAACTTGGGGTGCCATTGTGCGGTCGGACAACTGTCTGGTGGTGTTCCATAACCCTTTTTCCCCTTTCAACCTCCCTTTAAACTTACCAAAATTTCATTTAAATTCAGGTGTTCCCCCGCCTTAAGCTAATGTAACCCAGGAAAAGGAACAATTTTGATTTGAGTTCAGTACCTTTGCGGTGAGGTTTTCTGTTTTGAGTTTTATAAACACAAAACAAAGCAGGAAAAAACATTTGTATAAAGAAAACGTTATAATTCGGATAAATTTTAATCCTAGGCTAGCGTTAGCCGCCTTCTGAACAATCCTGAACTGTTTTCAACAAGTTAACCCGACATGAGCCTGTGATCCAATCGAAAACCAGCATTTGGTCAGCGGTCAACCTCAAAAAAACATGTGAGCTTGATGAGTTGTAGACTTGAGCCTGCGATATGGTCACGTGATACTGGTCAGCAAATACATTGTTTTGACAGATATCAATTGCTCATAACACGGATGTCCAATATCAAAGAGGTACACAGTAAACCAAGGCTGCATGTCTCTATCAACCTATTATTTGGAGTATGGCCGCCATGTTGCGCGACTCCGTCACTGTTGTCCTCGTGTGTACGCACCCCTGAGCAATACTGCTGCCCATGATAACCATGAGAAAATCAATACATGGGTTTCCTTTTCCTATATGGTTATGGGGCTTGGCTTGGCGGCCCTTTAGGCCGCCGGAGCTCCGCTAAAAATGTGTATAACTCTCTAAAGGTGTATAACTCTAATGTGTATAACTCTCTTGAAGGGCTGCTTCACTTGAAGCGACATCAAATGTTGTTTATCTAGTGCCAGGTCTCCATACAGCTCTACCACGTGCCTGTGCCCAGTCCCCTCAGCTGTTATCATGTTTGCCATGTTATTGTCCGACCGCCATGATGGATAGTATATTATTTGTGACAATCCCTCTTTATTTCACGCTTGTTAAATAATAAATGGGGACATACAACTGTGCTTCAGCATGTTGGAAGTGCAAAGACACGGGAAGCCAAAGGATTTTTTCGCGAACTGAGCCGAAACGAGACGCTCTTATTCGAGCTTATATTGTACTCCTGCTGCAAGAGACTGGCGTGAATAGTTCGTCAAACCTTCGACGATAATATCGAGTTTATGTCTTGCTACGTTTTTGCCTGATAAAACAAGTGCTCGCACACACACACACACAGTAATCCTTGGCAGCCTTGTTCCTTGCGAGATCGTCACACCATGGATGAGCTCACAGTAATGCCATGCTTCTCCAGCTTCTTTTGTATCTGGCCACTCGTCATTTCGTGATTCTTGCGCATTTGTTGGTCTATGAAAGCTTTTGCTTCTGTAGACAACTTTGACGGTCTTCCTGAGCGCGGTAAATTGGATAGAGTGCCGCCAGTGGTCTGTAGCTTCTTTACGATGTGCACCTAAGCCTTCACGTTTTACGACCTTAAATATCCCAGCTGGGTGAAGGCCTTCCTTTTGAAGAAGCTCAATTTGAGTTCTCGTGTACATTGACACTTTAGGCATGGTTAACTGTGATAGCTTGAAAGCTGAAATGACCTAAACAAACCACTTTTTACTATTCGCTCCGATTCACTCTGACGAAGGGCTAGCGCTCAAAACGTCAGCTTCTGAATCTCGTTACGGTGGCTAATTCACATTATCAACTCAGTTTGATAAAACCAAATTACACTTTTCACTATGGTAACATATAAACAATGCCAAGGTTATGCAGGGCCTGGGTTTATTATGGCAGCCCCACAGGTTTTACCGCGAGTTGCATTTTTTGCTCAAAGAAAACAGGTTGGCAAGACTAACAAACAAAGTGATATCAGCTTTCTGTGGACATAAGGAAGGTAAGTTTGTGAAAAAAGGCGTTGAGATATTACATGTATTAACACTCATGAGGGTATTAAGGTTTTTATTGTGCACCGTTTTTGTTTTGCTCTGGCTTAATTCATCTTTCAACTGGAACTTGACGGCAAACTTAACGAACAGAGAGAATTTTTCGCGAGAAATTTTGAAGGAAAATTAGAGTAGAACGAATTATTGCTCGAAAAATTGGGCCAAATTATCGGTAGACACGAACTTCCGCCCAAAAATTCGCATTGACTAAAACAATGGGCAGCGGGAAAATTCATTGAATTTTCTTCGAACTTTCATGGTGAACGAAACTTTGCCATTTTTTGTTGAAAAGCCCAGAAATTTGCGAATTTCTTCGAATTACGCTCTCATTACTTTTGCACAATACTGTACGAGAAAAGGACAAGCAAAGTAGTCACGCGAGTCACACAATACGAGGTTTTTGCTCTCCACAGCTAATTTTAAAATGGTTGTGTTTTTTCCTCTAGCACTGACATACAGGAAATAGATGCAACAAGTTCCTGCAAGGTTTTGTTTACCTCAGACACCCTGTTCAAGAATAACATGCGGAGAAGAGACTTTCTATTTCTTTCTTCTCCCATTTTCCTCTTCCTTTTCATGACAGCAACCCTTTCTTTCCACTAGCAACACATATTATTATATCTTTGTTCACAGCATGCACAGAAATCAAAATTTTTAAGCTTTTCAGTTTTCTCAATGTTTTGTCCTTTCCTTCTCTTTTGGCTGCAGTGATTGACCTTCTACTGTGCCTGCCATTTTTGTCATGGAGGAGCTAAGTGTAGTCTTTTGCTGCAAGATTTTCACTCAAATTTCTGAGCATTTTGTGCATACTGTATTTCAGGCTCCATTGAGCAGATCTGGGTATCATAAGAAAGATCTTTTCCTCGTGCAGAACTTGAGCAAAGATGATGTCACTTTTGTTCAAAGGTGATGATGTCAGAAGAGGAACAAAGGCCAACTCTCTTCACTGCCTGTTACAGGTGCCACAGAGCTGAGTCAATGGGTTAAATTATCCTTATCTATAGCTCTTATAAAACTGGTGCCTAGTTTTGTTAGTGCACACACGCTCTGCGCATTGTGCAGACCTGGTCTAACTGCCCCATGTGTACTAGGGTTGGCACTGACGTAATCAAGTATGTTACCAAGTATGCCACCAAAATGAAAACAAAATTCCCTACTGTGACCAAATCAAGTTTAATGAACCTGTACTAGAGCCAGGAATAACAGAATAGCAGCATATCACAAACCAAACCTGCTTTTGTTACAGAAACAAACACTGAGGCAATTAAAACTTGCACAGAGCGCCATTTTTTTTAAGGTAAGCCCTTCATGTAAAAAATCATGACATTTCCCGCTGGGATTACAGTCCCCGCGTGAGCGAGTGTGACCTGCATTGTTTTCACGCATATCAACGCCTCTCGAAACGTTTAGTGTGTTAAACACCTGTGTTTATCCAAAAATCGGAGTACTGAAGTTAATTTGTGAAAACGAAAGAACCATTTCGGATGCTTTCTCAGACAAAAACAGGTGTATAGATTTGAATTGCTTGGTTTAGAGAAAGAAAGGGATAATTTTCTACGCAGCTGCACATCTGACGACTTCACAGATCAAAATTGGGCCTGTTTTGCATCTTCTCATGCATGAAACTAAATTCAAAGTCTTCACTCGTGGTAAGTTTTATTTGTAATTTACATTCTTTGTGTTCGTGGCTGAACTCCAGCAAAGTAGTGTGTTGAAAGCTTTTTGTATACTTCGTGTACGTTATATGACCGGTAGATTGAAGAGATCGTGTGGAGAATTGTTGTGCCTGTGTAACGCGAAATTTGGGCACCAAGTTAGTGAAATGACGCTGTTATCCGTGAAATTTCGTTTTGTACCGAAAAGTCGACGAAAAAGCGTTCTTTGTTCCAGGGAAATTTCGTTTAAAAGCCCTCGAATTGTCACTCGAACTTTCACACGAACTTTCCTGGAAAGTTCACGTAAACAAAGAATGAAATTCGCGCATTTCGCTTGCGTTACTTTTGCACAATACTGTACAACCAATGTTTTCAAAGCCTACACACACACACACACACACACACACAAACAAAGACATAATAAAGCATAAGCTAAACTACAAAATTACGAAGGATACGAAGATGGATTTTCGATACATGCAAACGGAGAATGCGCACATCTCAAAACAAGCTATACAGGTGTAAAATAATAAAAACCTACTTTGGCAACTGAAAGCTGGGAAAATAATAAAAAAAGTGGTACACAAAATTGAAGTAGCCAACACGAAGAAGGCTGAAAATCCACTCGCACAAGCCCACTATACTAGCACTCAATCTTATCATCTACAGGCACTACTGCCCAGTCATCTCACTAAAATTCCTTTCGATCATGTGATTTGGAAGACAGACAAAGTTTTGCTGCCAACTTAATGTGTGTAGCTTTGCACACACAAAAATTCTGAGTGGCTCTGAACCCTATCTACAGAAATTCTTTAAACTTTGCCATAAGTTGCATCTTTATCATGCTTATCAAAAGTTGATAACATATAAAAATCTCACCATGCTGTTTTCAATTGTAAGCCTCTAAGCCGGCAATAAAGGGTGCTTTAAGTGGGACATACTGTTGCTATGGTAACCTTTTGTGCCACAGAAATGATAACATGTTAACCAATGATTGGGCAGTTTTTGATACCATGATTATAGCATCAAGTGATAAAGAGTGGTTGTAACAACCCATAAAAATCTACAATGTAAGTGCTGGAAACTATTTTGAGCCACCTAAAGTGATCACATGACAGAAAACACTTAAGTGGAGGAGTGCAAAGTAAAACTGTAAAAGAACTTATCTTACCCAATTCTTGAGTACAGGAGCCCATGAGCACAGAGAAAGTGGAGCACAAATTTCTTGTTCACCTAAAAGGGTTTTTGAAGTGTTAGATGACAAAGTTAAGTCACTTTAATGTGTGTTTTAACATAAGATACATTTCAGAGACCTGTGCATGGCTTTAAATCTCATTCCAATGAGCAATGATGCTCAGTCATTGTCAGGGCAGAAAAAATAAGAGATGCATGAAAATGTCCACCCCAATGCAACCTGATTTTGGTGGTATTGCATGTGCACATGAGGAGTATTGGGTAAGGTCTTTCAACCACACCAACCATTGTGTATCCACACACAGATGTATTGAACACTGTTACAAAATAGCATCAGCACTTTACCATGATAACTAATAGAAACTAGGGACATTCAGATCATCAGGAGTGGATTTTCCATAATAACCTGTGAGATAAGACTGTTCTCTGGACAAGTCACATTTGAATGCTGTTGAGGGTACAAAATTATTAGGAGAAAATTACAATGCCTGTACTTCAAGGGTGCTTGAATAGTACTTCATATAATTTGTCCTTACACGTGATGAAGCATCAGAAACTATGGTTTATTACAACTTAAGAGCATTTGTCCCTAACACATCCAGAATGAAAACAAAATATTTGGCTCCCTGGATAAAACGGATTAGTTGCTCCCTGAAGTGAATCTTGGCTTTCTTGAAAAAGATCTTTTGCACCCGAAGACTCTAGTTTTTCGCTAGAAATTCAGCTCGGAACATATATAAATTACCATTCTTTTGAATCGTCAATGAAATGACCTTTTCTGGATATTTTTTCAGTCAGGGTCAACAAAAATCTCTGATTACAAAGTCACGCCGAACCAACGCTTTTCAAAGAAATCTTTTCAAAACCCTGACTTCAAAGCGATATATCTCTTTAGCATTAATACCTACCACACACTGGCAGTAGCAAAATCTATTCCTTAACAATCCAGCTTCATCATGTTAAAATTTCAGCAAAATTGAACAAAACTAGAATTAATTAGGATTCTATTTGTGACCTCTCTTGACGTTTCGGTCAAAAAAATCCATGAGAGCTGAAAATTGAATGGGAACATCTTCAAACTTTTCATCACATTAATAGCCAGCACGAATTGTAGTAGAAGAAAAAGAAAATTTCTTGTTTAAGATAAGTTAAGTGAGGTATATGAAGTGTGGGGAGTTTTATGATCGTATTAAGTTCATGAACTTTGGTGATTGAATAATCAAGCCTGGCATGTAGGTGTATGTTGCCAGTTGGTGATTTTTAGTCCGGTTTGGGGGGGGGGGGGAAATGTGACAGTTACAAAATATACATTGGGTTGTTTCAGTGTAATGGTGGCTAGTTTAGAACGAGATGAGTTTTGTGTTCTGAAGTAGTTCATGAGTCGGCAGTAAACAAATGGGAAGAGATTTGTTATTTGAGGTTACAAAGGGTAACTTGATACTCGTTTTTAACAACGAGTAAATTAAATTCGACTAGAGGTCATGCATCGTCGCTTCTAGTTCAAAGGACATGTTTTAGAGAAGACAAGAATATTTAGATTTGAAACAGTTGTAATGTTTAAAAAATAAGTGGAAGTGACAATTGTTTTGTTCTTGTATGCAAATGTAATGAGATATTTTTATTTTTAGTAACAAAAGGTAATTTGACACCCTTGTTTTGGGTGAGGTGATGAATTGTGAGCACTTATTTCACCAAGATGTTTGCTATTTTTAGTTAGACTGTTGGTAACTTGACACTTCGGTTTTTTACCAGGGAGTAAGTTCACTTAGAGCTGACGAATCGTCACCACTCTTTCCCATAAAATGTTTGAACAAACAAAATGATATATTGCTACTTTTAGTTAAATATGGGAACTTTACACTTTTGTTTTTCCCATGGGAGTAAATTCAATTAGAGCTAACAAGTTATAGCCTCTTGTTCTCATAAAGTTATACATGATCCCCTTGTTTTCACGAAAACTTAAGGGCGATGTGCCATTTCTTCACTGCTGGAGATAAACATCTAAGAAGAAATGGAAGAAATATTTTTTTCAAAACACTAATTATCATTTCACAGATAAACAAAAACTATCCAATTATCCAATTATCAGATAATCACAGCCAACAGGTCAAGTCAAAGAACAGCACATTCTTATTCTGTTGCCACCTTTACCGTCAAAAACCACTTCAAATTATGAAAGACATTTCAGGGAGAACTTAGAGAACTATTCAGCGACTGACTCTGGACTACAAAAGCCTCTTAACAGATGTCAACAAGTACAGGTGCCTTACAAACAACTTATCCAAGACGAAAACAAAACCTCAAATGGACTTCTAACAACTAACAGCAGATAGATCGAAACCGACTAATGACCAATGACAAATTTAACAAGAATCTTGCAGCCAATACCATTAAGGCTTTACTGACCAATCACTTTTAATGGACCACACTGGTAACACCATCGACTGACAAGCATTATTCACTACCTCCAGGGACTTCTTATTGACAAAAAAATAACTCTTGCACGCCTTACGTGCCTATGTTTCTTTCAGATTGGACAAACATGGCTGTTTGAAGCGGAAAGGTTGAATGTTTGTTTTGAATGAACAAAGCTATTCAGGCAGCTGCATACTATGTATGTTCCTTCTGAACAGAAAATCCCAGCCCAGCCTTATCCTGTCAAAACCATTAGCCAATTGAACAGCTGATTAGTTTTCCATGAATGGAGAGCAGCAGCCACTTGAACGGCTGATGGCACGCATGAATACCATTTATTTTCCAAATGGGTAACACAAGCTGTTCGAGCCACCGCAGTTTCTTTCAAACAGATAACAGCTGTTCGAATGGCTGCATTTTCTCTTTGAATTGGTAACCTCAGCCATTCTTTCAAACGGATAACATCAGCCATTCGAAAGGTTGCATATTTTCTTGAGTGGATAACCATAGCCAATCGAAAGGATGAAGATTTTTGTCGAACGGATAACATCAACTTTTTGAATGGATAGCAGCATCTGGAAATTTTTCTGAACAGACCACCCAATCTGTTTGAAAGGTATTGATCACAAGCAGATGAAAAATGATGGCAACTGGCAAGTGAAGGGATCCTTCCTCTACAAACATGCATGCGAACGGTAAGCTTATTCACGTTTCTCGCATCACTTTGTCAACATTTACCGGTAACTGATTCAATTTGAACCTCAAAAAAAAGGTAACTAAAATGATTAGTACTTAAGACTAGCAGTAACCAATGGTTAGGAAGTGCGGGTGTGGTCTGTTGCAAGATGGAACAGACATTATTGAGGATAGCATTGGAGAAGCAAGGGGAGAAGTGCGGGGCTGAGGATTCCTGCTGTTGATTTATGTATAATCAGTTGTTGTTGTCGTTAATAATATTACTCTTATTGCTGTTGTTATTATTGTTGTTGTTATTATCGATATCGTTATTATTATTATTATTATTGTTATTATTGTTATTATTGTTGTTGTTGGTGTTGTTGTTGTTGATGACGATGTTAGGACTACTGTTAAAATAGGAAACCAGGTCGAAATTTAAAGTAGTTCTTCCTCAAGTGGCCAATGGAATAGGAATTTGGAAATGTAGGACAAGAACCAGAACTTAACTAAACGCATAAATGGCTTGGACACAGAGAAGATGAAATTACTTACATAAGCCAAAACAGTAACAATTGTTCAAGAGCAGTAAATAACAGGAACATGTGTACAAGCACAGGATCAACAATGATGATGTTCCGTACTTGTTTTGATCGATTTGCACTTTGTTCTCCAGAAATAACGAATGCAAAAAACTCAGTTTTGTGGGAAGCTGCATCTTAATGCACAAATTCTTTCGAAGGTGGATTTCGACGCGACGTGAACTTATATGATTGTTTTTAGCAGCTTCAACAGCACATATATTTTTAAATAGATGTTTTGGTTTGTTAAATAAGTAGAGAAACAGACCAAAAGAAAACGACTGACCTTGTATCAAACCGGTGTCACGACAAAACAAATTCACATATACCTGGCACAAAATATGATCGATTAGAAGCTAGAGTTTTTGGGCTCCTCTACGATTTGTACGGGTTTTTCTATCGAGTAGATGAGACTAGATTAGAGAAGCATAGAGCGCGTAGAGTATAGTTGAGAAGCATACAGTAGAGTAGAGAAGTTTCTAGTAGAGTAGTGAAGCAAAGAGTAGAGTACATTACAGTAGATTAGAGTACAGTAGCGTAGAATATCTATTCAACGCATTCAAGTCCGCATTAAAAGCTCTACTATATTCTTGTTACACATCTAATGTAATCTACCCTATAAGTACTAAATAGTGAGCACATTGCAACTTAGTTGTAAACAGAGAAAAACACCTAGTACATAAAACTATGCGCACTCAAGGCTCCTCTCCTCTCCTCTCTTCTACTCTAAAGTAGTCTATTCTACTCTACTCTACTGTATTATACTATACTACTACTACGCTTCTTTGTACTCTACTTTTTTCTACTGTACTGTACTGTGCTGTGCTGTGCTGTGCTGTACTCTACTGTGCTCACCTCTATGCACCTCTACTGTGCTCACCTCTATGCACCTCTACTCCACTCCACTCCACTCCACTCCACTCCACGCCACTCACCTCCATGCCACGCCACTCCACTCCACTCCACTCCACTCCACTCCACTCCACTCCACTCTACTCTACTCACCTCTACTCTACTCTACTCTACGCACCTCTACTCTACTCTACGCACCTCTACT
>CM042753.1:20057627-20085365 GCA_022496165.2 Catalaphyllia jardinei
CACCTCTACTCTACTCCACTCTATACTCTACTCTACATCTATAATTATACTTACAGAGTGCTACGTTAACGGAGTAGAGAAATAATTACTAACATAGACATTTGAGAGTCCAAATGCTATGTTGAGGCAGTACTGGCTGTAGAGACTTAAAAACTCTACGCTTTTCTGCGATCATTTTTTGGGACACATTTGAATTCACATCTCCATTCAGCGACTTAATTACTTGTGCTAACGAAGCACCAGTAACTGATCAGCGTAATTACATGAATAATAAAACTAAGCGAAACAAAAGGTTACTTTTGTTTTTCGTTGAACAAAAGGTCTCCAGAGGAAAACTGAGTTTTTTTGCCTACGTTATTTCTGGAAAAAAACGCAAATCGACTAAGACAATTACGGAACGATGCATTACATATCAAAACAAGTCAGTCTGCCAAAAATTAGCTTGATCCTGAAAATCGGTCAAAAACCGATATACACCCTTTTTGCATGAAGGCCTTCAATTACTGTCAAAAACTAACTGGCTACTTCTTGATGGGTTAAGTAAACTTACTTGTTTTGTTTGTTTTGTTTTGTTGTTGGTGGTGATAGAAAAAGAGCAGTTAACTTTTGCAAAATTATAGTTGTCTATTCATTTTGCGACATACATGCAAGCGAGTAGTTATGCACCTATCAATGTCAAGCCCGAGGAGGGGGGGGGGTCAGGCAACCCACGCGAATTTGACTGTGATTTGACTGTGGCGTATATCCCCAGGGTGAGAATTTTGATCGGACATCATGCATTTAATCTCTCAATTTTATATAGCAGAGGGGAAGTAAACCATTTGTTTCTGCTAATTTTGACAATTCTTTTTCACCCGGGGGTGGGGTTTTGATAATTTTTTTTAGGAAACGTCAAAATCCCCACCCTATGCCCCCCCCCCCCCCCCCCCCTAGGGCTTGACACTGATAGGTGCATTACAGGGTTAAAAAAAAATTTCAGGCAATACTGAATGGATTTCTAAAATTCAAAGTTCATTAGAAAGCTTAGATTGTGAACTAGAAGATTAAGCCAGTATTCCCAATGCACCGATAATAGAAAAAGAGCTGTAAATTTTCGCGAAATTCCAGTTGTCTGCATAATTTAACTCCCTCGCTGACATGTACGCGAGCGAGTGGTTCAAGAAGAAAAATTGTAACTCAGCGAATACTGAACGGATTTTAACAATTCAAAGTTCCTTAGAAAGCTTAAATTGTGTACTGAGAGGTTTACCAAATTTTTCTGATGCGTCGATGATAAAAAAGAGCAGTAAACTTTTGCGAAATTCCAGTTGTCTACGTAATGAAATTCACCCAGTGACATTCACACAAGCGAGTAGTTACAGAGTAAAAACTTTTTTTCAGGGAATACTGAAAAGATTTCGAAAATTCACAGTTAAAGCATTTGATTTTGTGGATCAAATCACTTATATCTTACCAAAAATTTGCAGTTTAGCTTAGTTTAGCCTTTCCCTGGTGTTGATGAACGGTTCATCGTTGCTTGTATGACTAAGCACTGAATGTGACATGTACTTTGGAAAATAACGTTGGCTATTCACATGAAAATTCACGCGACCCATGCCACGGACCTCAAACTCAACACCAAGGCCTTTGCTCCGCCGTGTCCTCACATACCATTCATTCCAAAGGAATGCTAGGAATGTGCCCAAATTTTGCTTCAAGTCGGCTCTAGCGCTGTACCCTTTAAAAACGTGCCGCTGACCACCAACATCAAGACTAGTCTCAGTTTTTTCCCATTTGGTTGAAGATGTAAGTATTTGAGAGCTGAATTGCCACTAACAGTATTGTGAAAAAGCAATGCAAACTATAATCAATGAATATGGCGATAATTGTGATATATTGGAAATATTAGAATAATAATTAGCATGAAACAATATATCACATGAGATAATGTGAAACAATTGTTGTAGCTTTTATCATTGTCACTAGAGCCCAGGGGGTTCAGTGGTTAGAACATCCGATCTAGAATTCGGAAGGTCGCAAGTTTGATTCTCGCCCGGGGTCAAGATCATTACAATAGCGATTAACAAGGCGACGTATTTTGCTTTGAGCTACAGTAGAAAAACTGCCTAAATAAGGTAACTTATAAAAGTATTGTTTACCCTGTGAAGTGGTATTAGAGGAAGGAGGTGTTTGAGTGGAGCCATTTCAAGTTAGTGTTTACCACGTTTAAATTAAGAAATCTTTTTTCAGTGAAGGATTCTGTCCCAAGAGAACTTCGTGCACGTGTGGTCTATAAATTTACTTGTTCTTGCTGTAATGCTTGCTATATCGGCGAAACCGGTCGTCATTTTTCCACACGCGTCCGTGAACATCTCTCTTCAGACAAGTCTTCACATATCTTCAAACATTTACAAAACTCAGAAAGTTGTCGTCAATCTTGCTCTGCGGATTGTTTTGAAATCCTTGATTCCGCCCCTACTAAATTTCAGCTTAAACTTAAGGAGGCTATGCACATAAACTGGGAAAAACCTAATTTAAACCAGCAAGTTCATCACGTCAATCTGGCACTTACGCTTTAGGCTTAATATTCTTTCCAACACTTTGTTATTCACTCAAATATGTAATTTTTTCTTTGTCACTTAATCATAATTAATTATGTATGCATGTTTCGCCTAGTTGTTATATAGTCCTAACGGGTTTTTTTTTTCAAATATTCTTTAACTGACGATGATGTTCGTAACATCGAAACATGTCTTCTAAATTTAAATTTAAAAATGTCGTAACCTTCTTAAAGATAACGATTTGCTTTCTGCTGTCACGACCTTATAGTTGAGTTCCTATCACTGTTGTTTTTCATGCTTCCCCACATTTTTAGTGCCGGGACCAGGATGGAAAAATTACCGAAACTGTTAGCCTCGAGAAGAACACACAAACCTCAATTACATCACCGCCAGTGAGTTCATTCCAAACTAATTGTTTACCTGAACTTGTATTGCCATCATTTAATGGGAACCCACTTGAAAGGCAATCATTTTGGGACTCTTTCCGGTCTGCAATACACGATAACTATTCAATCAGCCATGTCTAAAAGGTTCAATTGTTTGAGAGCACAGTTATGCGACAGAGCTGAGTCATTGCCAGGTTGCCATTAACCAGTAAAAATTATGCTAAGAGTATCGAGTTATTAAAGGAGAGATTCGCTCAACCCCACAAGATCATCAATGCACACATGGAGCCACCGCTCAACATTCCATCACCCACTGACCATTAATTTTTAAGTAGCTTGAGACTTTTCTATGACTCATTTGAGACACACATCAGGGGACTTAAGTCACTAGGAAAGAAAACAGAAACATATTGAGATACTCTTGTCCTCATTATTCAGAAGAAGTTTCCTAATAGGATTAAGAGGAATCTAGCAAGACAAAATGGAAACAAGGAGTGGCAGTTTGATAATTTGCGCAAGGCAGTCTTGAATGAAATTGAAATCTTAGAAGCAGGTCAGAACTACATCAGTGCACACATTCTATTTGACAAATGCTCTCAATGCTCCTTCATTTTCAGGAAAACTTGATCTGAAACCAGAAGTTACGCAAGAGGCAATATCTCTGTCAACCTTCGGTGGGAACACATCATCTGTTAAACGCATTGGCACTGCTACTAGATTTATCTTAAAACTGCTCAAGAGGAGACCATTCCCATTTGTGTGATCATTATGCCAACAATAGCTGCACCCCTCACTACTTACACTGGTGCCAATGTAAGGGACTTACCACATCTAAAGGGACTGTCATTAGCACAAGTTATTGCTGATTCACTTTTCACAGTTGATATTCTAGTTTGTGCCGATCATTATTGGGACATTGTGGAAAACAAAGTTAGCAAGGGTCCAGGTCCCACAGCAGCCAGTTCAAAGATAGGGTACCTAGTCTTGTGTCCCCTCACCAATAGCAATCATTGAGAGAACCTCAACACTTTTAAGTTTTGACTGAGCATCATTAAGAACAATTTGATGTGGAACGTTTCTGGCGGATTGAATCAGTTGGTGTTCAGCTAAATTCCTCAGAAAAAACCCCCTGACTTTCTGAAGTATTACCAAGACTCATCTATCATGTTGGAGGATGGCCAGTACAGTGCAAGGTTACCATGGTGACCAGAACATCCCCTCTACCTTCAAGTGCAGAAATCACTAAGCAGAGAACCCACTCCATGATCAGAAAACTGACTGCAGATCCTGCGAAACTACACATGTAAAGTGACATTATCCAAGAACAACAGTCTCGAGGCTTTTTTGAAAGGTTGAACAATCCAGATATGAGCAGTACATACCTCATCATGCTGTCCTCAAGTACTCTATCACAACTCCTCTATGCGCTGTGTACAACTGCAGCTTCAAACAAGGTGAACAACCCAGCTTGAATGATTGTTTACAACCAGGTCCTCCGCTTCTCAATGACCTTCCTGGTATACTTCTATGCTTTCGTCTCAACAAGTATGCCATAACTACAAACACTAAAAGGCCTTTTTACACGTAAACCTAGACCAAGCCGATGCCACATGATTCTACTGGCTATCTAACACAGATGACCTGGAGAATGAATTCATTGTGTACCGATTTAAGTCTGTTATGTTTGGTGCCACAAGTTCTCCCTTCATCTTAAATGCCACTCTAAAAAAACCACCTCATGCAGTCTACAGAACAAGTCAGCATTGATATGCTTTGGAATTTGTATGTGGACGATCCCACCTCAGGAACAAGTGATGATGGTTCAGCAGTCAACTATTACCAAGATGGCAGAAACAAGATGTTACCGGTGGGCTTCAATCTCAGGTCATGGAGTTCAAACAGTCCTGGCGTTCAACATCTGGCTGCCAAGGATTACGTTCTCGACACCAGCCCAACAAAGAGGGTGCTTGGCATGCTTTGGAACATACCTTCAGAGACGCTACGATTCTCATTTAAACAAGCAACTTCGATTCTACTCCTATGTTGTCAACCAAAAGAGAGGCCTTACAAGAAACAGCAAAGGTCTCTGATCCCCTCTGCTTACTTCAACCAGTCACCGTTGCTTCTAATACAAGAACTGTGGAAGGAAGGGATTGATTAGGACGAGCCCCTTCCACCTTCTCTTGATCAAAAATGGCATGCTGTAGCAAAGGAGATTGGAGATGCACCCAAACTTGAGTTGCCATGTGGCTACTTCACTTTTGATGTCTCTGTCGATAGCAGTGATACAGAACTACATGTTTTTGCTGATGTGAGCCAAAAAGCCTATGGAGCTGCTGCTTACCTAGTATGTGAAAACCAGTCATCAATAGCCATGGCAAAGTCAGGTGTTGCTCCAACAAAGAAGAAACTCACCCTTCCAGAGCTGGAACTTATGGCAGCTTTAACAGCTGCATGTTTGGCTTCATATCTTCAAGAACGACTGCAAGTTGCAAGAGTCACATTGTGGTCAGACAGCCAAATTGTACTTCATTGGCTCAAAAGCATCAAGCTGCTGAAGCCCTTCATCAACACTTGCATCCAAGAAGTAAAGAAGCTGACATCTATTTCCAACTGGAATTACTGCCCTACAACTGATAACCCCTCCAATCTCCTCACAAGAGGGATAACAGCACATCAACTGAAGACTTCTTCACTGTGGAAACATGGTCCCACAAGGTTGCCAAACAGATCCCAGTGGCCTTCATGGCCTACAACAGAGCTTCTTGTACTTTAAGAAATGGTACTTTGCGAAACGAAACGAAATGAAATTGGTACTTTGCAAAATGAAAATTGGCACTTTGCAAAATAAAAATTGGCACTTTGCGAAATGAAAATTGGTACTTTGCGAAATGAAAATTGGTACTTTGCGAAATGAAAATTGGTACTTTGTGAAATGAAAATTGGTACTTTGCGAAATGAAAATCGGTACTTTGCGAAATGAAAATTGGTACTTTACGAAATGAAAATCTGTAATTTTATGAAAAACTTTTGTAAAGAAGCTTCTGCGAACCTTCTATTTTCCCACGTCCACAATCATGACTGGGGCAGACATTTTTCATTTTTGTCGCAGCATAAAACGGCAAATCCTTGGTGTCTTGAAAACGCAGATCTCAAAACCTGGGACCAGCGAATTGTTTTGGCGAAATTAGCACTGAGCATTTTGCTTACTCTACCACTGCTTTCGGCTCCTGGTGGACTGGCTTTGCTTTGTTTTGCTATGTGATGATTACATAAATGTGACCTGGAAAGCGAAAACTACCACTAACGCTTTACCGTTTAACGGAACAAACCATTTAGTAACCGTTTAGTATCCGTTTAACGGATCATGTAAAAGCATTTAAACGCTTTTCTCATCCATTTACAAAAATCTTGTATCCGTTTAACGCTTTGAGCAAACCGTTTAAACATATTAATCTTCTTTCGTTTACAGAATACAAGAATCCGTTTAACATTATTAACAAACCATTCCAACGCTTTTCTCAACTGTTTTACAAAAAATTTGTATCCGTTTAATGATTTGAGCAGAGCGTTTAATCAGTTTCCTTGTCTGTTTAATTGAAACGGGTAAGCAAAAGTTTAGATGGTTAATTTTCCGGTTAAAAATGAAACAGTCGTTTAATCTAGGCGAGTACAAGTCAAGAAATTAGCCATGATATTTAACTTGATCGTAGACTCTTAATAAAAAATAAACTAACATGCGGATAGTAAGGATAAAAAATAAACTAACATGCGGATAGTAAGAGCTTTTCACTCAGTGTTTAAATATCTAAACGTGCATTGTATTAAAAAATGCCTTTTTCAAATCATTCAAACATTTAAATTAACTTTCGAAAAGAATTACATAAGATGCTTCAGGACGTGACAAAAAGAAAATACTCGAACAGGTACAGTCGACAGTAACGCGTTTGAAACTTGAAGCAAACAATTTACTCTTGAAACAATAAAGCAAGCACTTCAAAACTTCAGAGCACTTCCTTTAATTCAAAAACGAAAATGTAGAAGGCTTAACCTTGTCTGTAAGAAAGATTGTCTGGTAATTAAGAAAAACGCAGACAAATGAAACTTGATCGTACTCATGTGTGTTTGCTTGGTCGAGGGCATCACCACATTCAGTACTAGCCCAGAAACATTTCCCATTTACACTTCAAGTGACACATTACTTTGTAGAAATATATTTCTCAAATTCACTGTACTACATATGCCGTAAAACAACGTATTCAAGTACATGAAAGAAACCCAAAAGCGTGCATGACAATGATAAATTAATTCACAATCTTCCTGTGCTGAAGTCGTTTATCCAATCAGCAGTTGAGAACCTTAGCTATGTGAATAAATTAAAAGTGGTCACACTTGTCTGGGTCGTTCTTGAAACCTATTAATACCTGTTTCGTTAAAGAGTCTTATTTGACCTTAAGGCATCCGTTTAGAATTACTTACCTTTTCAATCTAGATCGACAGTGCAAATTATCACCCAAATGAGCTAAGATTGCTGTTTTTGTCATGCAAGAATTAGAAACATGATGCGAGAATTTCAAATGTAAGTGCCGAACCAATCACCTTACGCGTTTATTGTATTTTCTACGTTATTAATTCCCTACGCAACAAATGTGCTCCCAACAACCAAAGTGAAAATGATAAACGATCACTTTCACAATGGCGGAGCTTAGCTCAGAAGAAAACTGCAACAAAATTATTGAAAAATGTATTAAGTTTTTACAAGATGGTTGCAGATGTGCACTGGGTGGAAAAGGAATTTCATGTTCAGCAGAGTTCATGGAAGAGACAGTTCTTGCCAACCTAAATAACTGCATTGAACTGACTAGTGGAGAACTTGATCTGGTCATTTTGGCCAACATCCAAGCATTTACCCACATCGAATGTGTTGGTGAAAAGAGAACCAGGAGCCCTCGATCAAGTTTTCATTTCCAAGGGAGACAAATTTGCAAGGAAGTGTTTTTACAAGTTTATGGCATTGGATATGCGAGATTTCTTTCCCAGAACACTGGGAACAGCATGGCCTTTCCCGAAAAACGCACGGCAACACAAGAAGAGTACCCAAAAATGCGACACCCTTGTCTGTGGTTGAAGATTTCTGTGCATTTCTTCAAAACTACGTGGAGGAAAATGCCATAATACTGCCGGGGTGTATTCCTGGTTTTAAGAGCGACGATATTAGGGTCCTGTCTTCGTCCGAGTCAAAAATCAGTTTTTGGCGGATATACACTTCTACATGTGAAGCTTCATACAAGCAAGCGGTCAGCTAGAAAAAGTTTATTCAGTTATGGCAGGACTTTTTCTCCGATGTAGTTGTAGCGAACCGATGACAGATTTATGTTTCACCTGTCAACAAAACACGTCAAAACTACAATGAGTTGCAAGTCTTTTAGAGAGCGACAAATCCGAATGCATCGAAGCCCAGCAAGAACACCTGAACAGTGTGAAAGTTGAAAGGGAATTTTACAAGTTTGTATGCACCAACTCCAAGGAAACACTTGAAACACTCGGACATGATGATCTTTTAAACCGCGAAAGCTGTCCCGCTTCTTCTTTTGCTGGTTCTGTGCACTATTCGTTCGACTATGCGCAGCACATGCACATGCCCAGCAATCCTATGCAGCCTGGGCCTATTTACTTTTAAACCCCTAGGAAATGTGGCATATTTGGCGTAATGTGCGAAGGGATACCCCAGTAAGTGAACTTTCTTATAGACAAGGCAGTTGACACCGGAAAAGGGGCTAATGCCACTATCAGTTACCTTCATTACTTTTTGGAAAATCATGGACTGGGAGAAACAGATGCGCACTTTCATGCAGACAACTGCTCTGGACAAAATAAGAACAATTACGTCTTGTGGTATTTAGCCTGGAGGACTTTGACACTTCTTCATCAATCAATCACTTACTCCTTTCTCATTGCCGGCCATACCAAATTTGGACCAGACCGATGTTTTGGTTTGATCAAGAAGTCCTACAAAGTGTCTTATATCTCATTACTTTACGAGTTCGCTACACTTGTAGATACCTCCAGTGCTGTTGGTGTCAATAAAGCCCAAATTGTGGGAACACATGATGGAAGAGTCATTGTTCCTGTTTACGACTGGGTGTCATTCCTAGGACAATACTTTAAGAAGTTGCCCGGCATCAAGAAATTTCACCACTTTACATTTTCGAAGGAAAGCCCAGGAACAGTTTCGTACAAAGAGTCTGTTTATTCCCCACAGCAATCATTCATGTTGTCAAGGAATCCTGCCCACCTGCAACTCTTCCTCCAACTATTAAGCCTGATGGACTCTCCGAAGAAAGGAAAAGATACTTATACCAAGAAATACAACAATTTTGCAAACCTGGTACTGAAGACATTGTGGCGCCAGCACCATGAACTTTTGCTTGCACTATTTCTAGCTAGAACTTTGCCGGCAACTAGATGCTTAGGCAATGCAAGAATAAACAAAGGATTTGTAAATAGTTCCCTACAAAACAAACATCTCTGCACACAGGCTGTATTCTGAACACACTTTGCTCCCTCGTGATCCCCTCTAGGCACACACTCGATTGTAAATATTTTTGTAACTCGGGCGCTGGTCATCAGGATCTTAGCTACCTGTCCCACATTGTAAATTTTGGATTTCAATATTATAGGTATACGTAATGTAAACGGGGCATGTCTTGTATTAAAAACATTAAGCAGATGTCATGATTTTTTTGACTAGCTTTTCTTTTGTTCCATTCCAGATGGGCGTGGAGGTGTATGCACTGCGAGACATTTTTTTTTATGAAACCAGTCGACCGCCACGCCAAGGATTTTTTTGGCAACGAGTGTTACCGCTAAGCTTAGAAGTCTATGCACTGCGAGAACAAACAAAATATCTTTTTAATCCTTTATTGCGATCGTTTCACAACCCTCTTTATGCCACTTGAATAAAAGTTTCATGCACATTTTCTTTTTATTTTGTCAAATAGTTTTACTTTGCGTGCCGCAAGATGAAACAAAGGGATTTAAAATCTTTTCAATTATTTTACGAGGTTTTCAATGCACTGGTTTTGCAATGAGTTTTAATGGCCTGCTCAGAAGTTAATGCACTGTGAGAAAAAAACAAAAGTTCTTTTCAATTATTTAACAAGTCTTTTTTACACAACTGTTCAACAAGTTTTGTCGGCAAGCTGAGAATTTATGCTCTGCAGGAATAAACAAAGGGACGCGCACTGGGTGAATGAACAAAAGGAATTATAATTCTTTTTTATCGTTTTGCAACCGTTTTTAGCCGACTTAGATAACAAGCTTTTTCTGCATTTTCTTTTTATTTCATCAAAATGTTTTAATATAAACAAATCTTTCATAAAGTTCAGAAGTTCACGCAACACAAAAATAAACAGGGTGAGTGAACTAGGTGAATGAACAAAAGGAATTGAATTTTTGTTTTATTGTTTCGCAACCGTTTATGGCCAACTTAGATAAAAAGCTTTTTCTGCATTTAATTTTTATTTCATCAAGACGTTTTAATATAAAGAAATCTTTCATAAAGTTTAGAAGTTCACCCAACGCGAGAATAAACAGGGTGAGTGAACTGGGCAAATGAACAAAAGGAATTATATTTCTTTTTTATCGTTTCGCAACCATTTTTAGCCGACTTAGATAAAAATATTTTTCTGCATTTTCTTTTTAGTTCTTCAAGATGTTTTAATATAAACAAATCTTTTATAGAGTTCAGAAATTCACTCAATGTGAGAATAAACAGGGATCTTAAAAGTGGTGAAACTTTTAACTTTGCGAAAAAGTCACACCTTGTGACATGCCGTCCAATCACACCTTCTGTTGCATGCCGTTTGAGGTAAGCTCATTAGCCTAAAACTATTTGGAGCGCAAAACGCATGAAAAAGTAAAACAATTGAGTATCCTGTATCCAATCAGAAGTTAAGCATTTCGATCCACCTCTTGAAAGAAACTGTGTATAAATAAGCTGAAGTTTTGCATCATCACTCAGCAATAGCACAGTTCAGTCTTGTTGTGTACGGTGTAAACGTTTGAACCATGTCCTTGAAGCAGCTTACCAAAGAAGTTACAAAGGCGCCCAAGAAAGCGTTGTTTCTCTTCCCACAAGAAAGGAAGACTGGTATTGCCCCAACACGACTAATTCTGGAGAAAGAGGTTCCTTTAAAAGAGGGAAACTCCGTCGCAGTCAACTGGGCTGGGAAAAAAGTGCAAGCTGAAATTTTGGCTTTGCATGGTAAGTCTGAAATCGTTTGATTTAATTGATATCTGTGCATTTCAAACAGAAAAGAAATGAAATTCCATTTTTAATTGAATTATATAGTTTACACTTGTACTCAACTATATTTTACTGTTGTTTACGGACGACGAAACTATATTAACTGCTAAAGACCTCGAATGGTGTGCTGAAAATTTGACTGTCCCCCCAAGTTCCATCGAGTACACTGAACTTCCAAAAGAGGTGCAGCAGCCAAGCGAATCACCGGGTCAAAGTCAAGTGAAATCAATTCCTCAGATGGTATGTTCTTACACTGCTCTTGTCGAATTTGAATGATTTACAAATTTTCTTTGCGTTTTGATACACCCTCTTAGAGTTTTTGTGTGCAAAGCATTATAGGTAAATGTACCAGTCGCCATCTTATTCCTTACAGTGGATTGAGAGTGAAACCTTAATTTTTAGTCTTTCCAGATCCCTGAGCAAGATGATCTTCCAACCATTGCTTCTGCTACCTTGGCCAGTCTAAGCAAAGATTTCGAGGATGTCGTTCCACTGATCCCGACAATACCTTTGGCTACGTTTGCAAAACCCGCGAAGGACACAGCCCCTACAGCGCCGATTGTCCCGCCACTTCCCAGCTGCCATCAAGAACAAGCTTCGGACATTGAAATTGGCGACAAAGTGGTTGGTTCATGTGTTACCCCTAGAAAATTTTATGTGGTGAAAGATGTGTTAAAAAGGGAGAATGAGCGACACAAGTGCGCCCTTAAGCTTTTGCCTTATTTTTCACTGCAGTGGAGCTAAGTATTAGCAACACTGATGGAATGCACAACAAACTGCCTTTAGATGCTACTAGACTTAATGCGCTTAAGATGTTAGTATTCCTGTTGAGTCTCCTGAAGAAAAAGAGAAGTGCTGGAAATTTGTTAAAGGCAAGATAAATGGAAAATGTAGGCTGAACAAGCACATACATAAGCAAGCCACCGAACTAGAGGAACGTTAAGACTGTAAAACGCAATTTGTAATTAAACACCTTTTTATTTATTCTTGGTTAGGACTTGTTGAAAGGCTGATACTGCAGCTGAAGAGTGTAACTTTTTTATCTTTTACGGATTGTTTCTCCAGAAACCACACAAGCTGAACCTGAAGTGATCAATCTTGATGTCGATGAAGCCTCTGGTGCACCTGAGGCCCCCACTTCTCCTGACATCAACATGGAGTCTAGGCGAAAACATCCTCGAGGATACAGAAACAGAGGCGCTGTACGGGAATCGTTGTTGTTGCATGTTGCTGTTGTTTTTCTTTTACCTGTTCCTTTCTGAAATGTAGTTTTTATACAATGTTGAACTTAACTTAAGCTTCAGGGTCTTTTATATTTCTCAGGGAACAGTCGACAACCTCAGCCCTTACTCCCAATCCAATGCAGGGAATAAATTATGGTTGCAACCTAGTACAAAGAAAGACGAAAGCATAAGGAACATTTATCTGTTTTGTAAGGTTTGCCTTGATACTGATTTGTAATGTCCCATGGTATATTGTTTTCATTTTCCATGTTCCGTCACTTTAAACCTTTCTGAGAAAGTAAAAAAACGTCTGGGACTAGACCTGAATGTAAACTAGGCCTGGGAAACGTAGAGAAATTGTTATTAGTGATAATGATAATGACTTGATCAAAAAACGCTAGACATCTGTCAATGCTAAGAAAGGTCCTACTCTGTGAATAGCGCCCACTGGAATGCTTTTACTTTGGGTTATAAAGTGTAAAAGTATAAGCTCTAAAATGCCCTAACTCTAACATATTCACAGGAAATTTGCGTAATAAAATTTCATTGAGGGTACTTTTCAGTTCTTGGTGACTTATTCGCAACGGCTTTTGCAATGAGGTGAACTATTTATTTCTTGTGTTCATGTTATTTTTATAGAATGGTGCCGCCGTGGATGGAATAAATGATAGTAATCCCTCCAAGAGTGACAAACATCCCAGCTCAGGAGAAAGTAACAGGTCATCCCATGAGGTAAATGACTGATCGATCAATCATTAATTTTCTTAAAAGGTTAAAATAGAAGGCTCCCTCATTATACTCATTTACTTGAAAAAAGACTTAGTGCTCTATTAGTTCAAATTGACAATCCTTCAAAAGGGTGTTTGAAACAAATTAACTGTTTTTTACTTTCACGATTTTGTTCAGAGCCTCAGAAGCTCCTCTTGCAAAATAAAAATTGCGGACGAGAGCGACTGATGATCATGACTTGACGCTCAGCGCATTTGAAAATCATAACAGTACAGTAAGTGTCAATAAGTGACAAATTACTACCAATCAGTGTCCAAGTTTTGCCGTGTTGTTCAACTGCGAAGGGATAGTCTTTATACTTTCTATATCTCCATCGTTTTAGACTCAAATTACAGTATAATCTGTATATCTGGATTTCTATGTTAGGATATAAGAAAATCGAAAAAGCGATATTTGTCAACCTAACTAGACCTTTTGAACCAGCGTTTACTTTCAAATTTGCCATAAACTTCCAAAAAGTTTAAACTTATGAGCAAATAATGTTTTTAACGGTTTCAGTGATTGCTTTATCTTTACTGCTTTATCTGTTGTTTGCAGGTCACATATATGGCTTTCCTGTTTACAGAAGGTCAAAAACCCGGAATTACTTCACATGAAATCTTGGACATTATTTTGTATTGGTTGTAACGTACAAGAGAATAAGGTTTGTACAAGAGTTCCGGCTGGCATAACAGAGAGTGGAATGTTCATCGTTGATCTTCAGACAGTTTGCTATAAAGACCTGACAGTGGATGACAACGGAGTCTACAGAGCTCATTCCAGTCCATCTGAAGACTTTCAGGTCTTCTTTGACCATCAGGGAAAAGTTGAAACAGTGACTATGATTGCCAAAAATGATGAAGAAACCAAAAGAGAAATCCAGACCTCTCGCAACAACTTTATCATCAAAAGACAGTACAGTTGGCCCAGAAAAGAAAAAAAAAATCTGACGTATGATAGCTAAAGTTGAGCACAAAGAGGAGTTCTTGCAATTTGCAATTGTTAAAATTTCCTCTTCACAACTCCTGCAAATAGCAGAAAACGCGGTCGCCCTTCAGTACCCCAAGTGAGAATGAAACCAAGTGTACTAGAGAGAATGAGAGAAATGGGCAGTAAGAGTAGTGCCAAACAGATTATCAATAACATTCAAAACGAATTAGGTGGTGTAGTCTCCATATCTTCTCCATCAGACATTCCCAGAGACAGGCAACAAGTTTACAACCAGTTTCTAAAAGTTGAAGGCAGGAAAAAAACCAAGAGCACTGGTCCAGCCAAGTTACCGGACATCACCAAGTTGTTGTCCTTACAGCAAGCTGGGAGATTTATTCGTGATGTAAGCTTGGGAGCAAGGTCAAACAGGAAAGGCGAGATGCGCAGAGCCGCCAGCACATTTGCAGCCACTGATCACACTATCGGTTGGATGAAAAGATTCTGCTGCCCTCAGGTTCAACTCCAGCTGCCGTGGCAGGCTTGGATATGACGTATAAGCTAGGTCCTTTTTACCTCACCACAGTTACTCTTCCTAATCCAATTTTCATATACAAAAACAACGTAAACAAACACCCAACAACACTGGCAGCGGTGATGACCTCCATCTCTAAGGAAACGCGCGACTATGAATACCTCATTGAAGTCAGAGGGAATAGAGTCATTGATGTATGGCACGGATGGAGAGTGTGCCCTGGAAAGTGGTTTTGAGAGCATTTATCCTATTTCCGCACAGTAACATCCATCTGCGCTGCTTTGATCATGCCAAAGGGGATATTCTCATGAAACTGAAAGAACTTAAAGTATGCGATAGTGAAAGAACTAAAATTCAACAGGAAATACTAGGAAGCGAGTTTGGGGGAAAGCGTGTCAAGGGTCTAGTCAATTGTGAGAATGAAGCAGAATTTGAAGCACTTTACGTCAACAAAGAAGTCCATTGGCCAGAAGAGCTTAAAGAATGGATGCTAACCACGAAAGGAAGACACGGATCTATGAAGATGACTCTAAAGCTTTGTATGTTGAAGTCAACAAGAATCGCTGCAGGTCTTGGTAATCCACCAAATAAATGGGACAATCAGCGGACTGATCAAAGAGGCCACAGAGAATCAAGTCAGTGATCAAGCTTCTATCCACCAACCTCTTGAATCCGAAGTCATCCAACAGCAAGAAAATGAGTACATCAAGGCAATCTACAACATGGGTGAATACCAGTTGGCACCTGAATTTCAGAAGTTTTCTGTTAGCCCATTTGTCTGGTCGCAGAAAACACCCGAGCAGCAATGTGAACACGTGAAAAAAGTGTTTAAGGTTCCATTAAGTTCCATCGTCTTCCGATGGGGTAAAACCTTCTGAGGTCACCAGTGGTCCCGCTTGAATGTTGACACAAATTTGGTGCGAAGCAGAAACCATTCTCTCCCATGTATTGTGTCACAGAGTTTGGTAACAGCGTCAATGTCACGGTTAAAGGTAAAAGGATAACTTGTAAGTGCCACAATTTCCAGAAAACAGCAGGCCTTTGTCCCCACGTTCTTGCCGTCGCAAATACAATGTGAACTCTCTCGGAATTTGTAGAAACTTTCAATAGAAAGGAAGGCAAGGCAAGCACATTCTCCAAGCCAATATTCCAAAGCTGGCTGGAGAAAAACTGAAGGAAAAGAAAAAGAGAAAAGGATAGAACAATATTCAACTAAATCCAATTGTAGAGGAAATTGAAAGGCCAGACAACGACCTAGACTTTCAGAAACCTCTTTCATTCATGGAAATATGGCACAACACTAACAAATTCGTCGTATTTACCAGGGAGTGCACAAATAAGGTGCAAAAGTGTGAGTCTGGCAAATTAAGTCGAATTTGCTCAGGGGGGTGTGGCCTGTATACTGTACCACAGGACATTGCGATATGTCAATGGAGCGATTTTACTATCCAAAGAAAGATGCCATGGAAAAACTACTTACATATGAACCGACGTGGAAACGGGAGATTGCACGATTTTATTGTCAAGAAGGAATGTATTCTACGTAGGCATCCCTACTTTTGGAAGGGGATGGTAGAGATCCAGGAGGACGTGAGACAACAATTGAAAGAAGGCCATAAGAAACTTTTGAAAGAAGTCTTACGCCTTTCAATTTGATGTATTCATATACCTTTGAGTGAATTAAGGTCAAGTGCCTATTACATCCATTGCGATGGTTTGATCCATTCCAATCGGACAACAGGCAATAATACACTTCAGTTACTTGTCTCAGTGGGTGAACAAAACCAAAACAAATCCTTTTAGATGTCCACATGTGTTTTATATAGAGGTATATCTGTCTAGATTCATAAAAACGGTGCTACAGAATTGCCATTGTATCGTGCCCTAAGCGGGCGTTTTTTTCTCCCCTTTCTCTCCAAAGGTGACAATATAAAAATTAAAAGGAAATTCAGTCTTTTTTTCCTTCTTTTACCTGTTTATCTTCCTTTCCTTTCTTTCCTTTCTCTATTTTTTGCCCATTTACATAGCTTGGAGGCAGCCTAAAAGTTTAGTGAAATCATAGAAAAATTAGGCCCGGTTCAGACACGGTACTTCACATGAGCTGAATCGAATTCGAATTTGGCCGACCCAAAATAATTTAGACCGGCTGAATTGATTCAGACGCCAATCTTAATTCCAGGCGAACTGAGATTAATAGGAGAAAAGCCCACTTCGATCAGCGCCGATACGTACTGAACTCTCCTAAACATGGTAAATAACAAGCAAGCATGCTCTGAAGCCATCCTGTGAAAAATATAATGTAAGAAAAGTCGACAAAAAGGAGCAAGATAAGGCAAACTGCATTATTCTATTTACATAATTTTTTATAACTGCAAGATTACAACTGATAAATTGTTTTAAACGCAGTACTTCACATGAACTAATTTCAACTCACTACTTCCATGCACATTAATTTTGATGCCATTTACCAAGGAGGCAACAAGTTTGCAAGCGAAACCCGTGAAACACAAATTACACTTATCGGTTCTTTCTCTGACCAGGAAAAACCGCCATTTTGAAGCGCTGATGTACAATAATTTATACTTCTGCGCATACTCAGATCTTCAAAATACATTGAAAATACATTAAATTAATTGATGTATTTGGTTTGGCTCATGTGAAGATTGGCATCTGAATCAAAGCCGGTCCACAGCCGTTATACCCAGCTGAGCCGATCCAAATTATATCAGCTGTTTCAAATATTGATTCAGACGCCGTGCTTCACATGAACTTAATTCATTGAATTTGATTCGGCTCATGTGAAGTACGGTGTCTGGACTGGGCCTAAGGGTGATAGGGGTGCAAATTTTTAGCACCGTTTTTACAAATCCAGTTCTCTGATTGCCTAAGCTACTCACTTTCTATTCTGTGATAGATAGTGAGTAGCGTAGCAGCGGGTGCTGGGGGCTGCTTCTTTGTGTTCACGAAGTGCCCATGAAGCGGATTTAGATGATTTTCAACGACTAGTAGATTTATACTAAAACAATTAGATTATTCGCTCTCAATTTCTATCACGCGATAGAAATCTTGAGCTCATAATCTGATTGTTTAATATTATATATCATCATATTCTTTTTACAGTTGTTAGTTAAACACGGGTAATTGATGTCTTTCGCTCAACTAAAAGATGGCCCTGTTCAGACTGCAGGGAGACTGAGAGCATAATTTTTTTTATGATACCCGGGCAAAAACTAAGGCATCCTCCTGGTCGGGCACAGAGAAAGCACTTGGGTATCCCTCTGGGATTTGGGCACGTGTACCAATGTGCCCGGAACAGGCAGTCTGAAGGGAGAATATGTTATTTTTACGATTTTACAGGGAATGTTGACAAATGACGCTTATTCGAGCGCTTTTCATAAATTATAGATATTTCAAAGGGATTTCAGACGGCGACCGTAGAGCAGTGTTGTGGCAGTTATTGTTCGGAGTACATGTATGTTAATGTTCAATTTAAAGACTTAACAGTTAGTTCCAGTTTTAAACACACTAGCCATTGGTCTGTTGGTGTACGCTCTGATCCAATTGATTTTAAATTGTTTACAAATGCATTAAATCTAGAATTTGTTTGACAATTGATTAATGTTTCCTATTATACCCAGGTATTGTGGCAATGGGACACTATATTTGTTTTGCAAAAGCTGTCACGCAACGCTCCTCGCGCTAACCTTGACCCGGCTGCCGGTCGGTAAGATATAAACAGGATGTTTTGAAGCGATTTGGGGCAAACACGCTATGGAAAAAATGTTTTCTTTCTTGGGTCTAAGTTTTCAAGATACCCAGAAGGTCTAAGTTTTACAGGTTTCCCATCCAAGTTTCGAGATCTGCACTTTTGAGACACCATGTTACAAATGCCCTTGGTCGCGGTCGACGAAGGATCATGAACTCGTCCTTGTATGCCGCGACCGAAAAAAACGTGTCATGATTGTAGTAGAATAATAGGTTCGCAGAAGCTTCATCACAAAAGTTTTTTATTAAATTAAAGATTTTCATTTCGCAAAGTACCAATTTTCATTTTGCAAAGTACCATTTTTCATTTCGCAAAGTACCAATTTCCATTTCACAAAGTACCAATTTTCATTTAGCAAAGTACCATTTTTCATTTCGCAAAGTACCAATTTCCATTTCACAAAGTACCAATTTTCATTTAGCAAAGTACCAATTTTCGTTTCGCAAAGTACCAATTTTCATTTCACAAAGTACCAATTTTCATTTCGCAAAGTACCAATTTTGATTTTGCAAAGTACCAATTTTCATTTCGCAAAGTACCAATTTTCATTTCGCAAAGTACCAATTCTCATTTCCCAAAGTACCAATTTTCATTTTGCAAAGTACCAATTTCATTTTGTTTCGTTTCGCAAGGCAGCATTTCACAAAGTACAATAAGAGGTTCTCCACTTATCAGCCACTGAAATGTCTAGTGATGGGTCTACTGCATACGGCACAGTTCTAGTGCAACCACAAGGCCTTCATCTCCTGATCAATCCATCGGATTCAGTAGTTTGCCAAGGCTTCTGCAAGTTTTGCTTCATATCTTTCATATCATGCATTGGCAAAACATGCAGGCTAATTTAACACGTTACGGGTTCATTAAGAAAGCGTGTTTGATGTTCGCTTAGTTCTGGATGGTACTTCAGTAGCTGCTGCCTTGTAAGACTTGTATAGTCACTCACCTAACTCGTTAGCAATTATTAAGAATATTATCAGTTACATTAACACTTTTTTCGTGCAAAACTTCTGTTATTTGTTGTAATATTGTATTATGTTTGTATCAATAAAATAACCTCTTTAAAAAATAAACTATACATGTAGGAACACACTGCATGCAAATGAATAGAAAACCATGCAACTCTTTTTACATGGTCAACATGAATAGTGAAACAGATCATGGGCATGTGTATCCTACGATGACAACATCGTGCAACATGATGGTCATGTTCCAGTTTATAGCACGACATACAGTCTTGATTTACCTCAAACATCTTTGATATTGGACATCCAAGTTATGGTCAGTAATTGTAAGTATCACATGACCATATCAGGCCTTACATGTAGGTTTAGAGCTCATCAGGGTCACGTGTTTTAACCACTTTTAATCAGGAACTCTACTTTTAGGCTTGGCAAAATCTTTATATCAAATCATTACTTAGTTAATCGTACATATGTAGGACTGGAAATTAACTTTTTCATTCAGGCAGCTGGCCACTAATGGGAAAAATTTGGTAGCCAGATCATAAATATGGATCGCCAACTTTCTTTATAAGAACCTTTCTTTATAAGTCGCAACTAGACTGCTAGATAACAAGATACCTCTTGAAGTGATATCTTTGGTGTTTCCTTTACAGCCTGGTCTGTAGAGTGCTCTTCATTCTTTGATTCAGAGACAGGATCTCCTAGTGAATTCACCTCTTGTACTTTGCCATGGTCAGTGAGCACAACCCTCCTGTACACTCCATGATGCATAAAGATCCACACTTCATACCTGTGTGACATTTACATAGATGTAATAAATCTGTACCAGGGCCATCCAGCATTCACTCAAAAACTGCAGTCTCAGATTGGATTCTACAATGGTTAAGGTATCATGATTGGTGCAAAAAAGGCAAAAAAAATTGCTGTTCAAATTGAGAAGGCTGATATAAATACAGTACTACTCAAGACTAAGCTACTGTACCACCTCTCGTCTCGTTTCTCTTAAGACTTTCTCATCTTTTCGAGAATCACTGAAGCGTTTAGTATGACATACCGGTATATTGTTACCCGCCAGCCTGAATGAAAATTTATCATCATTGAACTTCCTTTCGCATTTATTTCATTTGGTCCATTATTGTATCTGGGAATTTAGGGTTTTAAAGCAAACAGCAACTTCCATGCTGGATTTCTGCATATTTAATTTATGGCAACAACAAGGGAGTTTGTTTCTTTTCTTTAATTGCTTTGTTCAAATATTTTTTGGAGTCTTATTTAGCTACTACAAAACAAAAGAGAAAAGAAATAGATAAGCAATAATTTAACACAGTTGAAAACGATTGATCTCAAAATAATTGGCTTGTTTTTTTGTGTGTGTTTTTTATTTACAACTTCGACCTCTCTTTGGCCATAATGGATCAAATTTCTTTGCGCGGCGAAGAAATTATTTGATTTCTTGTTTTCAGATTTATTTTTTGATGAGTTCTTCACTTTTACTTTCTGTTGTTTTCTGAAATGTCACCCCAAATAGTACAAGAAAGGAAATTATGTTGTATTTGGTTAAATTTTGTTCTCTAAAGTCAATAGTTAACTCCTTTTTTGCATATTCAATTTTCTCAGCTTCTGTTGGACATTTTGTCATGCAGGAAAGAAATAATATAATTTTTTGCTTTATTATGAGTTTTACACATCAAGTTGAGGTCTTTTTGTAAGTATTTTTTGCCCCTTCATTTATTGAATATACAAAGGACATCTTGAAACATCTTGAAACCTGACCTTGTGTCTGTGGTTACTGTGCATATAGTTTTTTTTTGTGCTTTTGCTCGATCTGAAATACTCCAGAAAACGCCAGGGAATTATGGGTGGGTCTCGGGCAATTTTATTCAGGCATCAATGGGTTAGAAACTGGATAAAGCTATCCATTGGGTAATCACTAGTCAGGGTTATAGATTTTATTTTGTGGATAGAGTTACTCATAGCCTGTACGTGGGCTTTAGTATCTGGGTTCACTAATCAAGCTCTGCTTTCTTGCTTTTAGCTTTCACATGTAAGGGAGTGTCTTGTAGTGTCTTCATCACTTACACCCACAGCCTAAACACAAGAGCCTACTTTCAGGCTAAGTTACCCATCTTTCCTTCCACCTGGCCCTGGCGAGAGTGCAGTTCTTGTCTAGATCTAATTGCTCTGAGAAGACAGGTGAGTAGCACAATAGCAACAAGCTTTTGCAGTGAGTTTCTGGCATAAGGTAAGGTAACTTCATTTTAAGGCCTATCCCCTTCCATCCCTTCCAGATTGAAAAATTGACAAGTTTTTTGAACTGGTTAAGTACATTTAATTTTAGGTATAGATGTCTACAATATAAATACCGGTAAATAAAAAGTGAAATAAAATTAAAACTGGAAGTTGACTTGTACATTTTTGGACCTGTGAATAATAACTAGTGAGACAATCTCAGATAGTGCAGAGTGTTATGCAGGCCAGTCAGTACATTTTGAGTCATCTGCTGTAACTTGTCAGTTCAAGGCCCACAAAGAACTTACAACTGAAAGGCTGCGTGCAAGAACGTCTCCTAGACTTTTTGGCCATTTTCAAAGTGCTAAAAAGTAGCTGAATTTTGGCATGTGGGCTTTGTTTTACCTGAGAAACATTGCTCTGATGTTTGTTTCGCAGGGTCTCTCTTCTGACTCAGTTTTCCAAGCGGCATCTTTTGGAGATCTCTTGTTAAATTAAAAACAAAAGAAACTTTTTGTTTCCCTAAAGGATGAAGTCACTATAACACAATGATTTCTCAATGTTGCTTTGTTAGCTCAAGTGGATAAGCACTGAAGGAAGCTGATTCGAATTTGTTTTGTCGTGACACTCGAGGGCTCGGAGATTCGAGGTAAGTGAAATCTTTTTTTTTTCTTTCTTTCTTTCTGTTTTTCTTCTTCTTTCGAAAACCTTCTCCGTGTCTTTGTAATTGAATTGCCGTTTTACTGGTAGGGATCTGGGATGGTATATTTTTTAGCTGCCATTGTCAGTGACATACGCTTTTGCACTTACATCCAGGATTGAACACAAGTATTGTTTAATTAGTACTTGTCAGTTCTTTGTGACGCTTATCATAAGGAATTTTGTGACGCCTAACACAAGGAATTTGAATCTCATTAGCATTCAATCCTGGATATATCTGCGCTTTTAGCGCGCAAAGCGATGACACAAAGTCAGAGCTGGGTTACCTGTTAATTAAGCAGAGTTTGCTCATTATTTCCACCAAGATTCAATGCTTATTCAAGATTCTCAAGGAATATTTTGTGCCCGCCTGGTAGGAGATTTGGCATCATTAAAGTGCTTATGAAGTAAAAAATAATTGCTGCTTATTTGAAAGGCTTTTCAAAGTAAAGAAGAATGGTGTTTTCCTTTTGGGAATATCTTTTTTCTTTTAAGAGAATATTTACATTTTTGTATTATGCAAATGAGGAAAGTGATGACGTCATACATGTAGGTGGTTCCACTAAAACAGCACAACACTCAATCAAGAATATCTCCAGAAATATTGGAGCAATGTCCTTCAAACTTGGCACCAGAAACATACTGTAAAGACTCGTGTATAAGCCGCACCCCCAGCATTCAAGCATGGTTTCGGGAAAAAAATAAGAACTCCAAAAAGCACTCGACATGTAAAAAAAGTTTGTCGTTTGTTCTCAGAAGATGTTAACAATAAACTCGAAGAAATCTGTGTATTTCCAGTGACATAAATAAGTTAATCAACTTTGAAAATATGCTTCTCTTTAATCAATTTCCCTATTCACTGTAACTGACAACAGTTATCTCCATTGCTAAAGCCCACAGTTGAAACAAAACAACGGAATTTGAAGGAAAATAAACGCAGGAGAATGATGCAAAACGTTTGCTTAGTAACCACGCAATTATTTAACAGGGGAAGTCTGGACCCCAGAACATGTAAACGTTTGCTTTCGCATAAGCTGTTTTTGGATATCATGTTTATCAAGACCTATTTAAAGGGACACTATCACAATGTAGCGCACACACGAATTTGACTGGTTTCTTACATCGGGAAACAATAGAACTGTCACTTTGTCGCATCATGCCGACGTGGCAAAGTGACAGATAACCGCTATTTATATCCCATTTGCCATTTGGGTTCATCTCTCAATTACAGGAAGAAAGGTCAACTCGCTCAACTAGTCAGGGAAAGCAACTTGTTTTTTTTATGTTAAATGGCAAATAAAAACTGTACTGACCAATATAGTGGTGGAAAACGCGAAAAGCCGCATTAGAAATGCAAAAACAAGGCAACGGTAAGTGTGTGATTCATAACAAGCCTGAATATGCTGATGTGCAAATGTTATGATGGAAATTTTACTGATTTTATACACGAGTCCTTATAATATTTACAAAACTGTCCTGATAGCTAAAAACAAATAAATCGCAGTCAATCTCACAGAGAATACCTGAGCGAAGAGAACCTGATAGAATTTCTAAGTAATTTATCGAGAAAGAAAACCAGCGAGTAAAGGTCTGCTTTCTCAAGTAAAATGCCAACAAAGAAACCCTCGCACCAGCGCTATCCTTTCAGTCTTTCCCAAGCCTCCTGAATCGGTTTCTTTGCAAAAATCCTGCTATGTTGGTGGTTCCATTACTTCTCAGTCCTTTCCTGATTTTCTAAACCTTTCTGAAAGCTGCCGGGAGAAAGCCGTCTTCGTCCAGCACCATAACACTTCCCTTCCACTTGAAGTTCCATCAAACAGCATTGAAGTTAACACCGAAAGGTCTCCATTACACACAAATTGACACTTTATGAGAACTGTGTATCACTGATCTTTGATTCTGAGAAGTTTTAGGGCAAAGCCAAAGTTGATTGAGGATGATGCAAAGAGATTTGTGAAAGCCCTATACCAATTCTCGAATCTTTGAATTCTTGACAACCTAAACAAAAATCAATCTCTTGCACATGCGCAAAAACATGATTGTGTTCCTTTAAGCCATCAATTGGAGGAAAACTTGTTTCTAAACGAGAGTTTAACAACCCCATGGCCAAACACGGCACGAAAGTAGTAAAGGGCGATGAAACGGACGACCATTCGCCTCGCAAGTGTTCCCGAATTACGTAGTATTTTCTTGGAGAAATCAGTGTTGCATTGAAGTGATCGGTCGCAGAGAATGTGCAGGATTGGAGGTTCCATGCCAGTTAGAGTTAACTGCTCAAACAAAGTACAAATGAAACTCTTGAAAGAACTACTGGCGAGCAAGAGTCGGGTGTCGGGTTTAGAACCATCCTGAAGATTCTAACAAACGGGTCACTTAGGAGCCACCGAAAGCAGTGATCGATAAACAACAGGTTTCATTATGTTTAATCATTATCTACTAACGGTTTTCAGTTCAATTTGTGACAGCAACAAGCCAGTTTACTCTATCTGAAAGGAATGGTCTTGTGTATAAGCCGCATCCTTTTGCTTCAGTTTTGGGCCATAAATTACGGGTGCGGCTTATACACAAGTCTTTACGGTACATCACAAAAGGAACAGAATGATACCTACTATTTTGTTGCCATGGCAACAATCTTGGCTCTTTCTGTGAAAAACCGAATATCTCCATTTGCAATCTTTTAACATGTGACAGAGGGTCTATGTGTAGCTTGGCACTCAAATGGTTCCCATATTGCCTTAACTATCCCCATTAGATTGTTGTGAGTAGATGATCCTTGTTTAGGATAAAATTTGGCAATTTTAGTCTTTATTAAAACAGGACCAGCGGCATAACTGTTGTCATAGCAACAGCACGACAGGTGTCATTTTGCTTTTTTGTGATGTACAAGCCTGATGCCAAGTTTGAAGAACACCGCTTTAATATTTCTAGAACGAAAAAAGATATTCTTAAAAGAAAAATGCCATTCTTCTATACTTTGAAAGGCCTTTCATTTTAGCAGCAATTATTTTTTACTTCATTAGGGCACTTTAAGCCTTTGACCCTCTACGAGTCACCAGCATGCCTCAAAGAACCGAGGTGTGTTTTTGTTCCGATATCGTGGTTCAAGTCTGCTGTTAACTTAGCCATTGAGGAAAAAGGGAGTCATGGGGTAGAGTCTAGAAATGCTTCTTCTTCCAAAACAAAGCATCTGTCGCGGACTCACGGCTCATTTGCTAAACTTCAGCGTGTGTCAGTTTTGAAAATTAGGACTGCTTTCTAGACTCTTATTTTCTTGAATTTAGCGGCCCAGCATTGTTCACTGCCAAAATTTCTGGGATATCCCATAATAATCTTTCATACATAGAGCGCCGTGACCATTGGGTGTGTGTGACTCATAACATGACTCAGCAACACGGCCAGGAACTGGCGAGAGAGGCCAGGCAGCAAAGTCCTTGAATTTGACCTGTATTAGGTGAAAAGTTAACATAAACAGATTCAAAGCCGTAAAAATCGCAAGTCGGTTAAACTGGCAAGCAGGCGTTCCGTGAGTGTGTCTCGTGGATTTCCAAGCAGATGATTACTTTGAACTGTGCTAGGATTGAGCCCACCGCGATGGGCTTTTTTTCGGCACGAGCAGCGTGTTAGCTTAAGGCTTCCTCTCTCTGTGTTGTCAGAAATAATCATTTCATGCAAGGAGCAGTTTTGTACCAAAAAGAAAATTTCATGTAGAAACATTTAAACCACCGATGTAGGCGATTTGCAAAACGTTCAACCTCGCTCCCTAGGCACTACTCATTGACTTGATTCAGGTATTGATTCATGCAATAGATTCTTTTCCTTGGCCTAACCCTGCACTAACCCTTGTGTGTCCTGACCTTAACTCCAACCTAATCCAAAGCGCTAACCCTAAGCAATAACTTTAACCTTGAGCGCTAGCCCTAACCCTAGGCAAGAATCCTAACCCTAAAACTAAGCGCTAGCACTAACCCTAAGCAATAACTTTAACCTTGAGCGCTAGTCCTAACCCTAAGCAAGAATCCTAACCCTAACACTAAGCGCTAGCACTTACCCTAAGCAATAACTTTAACCTTGAGCGCTAGCCCTAACACAGGTAATCATGGTGCATTGCACGACAAATCTCCAAATTCCAGAAAAAGCTTGTTTTTATTCCTAAAACGAGAAATTGCTTCTTTGGAAAAATAATGAAAAATAATTGGCTTGTTTTTGTCGTGTTTTTGATCTTTCTTTGGCAGGGCTGTATAATTTCGTCAGGGGGCGAAAAAATTATCTGAATTTCTTCTTTTAAATTAGTTTCTACACGTGTTTTTCACCTTTATGGTCTGGTGTTTTCTTAAATGTTATCCATTATAGTAAAAGAATAAAAATTCTGTTGTATTAGGTTTCGTTTTGTCCTCTAAAGTCAAAAATTAACTCATTATTGCATATTCGATTTTCTCAGCTTTTGTCACATGGCAAAGGAAAAAAAAATAATTTCTTGTTTTCTTACAAGTTTAACACATCAAGTTAAGTTCTTCCTGTTGATATTTTGGCTGTTCATTATTGAACTTTAAACAATGTCTTGAAACCTGATCTTGTGTCTGTGGTTACTGCACATATGGTTAATTGTTTTGCTTTCTCTCACTCTGAAATATTACAAAAAACGGCAGGAAATTAGGGGTTGGTTGCAGAGAGTTTGATGTGGGGGTCAATGGGTTAAAGCTTAGCAAACACAAAATAGTTTGAAAACAGCACACAACATTTTTTAACTGAGCTAGGGATGATTCCAAAAGATACGCTGTCACAAAAGCGTTGTTTGCACTAAAAAGAGAGAACTGATATTACCTCAAACATAACTGCTATCACCTGTGAAGATGAGTGTGGTATCACACACATGAATCTGAACTCGAGGACGGATTGCATCATGGTGAGATACTAGAACGCATGCATCTTACATGTTGTGCTCTACCACAAGGAAAAGCACTTAACGTTTGTGTGTAATAGTGTATGAAATGTGTCGTTTACCTAACATATATAGTTAACACTACTGCTAATCAATCTGCGCATGTGCTTCAAGCAAATTGCTTTTGTTCTTAAGAGAATAGTACCACTAGGATAACAAGAGAATATTGGAACCATATATAGTTTTGTGATGTTATCAAAGAAGTAATGATAGTGTAAGAGGTTTTACGTAGTAAACAAAGGTACCTACCCCACACTCTCAAAACAAGGCTAATTAATTAATTTGAATCAATTAAACAAACATTAAAGTTTACACCAGCAAAAGATTAACTGATTCATTGTATTATTTCCCACTGCCATGTAAGCCCTTAAAAATGTAGGCAATCAGTTAACTGGGGAGCATTTGCCATTGTTTGTGCTAGCTGATGAGGTAAGATATTTGTTACTGGAGTGTAGG
>CM042753.1:20085375-20101178 GCA_022496165.2 Catalaphyllia jardinei
CACAATAGCTCTAAGAAGCCGGCGAATAATTGACGGTTATTCCATGAGTGCAGGTTAGATATAAGAGACGATGGAAAGCCAACAAGGCATGTAGCATTGAGTTGACTATAAATATTTCAAACTCAACAATTCTTATACACCGGGTGGTCACTGTCTTTCTTCTCATTGGCTAATAGCCCTATGGTTAACTCTGGGAAACAACGCAACCTACAGATTATTCAATTACCTGTTAGCAGATTAGTGAATAAGGCCTGGGTCGCACTAGAGTCAATTTTGTTTGAATAAGTAATAAATGTGTCAACCAGTAGCGCAAAATAAGTGCGACCCCCACTTTCAAAAACTTGCCAATTTTTTGCTGATTGCCAAAATTTGATGCGTATAAAGCCCTGCCCAAACGGAGTCGCAAGTAGATACAAGTTGAGAAGTTGGGTCTACTTGCGACTCCGTTTTGCCAAGCATTGCGTGCACTTGCGTTGACTTGCGCTCAGTTTGGTCTAGATTAAATTTGCATGCAAGTCAAAGCAAGTTTTTCACTGTTTGGCCACCCAACCCAAGTCAATGCAAGTTGAGTGACGTCCATTAACCTGTTATTAGCCAATAAAATACAGGATATGTCTGCTTTGAAGTGGTTTTTTTGGGACTCACGTGTACTTGTGAGAAACTTGCGAGTGCGTTTGGCCACCCAATGCAAGTCTCTATGCAAGTTCAACTCACGTCCACTTGCGACTACTTGCCGGTCCATTTGGCCAGGGCTTAACTTGTAACAAAAACAAGAAAATACTTCTTTTTCTTTCCTTTTCTTCCTGTGTGACAAACAGCGAGAAAATTCATATGCAAAAATGAGTTACTTTTGTACTTCAGAGGACAAAACAAAACCCAATACACAGAATTTCCATTCTTTTACTATTAATAATGGATAACAGAAAAAAGGCGAAAAACATACGTGAAAAACCAATTCAAAAAGAAGAAATTGGACAATTTTTTTGCCGCCCGACAAAACAATACAGCACAGCGAGAGAAAGAAGAAAGTTGCAGATCAAAAAGACAACAATAACAAGGCAATTATTTTGTGATAAATCATTTTACAACTGTGTAAATTTAGTGCCAACTTAGTCCTATCCTCAGGAGTTCTGTAGAAGCTGAACAAGAATCGATAAAATATATTTTAGGGAAGTGAATACGCTAAAGAAACAAACCACGGGGTCGCCATAAATAAAATATGCAGAAATCCAGCGTGCAAAAATACTGTTCACTTTTAAAACCTAAAATTCTCAAATAAAGGCAACCAAATGAAGGAAACATGACAGGAAGTTCAATAACAATACATTTACATTCAAGATAAGGCAAAAAAAGTTCTGTAAAAGCACAAAAATGTTCAAAATTTCAAAGACGTGCTTCGCTGCATGACTGCACGTTGAATTAATTATTCACACAAAAGCAAAAGCGCAAGTCTTTCCCTACAAGTTTTGTAGTTATTTTATCAGCCATGGCTTTACCTATCATACTAAAAGCTGAATTAAACTGTGAACTAATACTGTACATTATCATTTTTGCTTTCTAAAGTCCAGGCAGCTGCTTTTAATAAATCCGTGATCTTTATTCTATTCTGAGGCCACCTAAACATCAATGTATGTTTTCCTTTCCATTTTAAGTGCCAAAGAAATAATTTGTCCGTTTTAGGAATGAAAACAAGACCCTGGAAGTTTGTAGATTTGGCCCGCAACGTGCCATGATTACCTGCACTTTTCGAGCGTGTGATTTTAACACAAAAAACTGTCTTTCTAGGACCCCTAACTTATTTTCCCATCTGATCCTGTATTACATGCAATGAACTTCGGCAAAAAAAATTTTCAATTTGGATAAAAAGCGACTTTTTTATGAATCTTCAAAAACCTGAAAATCTCATTTTCTTGCGGTCTACCTGTGCCGCTGACCACATGATCGACGTGCTCAGAGTTGTGACGTAGATTCAGAAACATGTGAGTTCAGGCTTGACTTATCTTGCTTGTTTTACCTCTGTAAAGTTAGCTTGGTAGTCTATGCAAAAAGCTCCTTTCCAGCATTTTGTATAACAAATAATTAAATTTACAGAGGTAAAACAAGTGAGATAAGTCAAGCCTGGAGTCACGTGTTCCTTAATCTACGTCACAACTCATTCCAAACCAAGGGAAGACTGGTGTGAATGGTGGAACAAAATGGCGGCAAATTTGAACGTTTTTAAAACTTCTAAAAAGGATTGCATTTTATCCAAATCAATTTTTTTTCACAGAAGTTCATTGGGTGATATGTAGAATAAGATAAGGAAATAAAGATTTTGACGATATGGGCATTTTAACAACAATAGAACAATAGAACCAAAATGTCTTCAGGGAGGGTATGAAAGGCAATTGTAAAAGGTTACGGCCAGCATAGGAAATTGGGGGTGGGTTTTCACACAGCCGGCACAGGAGTCAATGGGTTACCGGTAAATGTGACTCGTCCTCTTATAGCCACAACTTTATATCTTCTCTTCAAAGCTGTTATCTAATCCCCACAATTGACAAACCAACCAGAGTTTGTAGCTCGAGCTCTCTGCTATTAACTCTTATCGATAATATTTTTATTAACAATCCCGACCAAGTTGTGACTTGCAGAAACATAGTATCTGATATTAGTGATCATTTCTCGGAATTTTGCATCTTGAAATCTGTGAAGGATAAAGTTAAGGTTAACAAATTTGAGGTGCGAAACATTTTGCAGTTTTCTGCTGATTGTTTCAATACCGAACTTTCCCAAGTAGACTGGAATGCTATTGTTGAAACAAAATTGCATGATGTGAATGATTTGTTCTCTTCTTTTTATGAAGACAATTTTAGACCATGAAACAAAACAGCTCTCCAAACCATGGATAACCCAAGGCGTATGTACCTCCATTACATGTCAGTACAAAACTTATAGAAACAAAATTTGCAGCTTAACACATTTAAGTAAACAACAATACTATTTGAAATTCTTTGACTCTAACTTGAATCATATGAAAAAAATGTGGGAAGGAATTAATAGCATACTTGCATGCAAAACAAAGAGATGTAAGTCCATCACTTCCATAAAAGATCCTTTGGATTCTTTGGATTCTACCTCTGTTGAATTAACTCTAGCTAATAACCTCCCACCCTCCATGTGCCATTATGTTGACCTTCTTGTCTAAATCTCAACTGATTCATCGTCTGCTTTTAACCTAGCTAGTTACTCCACAGGAAGTTAGACTAGAAAATTCTTGCATACCAAAAAATAAATCTTGTGGTTTATACTCGTGTTTGATGCAGATATTAAAGCAGGGTGCAAAGAAAGTCATGTCCGACAGCCCGGGGGTAGTGAATTTTGTGCTTAACTTGCCCGAAGGGCAAGCGAAGATTTTTCGGAGAATTAAAATTACAAAAGTACTGTAAGACAAATGTTTTAAATTCCTAATAAATTCCTTCAGACCGAAAGTCGCTCAGACGAAGTGAAATCTTCATAAACAAGACGAGGTATGGCATTACATGTCAGACAGGGCGCATAGAGTAAAAGCAGATATTGGAAAAAACTTTGGAGGTAAATGTTACCTGTGACTAATTCTTACTGATTCAGAGAAAGCTATTTGTCTAAATTTGTCTTCATAATCATTAGCGAGGAACGTAAACAAAAGGTTTTGATCTTGAACTCAAGTGAGAAATTTATTACTTTTTTAGCAAATATTCGTCACATGCGTTTCAATATGGTAAATAAATTCTAAACACCGATACTGTAGGTGCTTGTTGAATAAAATATGTAGACCATATCATATTGTTTTCACTTTTCACGAAAATCTGTCAGATGAAAACTTGCCAGAAATGAAACATACATTTTTGTTCTTTGAAACGTAAAACCTTTGGTTACTTGTAACAAGATCAACCACAAATTTGCATAAGTTTTGTCTGCGTAATATTTGCTCACTGATGCATTACTCGGCACTCGCACTTTCCACTTTCTCTTAAACTTGAAACTTGACTTGGAAAACTGACTCCTAAACAAACCTTCTTTAGAAAAGTGATCTTCTGAATGCACTACTTTTGAATGAGAAGCAAACTGGTGAAAGATTTCATATTTTTTTGTCCTTTAATAAGATAAACATTTCCCCTGTCAACGGCTAAGAAATACTCCCGTGGGAAATTTGTAGAATGAAGCGCTTTCACTGGAAGCTTTTCGCGTTGTGGACATTGTCATTTAGTGTGTCGATTGAGAACTTTGGGCCATTTTTTTGGTAAAAATACAGTGTAATTAAGAACGGAATAATTAATACCAGTAATTATTTTTTCATTCTGCTTGTGTCAAATGTTTTTCAGGCTAGTAAAAATGACTTTCGGGCTAGTAGATGTTTGTTACAGCTTGCCCAAAGGGCAAGCTGTAAAATTAATTTTCTTTGGACCCGGTAAAGTGTTCTTCAAAATCTTTTAAGTGGAATTCTGGTGGATATTCTAAATATATCTATTTCAACTGGAATATATCATGGCAAAGATTTTTTACAATTTTTCAAACAAGATGATGATACTGATGTTAACAATTAAAGGCCGATTGCTCTGCTTTCTAATTTCAACAGGATCTTTGAAAAAACAGTGTTTAAAAGAATGGAGTCTAATCGAACAGAAGAACCTGCTCACTCCAGGGTGTGTTCATGTGTCGCTGCACTATAGCATGGCAAGTGAGGTCATGAAGAGTTTCCTCTCTTTTTTAGCTCTATCAATCAAGCATGCTTTTGATTTATCAGATTTTGGTACTGTAGCTGCAAGCGAGGTAAATGGAGTGTCGTGACAGCATGACATTTCATAAGTTGACAGCTTACATCACAAGATTCGTAAACATTGTAATTGGAGACACAAGTGACAGGAGAATGGTTTTATCGAGAGAACACAGAAATACAGCTGAAAATAGGACGCGTTGTAACACTGGAGGAGAAATTTAACAAGATCTTGTCGAGTACAAGTGAGGTGTGAGTGTTGTTTTACTAATCTTCACTAGTTTGAGGGGGGTTGTGATTTTTTTTTTGAGCAAAGTAAATTAAGCTGACTTTCACCAGGCTGGGCGGATGTATTTAATCCCCAAACTGTTGAATTGCTCAAAAGAAGTAGTCGTCCAGTCGTATGAGTTTATAGGGGAACTACATGTATTCCAGAGCCTGGTTTTCCAAAGGACAAAACAATGGACAACTGGGAGTCCTGGGGGACGAAACAAGTAAATTACAAATCTTTCCTTGCGGTGCTTGTTTAATGTTCTCGATGTATCTATCATCTTGATAATTACCTAAACTTTGTCTCACTTGAACGTTTCCCTGTTAATATCAATATTTTGATACAAAAATTTGCAAGGGAAACCCAAATTTCATTTATCGCTGTGTCTAAATGCCCGGCAGCCAGAAGACGTTCATTGCTACTGCGTATCTCTAGGGCGCACTCTATTCATTGGTCACGGGCGTGGCACTGCGCTTTTCCCTGATCTGGAGAAAGAACTAGCTTGTTGGATCAAAGAAAAATGCCAAGGAGGTTTCGGAGTTTCAACTAACGTTATACGTCTGAAAGCCAAAGTTATCACGCAGAAGTCTGGATTACCAGAAGTCTTGGTGTTATCGCTTCATGGAAAGACATGGGTTTTCAATTAGACGCCGCACTACAGTCACGCAGAAGCTTCCTAAAGACTACGAAGACAAACTGATCAGTTTCCAGCGCTTTGTTATTTCCAAGAGAAAGCAACATAGCTTTGAACTGAAACATACTGGTAATGCAGACCAGACGCCTTTGACATTTGACATTGTGACAAATAGCACTGTTGCAGAAAAAGGTATTAAGAGTGTCCCTACTCTCACAACAGGACATGACAAGGACAGGTTCACTGTTATACTGGCTTGCCTTGGAGATGGCACAAAACTTCCACCGTACGTGGTCTTTAAACGTAAAACACTACCAAAGAATATGGTGTTTCCTCACAGGCTTGTAGTCAGGTGTCAAGAAAAAGGATGGATGAATGAAGATCTAGTAAAGGACTGGCTGAACACGGTTTGGAGCAAAGTCGGTGGTTTAAGTCACCGGGAGTCAATGCTTGTATGGGACTAGTTTCGTGCGCATCTGTCAAATCCAGTACGGAGGACATTGCAGTCATTGAACACTGAGTGTGCAGTTATTCCTCGAGGGATGACGGGTATACTTCAACCTCTTGATGTCTCCATCAACAAGCCATTCAAGGATCGCCTAAGAAACAAGTGGCAGCAGTGGATGATCTCTGGAGAACACACCTTGAACGCTAGTGGCCGTATGCGTAAAGCTGAGCTGAACGTCATCTGCAACTGGATAAAGCAAGCATGGGATGAGATTCCTACCGAGATGATTCAGAAATCTTTCCTCAAGTGCTGTATCACAAACAAACTTGATGGAACCAAAGATGATGATGTGTGGGAAGAGGAAGATCAAGACAGTTGAAAACACCTCATTACAGAACTTTAAGAGAACTTTTAACTTGACAAGTTCATACTCGTTAGTTCTTTTTATATTACATTGCAAGAAAATTCTTGTTGAAAGCAATCCATACCGGAAGTTAGAGTATGTTCTTGATTGTGTAAACAAATTACATGTAATAAATTTGTTTTCTATTTGAAAGGCCTTGATTCAAGTTTGTCTACTACCGGTAAAAAAAATAAAATTTAATTCCCTGTTACACTTAGCAATGTTTGGGCAACTTATATCACAATAATTATTTTCCACAGTTTTACGACAAGTTGTAAAAAAATTGCTTTGTGTCTGTTATGCCCCTTATAACTAATAAAAAAATTGCCACATTTTTTTGCACTGCTTCCGGTGTCCAGTCTTCCATCGTCCAATATTATGCCTGGTTACGCAGCTTCGCACAGTGCATGCAAGAAAACAAAAAATTTACACGCAAAATTCTATGGAAAAACTGCCTTGAATGGCGAAATACCTGTGTACAAATACCAGGGTAATATCAATCATATGTCATAAGTGGTGGACATGATGTTTATTCTACTAGACATGATGTTTATTCTACTTACATGTAAGAGCTAAAATTACGGGTAAGACTAAAGACTAAAGTATTTTTAAATCCATTGTTGGCCAGTTTGCCTTGGATGAAGACAGAACACTTCATGGTCTCGACTTTGGATTTCTTTCCAGTTTTTTTTTCATGAAAATTTTTTTTCCAAAATTTGAGTTGCTAAACTCAGGGTGCGGCTTATCTGTAAGTGCGGCTTATCGGCGAGTGCGGCTTATCTACGAGTCTTAATGGTATTTTAGTTGGATACTTGGTGACCCCCACTTTTTTTTCAGCAGATCACTTCCTTTTCTGATTCTTTCCATTATACTAAAAAACAAAAAAAATCTGCATGTGGGAAGTTTTAATTATTTCTCATATACTATTCAAATAGGGTCGAAATGGTACATGAATACAGGTGTGCATAACTAACATGTAGAAGTTGTGGTTTTAAGGGCTACTTCTAGCTGATTTAATGACATTTGTAGCAAAGATCTATCAAATAGGCCTATATATACTGTGGTAAATACACATAACTTAGATATGATTCTTCAACCTAAATATATGCCGATAATAATGAATCCATCCAGAATCGCCTTGAGTGACTGGAAATCCTAGAAATTCTATGGTCTGTCCAATGCCTTATCTTCAAAACGAGTTCGGTGACCCCCGTTTTTTTTAGGTTTTTAATCCAATTTTACATTTTCTACCTGCAGTCAAAGTTTTAAAAAAATCTGTACATGAGAAGTTTTTGGGCGCGAACGTCTTTAATTGTGAAGAAGAGCACCTCGAAAAACCTGTTGGTCGACTCTCGGCCATCTGTTGGTCGTCTGTTGGCCGACAACCGATAAATGATTACAATAAGTTGATTGGCTTACTTCTCATTGGTTAATTTCAATCCAACTAAAGGTTTTAAAAAGGCTGATTAAAAGATAAATTAACTCATTTCATAATGGATCATCATGAGCTTCTTACCCTGATCCAAAGCTGCCATGCTATTTTAACGTTTCTTGTGAATTGTGGCTTGCTGGCTGCTAGGCCTAGGTGCTCTTGTGGAAACCAAATGGGTTTACGAGATGATAACTTTGATGGCAGTTATCACTAGAAATGTCCAGTGAACCAGAGCGGAAACAAAGGTCGATCAGAGCTGGTTCTTTTTCTGAGGATTCCAAAATCCCACTGTCGCACTGGTTGTACATCATCTTCTTGTGGTCAATTGACGAGTCCAACAAAAAAGTATCGCTACTAACTGGGTTTTCGCTTTGTACGGTCATCACGGCACTTCAGAGAACTCCGAGACATCTGCTCCCTGAAAATTCTACACAGCAACGTTAAACTGGGCGGCCGAGGAAAGACAGTAGAAATCGATGGATCTATGTTTGGCCACAAATGCAAGTACAACCATGGGCAGATCAGCCAAGGCACATGGGTTTTCTGCATGGTTGAAATAGGCAATGGATGAGCTCTAGCATTTCAAGTACCCAACAGAACAAGAGAAACCTTGGTGGCTGGTCTGGTACAGCAATTCGTTGAGCCTGGAACAACTATTATCACTGACAAGGTTTTCACCGTACTTCAACCTGAACAGTCTCAGCTACATCCACGTCATGGTTAACCATTCAGAGAACTTTGTTGACCCTTCCACAGGTGCCCACTCGGAACATGATAGAAGGAGTATGGAGTCGAATCAAGAGAAAGTTGAAGGGCATGAGCGGGAAACTGAAACGCAAACTTCCAAGTTACACTGTACCTTGACGGATTCAACTAGTGGAAATGTTACCCTCGGTATTGTCATGCCATTTGAGCAACACTTTAAAACACTAAAATTTGTCTTCGCTCAGAGGAAAACCAAAAATAATGGTTTACTATATTACTGCATTGAAACAAGTTACTGGCATCTCAGTGTTGTAAGAGATGGCAAGATGGAAGTACTAGTAATATTTCAAATGTCATCTCCAGAAAAAAAAGGAAATCAACTTTTATGGTTTGCTCTCACTGCTAAATTTCCATTTGTCATCTTCATAATACTGCAAGAGCATCTTTCGCACAACTAAAGCTACTAAGCACCGTGAGAATAATGCCCTGTTAAATACATGCGGTGATTTTGATTTGTCCCATGAAAACAGGTGAGGCAAAATTTCATGGGTAAGGAAAATACCAAATTTTTAAAGATAAGACTTTTGATAACTTGAATTAAATATCTAGGTGCAGAAAAAAACATAGCAATGCGTGTGATTTTGGAGACAAATTGTATAGGAAAATTAAATTAATCAATTGTGTGGGGAATTGTGCGGGGTTGTTGAGGTTCTTGCCAAATCCCAAGAATAATCTGCATTGACGATAGTTAAGCCAAATTCATTTCACCAGTACATGTAGTTCAAATATACTTAAGCAGTCTTGGGAATCGCCAATTCTTTTAGAAAACTGTGTCAGTCTGCGTGTTGCGTGACACGAAGTAGACGAATGAAACCAAACTAAATAAAACAGAATGCCGCATCTTCCCTTATAAATAAATTACTTTTAAAAAATACTCCTACCTTGATTCAATATGAAATGTAGCTTGAATATTTCTTCATGAAATGTGTTAAGGGTCGCACATTCTTGGAAGTTATCCACAAAAAACACAACTTGGAAGTTAACGCAAATTATGTACAAATTATGTGAATTGACACCTCATCTGACTGACTGTTGTTTTGGCAAAGCAAGTTTATCATGCTTCATTTTGGCTCTCCCAAAAGAGATTATTTGCTTTCCAAAGGAGATATGACTCTTGAAAAGGGTTTAGGATCACAACACAGGAAAGATGTTCAGCTGCATGATTCACTCGGATCGCCCAAGAGCAGTAAATTTTAAACGAACTTCCTACAATTTCTGCTAGCATGGAACGAGGTTGTAACAAGTAATGCGTACATAGCTGTGCTTAATTCGTGAACCAAAATGGTTTAAATTCACAACTTACAATTGGATTAGGAGGATCTCATCACAAGCTTATCTTGCCCGATGATATATTTACCTTGTGGCATTTCACATGCAAAACGAAAACACAGCTTAACTCTGGATAATTTCAGTCTTAGTAGCCAGCAAGTGGTCCCAAATTACTTTTTTTATCCTAGCCTCCGAAAGATTATTTTCTGCCCGATCATTCGTCCACGACTGACCGCCATTTCAGCTAACTTAGCGATCGTTAAGACCCGTCCAAAGTCGTGGAAAAGATGGACTGCCGAAAACTGCTCAAGGTCCATCGAAATGACTGTTATTGATGTGAAATCGATTGCATTTCTGGCCCCTGAAGTTTTTTTTGTTGCCTTACACATGCGATGGCATAAAGGATGCTGTTCTAGCAGCATCCACAAAAATTTGCTTATAAATTCATAGGTTTTTCAACATCATTAAAATTCATGGTATCGTGCTTGTAAAATTCCATGGAATTTTCATGGGTATTTAGTGCACTTAATCGATCTGGTTGTTATTAACACATTTTAACTTTCGTCCATGTCAAATTTTCTCTATGTCAAAATCAAAACACAAGAAAACTTCTTGCCCATTTTCATCTTCAAGGAAGCAAAAGAGGTGAAAGTCTGATTGAATCAAGGGGTTCAGAACTGAACGAACAACATTTTTGCTCCAAGCGACTGTGGGTCATACTTTAACCAAGAAGAATGGTTGCAGAAATGTGAGGACACTAGTCCTGCCAATGAAGCTGAAAGACTAACTACAACAACTGCTAGTTATACGAAATAACCGCCTTCTCAATCGAGCCATGGCTTAAAAAATGTCTGGAGAACGAAGAGGTCTAACCTTAAGGAACATGATACTAACGCCACCAATGAAATCTTCTAAGTAAAAGAAATCATGGCAGTTTACAAACAAACATGTTTAAAGCTCTGTATTTTGTCGCTTCTTGGAAAAAAACACTACGACAGGTTTTCACTCCACAATTGTAGACATCTGTTTATTTCAAGTTGTCACAAGCCATTGTTGTCGTAAACTGACCCATGCCGACTCAAGGGGATTTTTCACACCTAATCATACCAATACCGTTAAAGGTTTTTCGTCTTTTTCCAGAGAAAATGAAACTGCATATTATAAGGATGAACAATACTCTAGGAATATTACATGAAGACATAATGACATTAGATATAGCTAGACTAGCAGTGATTATTACTCTTTTTTTGAAGGTATGTCTTAGCATGGGAATTTGGTTTCCCCCTACTACCGTCCTGTTAAGCTAAGCTAGCTCAGTGCTTTCAGCAAGTTTTGAAGTAGCAGGCTGGGTAAAAGATGTAGGCGGCTGGGTAAAGGAGCACCGAAGGTGCGAGCATCTAGGGGGATCTGGGGGCATGCTCCTCCAGGAAATTTTGAAATCCAGATACTCAGAAATGGCATTTCCAGCATTTTCCAACACGTATTTTCCCCTCAAATGACAATGTAAATAAAGCAATAAAACACTATTAGTTAGAGTCATTTAAACAGAATCTACATTTTTATTATTAGTAGCAGCAGGTCCTTCCATTATAAGAATGGTCGTCTTGGTTCAATTACTTTCTTTTGAAATGCAAATTTCTCACTCTATTTACCTCTATGTCTGGAAAATAAATGTTGTTGAAAAGTTGAACTGTAAGTAATAACTGACCTTTAGATTTCTTTGTGAAAAAATTTTCGAGGACGCCTTGTCCCTTGGCCATTCCGGCGAACTCTTATTGTAAGCCCATGTTTTCTAATCACGTGCAATGTCACACGCAATTGTTATGTAACTGCACAGACTGCGGCACAAGATACGAAACTGAAATGTGTTATTTTTGTTCCGCGCAACACCAGATTTCATGCACAAATTTATTAGTTTTCACACTTTATGAGTCATACATTTCTACAACAAGTTCCTGGTCAGTAAACTAACAGAGAGTGGTGGGAAATTGTAATTTAGCAGCAATGCCTAACACAGCAAGAGACAACCTTGTTCCCAGGGTCCTCTCTCTACCCCGAGAAAGTACCCTGGTTACGGCTGGTCACGTGTCTATGCATGCCAACCCAAGCCGCACAGAGGGTGGGTCCTCAACTTAATTTTGTCAACACTCTCTAGGTAGGTCAATGTTGCGCTGCTACAGACGTTAATATTTTGAAAAGGAAGCAAGTTATTTGTCAGAGGTCCTGTCTGGCCAGTGCTTCGACTCTGCCTGAACTTCTATGAGTATGAGATGCTGATTGAGAGGGAACTTTGCTGGGGAGCTTTGCTTATATTTCACTGCTCTTTTAAATAACCGTCAACAACCTGCTTCAGATTAGTTTAATCAGTTTTTCACACCAAAAGAATTACCGGTAACCGTGAAATTATCGATGGGATACACTCGCCTTGGAGCTACTTTCTTCACCAAAAATTGGATTTACCGCTAAACAGTTAAAAGCCGCTGCATTTTGCAAACGCGCGGCAAATGTCGTTGTTGTCTTGAGTTGTTTACAAAATTCAAATTTTTCACAGCATGAGAAATCAAATGACGGTCAAACTATCAATTGGTTGAATTCAATCAAATTTAAAGCTAGTCTCTGCCAAACACTGGACGTATCAAACTCCAAACAAATGAATCAATGCCTCTGTTACGATTTTGCCGATTGAAAAATATAAGTCGCTTTATCAAGCTTGTTTTGCGCGCAGGCGTTGTTGATGTTGAATTGTTCGTACAATTTTTTTGCTGCAAGAGAAGGGAATAACAGTCAAACTGTCAATGGAAATCCAAGTCAAATCCAAAACTACCTTTGAAGGCGAACATACGACATATTTGACGCTAAACAAATGAGTAAATACATACATTGTGATTTTGCCAAATGAAAAATAAAATTAAGTTCACCCAGCGATCCATTTATTGTTGTGGTTTTCAGTTCCAAGTTCTTTGCCAAATTTTTTCACGGCCACAAATTCCAAAAACTGTCCAACTGTCGATGGGAAAAATTCAGCTAAAATATGGAGCTAACCTATTAGCCGAGTATTGAACTCATTGAACTCCAATTGAATGTGAGAATGCCTTCGCTGTGAGTTTTGCCAATTTTACAAATTCCACTCCCTACTGGGCTCAGTAGGTGAGCTCAGTGGAGACAAAATTTAACTTTCCAGCCCCTCCCTTCAATCACTTCACTTGAATCTGCTAAAATCTAGCAGACATGTGACCAGCCGTAACCAGGGTACTTTCTCAAGGTAGAGAGAGGACCCTGGGAACGAGGTTGAGCAAGAGAGAGAGAATGAGCATGACGTTTGTTTTTTTTTCCCGCAAATGGCAAATTCCTCTTCTGCCATCAACTGTTAAGTGTTTGTAAACAAAGTGAAAAGGAGTAGGTTTGTGTTTGTGGTGAATGTGTGATTTTTTCATACATTACTCAAGCCAGTTTATTTAAGAATTCGAAAGGAAGGTCACAACTTGAAAGGCAAACTTGCGTTCAGTGTTTGCCAGATGTTCAATTAGTTATTTAGTAAATGTTATAGTTCAAATAAATCTTGTTGTTGCTGTTGTTGTTGTTGATGTAAACCTCTCCAAGTAGGCGACGGGTTGGAGTGAATTACCCGGTGGTCTGTCGCCGGTAGCCGCCTTCTATTGAAACCCCTGTTAGCTGCTGATCTCAACCGCTTTCCTGTCTTTGGCATCTTTATAAACCTAGCTATAATTAAATTTGTTTTCATTGCTGTGTGTAATCTGAACTATTTGTGAAGTCAGCCGGTCAAGCCATTCAGCGTTTACTAACCTCAAAGAAATTTTTGAGCCGGTCTTGGAGGCGGCTTTTCCTCAACAAGACAGTTTCCCACCGCCGCGAAAATTTGTACTGCCTGTTTCTTGTTACCTGTCAAACTATTATTGTTCAAGAAAGCTGATACATTCTTTATTCGATCAACACTCTATTTGCTTGACGCCTAGGTGTCGCTAATCTCATTACGGTCGAAATTCTATTTTTTGTGAAGTATATATGAAATAATTCATATTTGTACTGCGGTTGTAGATGATTCTATTTTTTCTTGTTTTTTTTCTTGTTTCTCGATATGAAAATTTGGGAGAGTTGTGCATGCATTTTGAACTCTAAGTCAGCAGCCCCTGAACCAATTTGGCTGAAATTTGGCCAAATTGTTGCCAGATAGCTAACCTACAAAACCGTGTCTGCAAATTTTAATTCTTTTTTTCATTTCAAAGTTATGGCTTATTTTCCACTGGGGGTGACAATAATTTCTCATCCCCGAATATATTTGCTTGTAAAAGTAAAACGAAGGCACATTCCTGAAATCTGAGACACGGTTTTTTAGACAAACGTGTGAAGAAGTGAAAGCTGTATTAATCATTTTCTTCCATTTGCTTTTGGTGAGCGTGGAACTTAATGAATGAAAACACTTAGTTTTGCAAAAACCTCCTAATTTCTAAGCGCATGTAAATTTTTTACCTTTTAAAGGGAATTAGCTGTAAGCATGGTTGTTCAGCTTTCAAAAAATATATGGTTTGTAGGGATTTGTGTTAAAACAATGAGCGCTAGAAGGATCCACATGTATTCGGCCCCTTTGGGTTGACTGATACCTTAACCATTTTCAATTTTTTTTTCTGATTGTGTATGTTAATATTAGTTCATTTGTACCTGTTATGTATGGTTACGAACTGTGATTAAAGATTAAAGATTAAAGATAGACTGATAAAACTTGTATGGACACTGCATAGTTTTTCATATTATTATTTTATAATATCTAACAGACCAGTTTTGGTATATTAAGGTAAAGTCTGCATAAGAGTCAGTTGTGGCCCACCAGGCCGGAGCTTATCCCGGTTTCTGTAGTAGGAAGCAACTAGGAGTATTCTACTCCCCCTGCATGGGATGCTAGTCCATCGCAGGGTTACCCGCAGCATTAAATTTGCTGGTACCCATTTATAGACCTGGGTGTAGAGAGGCCCCGTGAGAGTAAAGTGTCTTGCTCAAGAACACAACACAATGTTCCCGGCCAGGGCTCAAACCCAGACCGCTCATTCTGGAGTTGAGCGCACTAACCATGAGACCACCACACCTCCAACTGGTATATTAAAATTCAACTTAAAATAATAGACCCCAGTACGAGGCTGTGGGGAACAACTACAGAGTTTGTGGGGTTTATTTTCCAGAGCCTCATGCTGAGGTTTATTGTGTTAGGCTGAATTTTTATATATTGAAATTGGTCTATCATTTTACAATATCTCAAACAATGTTTGCATCTATCATGTTTTAAGGGAATTAAAAAAACAGCATCAGGTACCTGCCATGAGTAGGTTTGTGTTCTGAGATGAATCCAAGACCCTTCGCCACCTGTCCAAAAACTGACTGCTCCTTTCCTCTTCCTGTATGGCTGTTGCCTTCCATCCGATGGATTTGCTGCTCTGAATTAGCCTTCCTTTCATCTTCAGCTCTTTGAATTCTATCTGCCTAAACAATTTCATAATGATTTAAATTACATTGTGTTACTGTACATGTACATATATTATTTGCGAAAGTCAAGTAGACATTGTGGGTATATCTAAGCAGCACAAATTCAAATATAATAAAGATCACACTAACTTTCAAGATCTCTAAAAATATTAGAATGCAAAGATTCCCTTTTTGACAGGGTTCAGTTCTAGATGCAGATCACCACTTAATGGGCAAGAGTGTTTGTCTCTACAACTGCATGATTTTTCTTGTGATTGAGAATTGTTCACAAGGGAGGACTTGTTGTGGGCGCTGATTTTTCTTTCCAAATTTGGCATGCACAAATAGCTCACTTTCAAAGTGTTCCTGTTGAA
>CM042753.1:20105733-20114057 GCA_022496165.2 Catalaphyllia jardinei
ATGTGAACTGTGGTGGTAGATGTTACAGATACTTTATTTTCTTTCCAAGATACTGGAAATTTCTTCAATGGAAGTTACACAGGAAATGATTGACGTTTTAGTTGTAATTAAGTTCCCAGATTAAAAAAAAGAGCGCTTACAGCATAAAAAAGGAAAAAGTTGTGTTTTTTTTTGTTTAAGGAAATTTTGGACATTTTGATCAAAGGCTTTAAAAGTTCGAAATTCTTAACTGAGGAAAAGTGGGGAAAAAAGGGTTTTGGACGTGGAGTGGATTTGTGTGGTGCTAGCGTAGTGGATTTGTGTGACGCTCGCAATCGGTGTTGTTGTCTCTGTCAAATGTGAGGACATTTTGTGGATTCTCCAAAGGAAGTCCGTGGAAACATGTCGGACAATGGGGAAAATTCAGCGGAAGACCCTATGATGAAATTGGAAGCTTTGAAAGCGGAAAAACGAAAATTAAAAGCGGTGATAACAAGACATCTAAATGAATTAGCGGGTTGGGTTGCTGGCGTCAGCGGCAGCATTGAACCAAGAAGTCTTGTAGAAATAGAAGGCATTAAAGCTACTTTGGAGTGTTTGGAAACAATTAAAGAGAAAACGTCCGAAATACTGGAAGAATTACGGACATTGTATCAGCAACAGAAGGACACTGAAAGGCAAGTTAAAGTTGGAGACAAAGCGGACGAGCTCAACGAGCTAATTGAAGGTGAAGCTAGTGCCGCTCGTCGTGTCTTGACAACAATTACACGGAGTATTCATCCGGTAAGTCCACCTTCTTACTCAAGTAACTCAAACACCACTTTACTGCATCAAAATGGTGATAGTGGTTGGAATAATCTGGAAAGAATTCGCATTCCAACACTTAGCGGGAACAAAACTGAATTTCAGCACTGGAAAGCCATGTTACTTTACAAGTTGTGTAGATGCAACTGCAATGTTCAAAATGTTGAGATTGGAGGCATGTTTAGCGGGCGAAGCTTTAGAATCGATCAAAGGTTTAAGATATTCTGAAGCAGCTTATGAGGCGGCTAAGTCAAGGCTATTGAGAAAATACGGTGGAAATTGTCGGGAAATTCAAAGTCATGTAGATGAGTTAACCAAAATGAGACCAATCAGAGAAGAAAATGCCAAAGAATTGGAAAAGTTTGCAGACATGCTAGAGCAGGCAGTAATTAATCGTCAGGAAAACAATCCAGCGGCGGATTTAGAAACAGGAACTATGTATGCCAATATCCTTGAAAAACTACCAGAGAAGCTATTGCCCCAATATATTTGCTGGGTAAAGGAAATCCAAAGAGTCGAGTCTCTCATTACACTCAAAGATTGGACTACCGAAGAGGCTGAATACCAGATTCAGGCCACTGAAATTAAACAAGGTTTAAAGTCAGGAAATACAAATGGGAAATTGCATGACAGAAGAAGTAAGTCCTATGGAATCAACCAAACTGACGATAAAAAGAAAGGGACAGGCACAACCGGCTGTTACACGGTAATCGAAATGGAACCAAGCCTCAGTTTCGTTCAGTGGGAAGCCAACCTCACGGAACCCAACTGCAGGGAATCCAGTCGCAAGGAATCCAGCCTCAGAGCATCCAGTCACAAGAAACTCAGCCACAGGCTAACCAGCCTCAACCAACCCAGATTCAGTTAACAAAAACAACTCAAGGAAGACGAGAAGTCTAGTTAAACAGAAATGACAACACTCTGGCACAGGGGACTCAAGGACAAGGCACTAGCAGTACACCTGGCACGGAGGGGGATGCTAACATCAATTCAACTATGCTCAGGATACAAGAAAAGACACAGGCAGACACAGTGGCACTGCGAACTGTTCCAGCAATCCTGAAGTATGGTAAGAAGAAAATTCTCGTAAATTGTTTCTTGGATGAAGGTAGTAACACCACATATGTTAATGAAGATAAAATTGAAGAGCTTGATGTTAAAGGGAAGGAGTCAATAACTGTGAACGTTGCTAATGATCAGCAAGTCAGTTTTCCTTCCATGTCATTCACAATTGGCGTAGAAAGTGTTGATGGGTGTGTGGATGCTAAGATTGTAGCTCAGTTCTCTGAAAAAATTTGTGGTGGGATGAAAGCAGTTGACTGGGTTAGGATAAAGAGCAACTGGCAACATTTACAAGACATACCATTCCCAAAGCTAGCGAACCGGGGCAAGATCATGTGTTGCTTGGGACTGATAACTATCATTTGATGTACCCCAAGAAGGAAGTGCTTGGTGGAGCCGGGAGCCATGTGCAAGACTATGCCCTCTAGGGTGGACTGCAGTGCGGAGGATAAATATGGAGAACACAGGAGCAGATCACAACACCAGTTTGTGTCATACGTATCACATGCAACAGTTTGGTGAAGTAACACCAACAGAAGAACAGTCTGATAACTTGAATGCGACTTTGAATTACTTCTGGGACCTAGAGACCATGGGGATCACACCTCTGAGATCCGTGATGACTTCTGATGAATCAGTTGGTTGGCATAAAGTTAGCTCCTCTACCAGTTCGAGAATGGCCATTATGTAGTAGCTGTTCCTTGGCGGAATGAGCGACCAAGTCTTCCAAACAACAGGCCTTTGGCCGAGAAGCGCTTAGAGTCCACAGAACGAAAATTGAAGAAGAACGCAGAAATAGCAGAGGCCTATCAGAAAGTTATTGAAGAGTATTTAGAGAAGAATTACATCCGCCAAGTGCCAATTTTCCAGTCGTGCGCACTGACAGGACCACACCGAAAACGAGGATCGTGTTTGATGTGTCAGCTAAGTTTCAGGGAAAGAGTTTGAACAGTGAAGCATTGCCGGGACCAAAATTGCAGGCAGACATCTTAAGTATTCTAGTCAGATTTCAAAAGGAACTTGTTGCCCTTGTGGGTGATGTAAGTCAAATGTATCATCAGCTTATCCTACCTCTGGAAGACAGACCACTGCACAGATTTCTATGGAGGAATTTGGATCAGAGCAAGGAACCAGAAGTCTATGAATTCTTGCAATATGTGTTTGGAGGGTGTTATTGTCCTTTTTGTGTGCAGTATGTATGACAGAAGCATGCGGATGATCATAAAGCAGAGTACCCTCTAGTTGCTGAAGTTGCATCTGTTGTTACATGGATGACCTCATGCCCTCAGTGGAGACGGTTAAAGCAGCAAAGCAGATGCAACAGCAGTTAACCGAATTTGGCGATAAAGCAGGATTTCACATTCGCAAGTGGATATCTCAGAAGCCTGAAGTTATCATGGACATACCTGAAGCTGATCGAGCCACAAAGGTGGAGAGAGTTCCCAGTTACGAAGACCTTGGAAGTAGTGTGGATAGTTCAAGAAGACAAGTTCTCATTTTCCTTTGTCCCACCTCCAGACGAATTGGTGTTAATAAAGAGAAATGTGTTGCAGAAAACTGCCTCTATTTATGACCCCTTCGGATTTCATGCGAGTTTCCACTGGACACTAAAGACCATGCTGACGTGACACTTATTGAGGCCCTCACTGAATGCTACAACAATGCTGGACACTGGAGCACTCGCCAACAAATCCTTTCTATTTTGGCTGACAAAACTAGCTTTAAAATGCTGAAGAAATGGATTCCTGATCTGACACGCTATAGGTTCAACATTGCCAGACATCACCAACTTCTCCATGGTCGTGGAGCCGTGGTGCTGACTACACAGCATACGTGGATGTATGTAGCGCCAGGGCAGCTAAGCCACTTCCTTAACTTCATTACAAGTACACACATCATCCAGGACCTTCCTTTGGGTGAGAAAAAGCTGAAACCATCATCTAATGAAGAACTGATGATACCGAATGTCATACGAAGTGTCATTCCAGCACAGATCATTTCGCAATAGGAGGAGCTATGCAGTGAAGAGGGTTTCAAACCAATGGGACGCAGTACTCGCTACAGAGTCCTGCTTGTCTGAGAAAATCATTACAGGGATTAGACTATGTTGATGCACAGGGGGCCAAGGCATTCAAGGAACTTGAGCTACAATCCCAGACAAAAAAGTTGGGACACAAAGTAAGTTCTCCCCTCCCCCCACTTTCAATGTTGATAATCAGGTGATTTTTTCCCCTTTTTGATGGAAAAAATGCTATATTTTCCAACATTGATTAGGGGGGAAGGGGGATACGTGATACAGCTAGTGTCCCAACTACTTTTGGCCAGGATTGTAGCTGCTGAGAAACTTGGTGATGACTGCAGCCTGGGTCTGTCTTGGGCTAAAGATAAAAAAGAGTAGCTAATTTGTATCTCAAAGGGGATTTCAAGGTAACCTTGTTTTGTTATTGTAATTGTAAGATGTTGCATAGATATGTAGAGAAACTGGACATAGACAATAAATCAATGTTCCAAGAATCGAACCAATTTATATTAAAAACGAATTTCAACATTTCATAGAAGATTGCTTCAATGTTACCTAATTTTACATAATTTGATTTTACTTCATCATATGGCTTGCATCTATAATCAATATAATGTGCACTGTGATTGGCTAATTTTATGCAATATTCTGCGTAAAGGGCACGGACTGATTATGGGCCTGCAAAATAAAGCAAAAGGAAGTTAAAAATTAAAACTATTGCTTTTTTTTCTGAAACCTGTAGCGGCTGAATTGAAAATGATGCATGGACACTCTTAGAGTGAATTCTATTACCCTGACAAGCCTTTGTTTGTTTGTTTTTGTTTTTGTTTTTACAAGCCATATAATAAACTACTGTTAACCTTGAATGTTCGGTTAATAACTAGTCAGCATGGCAATAGTAATTGTATCATACTCAAATTAAAATAGCTACAATGAATACAATGAAAGATTGGATATCGGAAATAAAGGCTATGTATCAAAAAGAGGGCTTATGCTGTAGTTACCATTAGTAGTAAAGAACACTTTCAACAAAAAATAAAATATTGGCTTCTTTTGTATTCATTCTCAGGTCCATGTTTTCCAAATGCTCTGCTGTCCCTGACCACTGTAGAGCGTATGCTCTGAGTGATCCTGACGACCCAAAATATTCCGTGACTTGTGACCACGTCCACTCTGACAGCTGTGGCCGCTGCTTGCTTGTTTCGTCTGTAGTGAGAGATATTAAAGAAGGCTTAGTAACGGCTAAATGCTCTGACAATGAAAAAGAAAAATTGGCTTTTGTTATTCCCCAAGCCAAGCAGAGCATTGAATGCTGGAGGGCTCATTTATTGCGGTCTGTAAATCAGGATGAATGCAGACTTGACATCTTGAGCAGTCTCAGCGCCTCGTCCATTCTTTTAGTGCTTGACTGGGCGATATGAAATATCTTCCATGTAAGTACCGGGAAAGCCAGTCTGATTGGTTTGGGAAAAGAGGTATATCGTGGAATGTAGCGGTGGCAATGAAAAACAACAGCGGTGAAATGGAGATTATGACATTTGTTCATGTTTTTGAGTGCTGCAGGTGCTGCCATACTTAATAACGTCTTCATTCAGCTCAAGACTATTATGCCAGAACTGCAGACCGTATATATTCGAAACGACAACGCTGGATGTCATCACTGCACGCACGCAGACCCTGATTATAGCTCCTCAGATTGGCAAACGTCATGGCCTTCAGATCTCTTGGATTTACTTTTCGGAGCCACAGGGAGGAAAGGGCACTTGCGATCGCAAGGCAGCCACTACAAAGTCGCACATGGCGGAATATCTAAATTCTGGACACAACATTGAGACTGCTGCACAGATGAAGGAAGCTATCAACTCTTCCAGGGGTGTGCGCGGCGTACCCGGTAAGTGTGAAGGTGTGCAGCCCTCCCATTGTTCCATCCAACAAGAGTTTCAAGGGGGAGAAAGCGAGCTTTTTTCGTGCTCTAGAGCACAAAACTCTCTATGACAAGGCTATGATAGAATACACCTCTAATCTGGAATGTGGCGCGAGTAACTGCCCAATGGTCTTGGAAGTAAGTAGACCATCACTACAAACTGTGCCCAGAACTCTTCCGATGGGATGGGCTCTGAAATCGACACAGTCCCGTCACACGAAGTTTACTGAAAACCAAAAGCAGTACCTTAATGCCAAGTTTCAAATTGGAGAGAGAACAAGGAAGGAAGCTGACCCGACTGAAGTCTCTAAAGCCATGAGGACAGAAAAAGACAGCAACGGGGAGAGACTATTTAGCTATGAGGATTTTCTCACAAGCCAGCAAATTAGCAGTTACTTCTCTGGCCTTGCTGCTAAGAGAAGTGTCGAGGTAGATCAGCCTGATAGTGAGGACGAGACTCCAAGAGAAGACTTTCAAAGTGTACTTCGTGACAAGGTTTTGTCTGGAGTCAGCATTCAGTATTCACATCCAATCACATGACTCCTACAACATTTGTGAGTTAGTGTTAAACTCCAAGCTTGGTTCCTTTTCTGTATCAATGTTGCAGGGTATCTGTGAATCTTTTGGTCTTGACATATCAGAAATTACAGTCAAAAGGAAAAAGCCATTTCTGACCTTGCTCTCAAACCTGGTACAAGGCTGTAGCTGTAGCAAGCACTGGTAACTGTATACAATATTTGTTATTGCTGCCTGGCAGCTTGATTTTTTCGTATCTGGCCTCCAGATGATCTCATCATTTGTTGGCGAAACATCGCATTATTTGACAAATGATTATGAAGTATAGTGATATGAATACTTCTATTATGGACAACTCATATCTGGAATTGGAAAAATTTTGAGTTTTTGCATTTTTGCTGCTAATTTTCGATTTTGTTTGATCCTTGGAGACATTTGCTTTTAATTTGCAAGACTGAAACGTATCTGTTCTTAAACACACACTTTTGTGTCTGGTATCTAAGTTAGTCGTTGGGAAGAATTTTAAGAATTGTTTGTACAGGCATGTAAGCTGAGTGAGACACAGTGGTGTAAAAAAACCACTTGTAAGCCAATTTACCGCAGGAAAAAGAAATCAACAAGTCAACCTCAAAATTCTGCCCTTGGCTTGTGGCCTTGGCCAGTATTGTTAAGATTTCGGTTACAGTTTTTCACTACATGTATATGGACTTCCCTAACATCTATAAGTACACATGCAAAAATATTATACAAGTTAAAGGGAACTTTGGTAAAACAAGAATAATGATAAAAGGAAAGAAAATAGTTATACATGTAAATAGCACAACTCAGCAAGAAGACTGGTAACCACTATATTTTCATAGAGCTTTTCATTAATGAGCTTGGGCGGAAATAATAGATCTGTCTGTCACGGTCTGTCACGAACTATCACGCAATCTCACTTGATTTCGCGATTTTGTGCAAGTTTAAGCACTCTCTCATAGACCACAGTCTAATTTCCCCAGAGCAATAATCACACCAATTAAAAGCCCATCCCTAAAGGCGTTTGATCTCTAAGTTTCGTTTAATTTGTGATAAAGGTAGTAGGGTAAATAATTTTTGCAGGTTAGGCAGTGACTTATGTAAAAAAACATGGGGGTTTCTTTAAGATCTCGCACAATGTCAGATTTTTTTTTCAAATGTCATAGAAATTACAGTATACAACCTGGAAAAGTTGTAGAATAAGCTGATGGCATGTGGATATTGTCTGGTCTTATACTTGAGGAGCACCACTTCTCTTTAAAATTGTTAATTTTCAAGCCTAATTTTCACACATCTGGCCTTTAAATCTAGTATCGCCATTTTCCGCCAAAACAAAAATCTATTTGAGGAATGAACCACATATCGATGAATAGTTCAATATAGGCTACTAATAGCTGGAGTTTGAGCGAATTTAGATTTTCACATTTTTGCCGCTTATTTCTGATTTTGCTTGATTCTTGCTGACACTCACTCTTAAATGTTGTCTTTTGAGAACGTAAAAGCTTTTGCACAAGCTGCAATTATAACAACAAGCTGGGTCTAGGTGTGTTGACTTGTGTGAGGAGAACTAACTTGCAAAACGATCACCTGAGAAAATTACTAGAGACAATGCTTACAACCAAAATGGCTACAACACTAGACCACATGACAGGGGCTCAACTCTCGTGGACAAACAAATAAATAAAAAATAGGTCCACACCTGCATACTTGTGAGTGCATAGCGTCCTTTTAGTTTTTTGAATTTTACGAATTTTACAGCTTGAGGAAATTAAACTGAGCTGCTTATTGGAAACAGGCTTGTTCATCCTGATAGGATGCTGTTCAATACCCTTCTTCCTCACATTTCGTGCCACACAGTGTTTAGACGATAGGTGTGGGAGGCGCGGTGACCGCATGGTTAGTGCACTTGACTCCAGAGTGAGCAGTTCGGGTTCAAGACAGGCCAGGGACATTTTGTGAAGTATATATGAAATAATTCATATTTGTACTGCGGTTGTAGAT
>CM042753.1:20121547-20136547 GCA_022496165.2 Catalaphyllia jardinei
GCTTCGGAACTAAAATATCTGAACTGAAAACTGACTTATTCACGTAGCTTAATTACATAAGAAAGTGTCAATCAAAATCAATCAGGAAATCAAGTTAATTATTCATTATATTGACGAAACAATACACATCAATGACCTGCCAAGCTGTCTCAAAAACACGCACATCAGTATGTATGCTGATGATACAGTCATCTATTGCTCGGGTGCAAACCCAAAGGAGATGAAGAAGGCCCTACAAGAAGACTTAGAGCGGGTTGTAACTTGGATGGAAATAAATCGACTGGTTCTGAACAAAGAGAAAACAAAGGGAATGCTTTTCAGGACGAGACAAAGGCTGGAAGCCGTCGCAAACTTTTACATGGCCATAAGTGGTACCAATGTCGAGATGGTCAGTAAATTCACATACTTGGGCGTTACCCTCGATGAGGAACTGAAATGGAAAGCACACGCTGAAGATGTTCACAAGAAAGTATCCAAGCGACTCGGTCTCCTCAGACGAATACGCTCCAGTCTCACTTTACAAGCAGCACAAGCGGTATACAAATGCATTATTGAACCAATCTTTAGTTATGCAGACACAGCCTGGGGTGAACTACCCGAGAGCAGCATCACTAGTCTGCAACGATTACAAAATCGAGCCGCGAAAATCGTCACCTGTCAGAAAAGTACAAGGACAGCCCTAAATATTGTAAATTGGCCAGTTTTAGAAACACTGCGAAAGATACGCAAATGTATTTTAGTATACAAATGTTTACGGAATTTCGTTCCTATGTACTTAAAAAACTATTTTAAAGTAAACAATGATGTACACACTTATAACACTAGGCAGAGGAGAAATATTCACCCAAATAAAACAAACCTTGTTCTTGGGGGGCGAACTTTTAAGAATTCAGGACGTTAAGCTTTTAATTCACTGCCAAGTAAAATCAAAGAGGCAAGTCCTCTAGCAATTTTTAAACGCCTCCTTAAGGGACATTTTAACTGATTTTTTTTCCCTCCTGTAATTTTAGCAAATTCTACTTAACCTTGTAATTTTATTGTAAATGTGTATATGTAAGTCTTATTGAACCCAGGGCCTCTAAGGATACCAGCCTTGCAGCTGATTGGGCTACCCTGGCTAAATAAAGTTGTCTTGTCTCGTCTTGTTTCTGTGCGGTTCGGGAGCAACGAATTACAGGGCGATGAATGGAGCGAGTGAAAGAGGGGGGAGGGGAGGGGAACGGCGGAAGGAAACGCTTGCAGACAAACCCCTGGATTTTGAAAACCGCCCACACGCAAACAGAGACGTCATGCTGTCATAAATAAGCCAATGAAATCTTCGACCTTCCGCAGCGGAAATGAACCTTAAACCAAAACAAACTTTGAATTTGTCAAAATATGTCTAAGAAAGAGCGTTCGGTGGGAACGGAGAAATCTCGACGACTCCTGGCGATCAATGCAGGCTTTCAAAGTTAAATTTGGTTATTTATAATCGAGCTACATTTTTACTACATCCGTATAAAAGGAAGGACCGCAAGGATGAAGTTTTAGCACAAATCGGTGAGGAGTATTCAAGTCGCTTTGTATAATCCTTGTGCTCGTAAAATTCGAATTCAAAGTCTTTGATCACTGTATTTATTCAGTCAACTCCAGTAAAGAAGCAAAGAAGTATTTGCGGGAAACGCCAGATCCGCAAATCGGTTAAAGGTGTTATTATCGCCTGTGACAAAAACAACGGAAAGTCTTGGAATTTGGCCAGGAGAGGCTTCAAATATCCCTAATATCTGAGAGGAAAATAACGATAATCTTGAACAGTCTCTGGATAGAGATAATCATAATCGTTCCCTAGGCCGGCGGTCTCCGAGTAAAAGTTGTCCATAAAAACAACTCTGGAAATGTTCTCATAAGAACTCCTTGCGACGAGAAGACTATAAATCTTTAGGTGACAAAAACGGCTGGCATCCCGAAGCTCACTATAACAAATTATTCAGAATTATACCCAGATGTTCTAAATTCTGTCAACAAATATGCCTCTAATGAAATGTCAGAGTACCTACATGATAAAATCCGAAAGCATGCCATGTAACATGCCAGACGAAATCACTCTGTTTTCCCACGAAGTAGTGCCAATTTTCTGTCCCGTGGTTTATTATCTTGTTCTTGGCGCATGTGGCATTCAAGAAAGTGATATTAAAATTAAAGGAACAGCTACAAATTGTGTCGCAATTGCTTCAGCAATAATGTACAAGTTTCGAAATACCAAGCGTCGGCATTGCTCTACAGGATTTCTACCGTACTGTCGAAGCTCACGACTAAATACTCATTCCGTGAGAAACGTTAACGCTTTTTGTAAACAAGCTTTGAACGCGTCTTCCCCTTGTTTCCGGAACTCAGATCTTTAATTCCTTCGATCGATATATGTCAACAATGATCGACTAGCCCAGGGGTTTGTCCGCAAGCGTTTCCTTCTTTCCCCTCCCCTACCCCCATCTTTCTTTTTTCGGCTCTCGCCCCACTTTCCGCGCAGGCAAAATACCGAAAATCCCGTTCCTCGGTCTTTCCATGCCACCAAACCCCACGGAAACGCTTGCTACGCAGGCTATAGTTCTATATGTTCTGAGACTGAAATTGTTCACAGTTGGATAAACACAACAGGAAAGAGTCTAGATGTAACGCGCCTTCTGATTGGCTAAAAACTACAATGGTTCGAATAGTTCTGTCCTTGCAATTGGCTCAAAGTGAGCCATTGTTACATCTTACACTTACACTTACCCTTACCCTTACCCTTACACTTACACTTACACTTACACTTAACACTTACACTTACACTTTCAAAGGCCGATCGAGAATTTTTTTTTTTTGCAAAAGCAATTCTTCGCGCGGCACTATTCTCTGCCGCCTCGCCAGCCGAGCGTCTTCGCTCGGCTGGCTCGTTTGCAATTATTTGGAATGACTGCAATGTTGAAGACAAAACGGACTAAATATCAGTAGTTAAACTCGACAATACTGAACCAACGAAGGGCTAAATAAAAGAAATAATTTCGAGCTGATCACTGAACTACTATAACGTAATGCCAGCAGTTGATGCGATGGTCAACAAAACAGAGTTTTATGACCAGCTACAATTTTGAAGACCGATAAGTTTTTGCAACCTGTGACATTAATTCAGAATTATTCTCATCCTCACTCTCATATTACAGTGCATTATGTATAGGTAACCAAACAGTTTCAAGTTCAATTTGGAATTAATTTGCACGAGTGAGTTTTTCAAAAAGCTGACATTGCACGAGCTGGAAAACTCACAAGTCAGTTTTAAATGTGAATAAAATTATGTTCGGTAGTACATGTATGTTTTACGGCATTTTGTCTACAAAATTCCTGGCCGTCATTCGTTAAATATATCTGTGTTTCCTCTCCGCCGTCCTGTACATTCTCTGTATTTATTCCGCTATGTAAAATTGTGTCTAGTAAGGGAGAGTTAAAAAGACTGACCCCCGCTCAGCGGACTACCCACTGACCCCCACTCCGCGGACTACCCTACGGATTACTCCGCGGACTACCCTACGGATTACTCCGCGGACTACCCTACGGACTATCCTAAATAAGCAACCAAACTTTAACAGGGCAAAGAGACACAAGAAGCCTACCTGCTCCACCTACACGATCATAAAAACAGCCGCCATTTTCTTTTCACCGACTTCCTCGATCCAATTTTTTGTCATTTTAGCCCCATTTCTTCATCGGCCACCACCACACGCTGTTTCGATCGGTAAGCACTATTCAGGGCCCCCTGGCACTGTGAATATCAATCTCTTTAATCTGCTTCAAGTGTTTGCCATCGACATTAACATTTGCTAAAAAATATGAAATTAATCTAGTTCACCTGTTTGTAATGTAGGGGTGTCATCTTAGATGATATCTATTTCTCACAAGAAAGTATTCAACAGTCCATTCAGAAAACGGGGTTTTGGCATGTGGTTCCTGCAGTTATGATCATGTAGGTGGAGCAGGTAGGCTTCTTGTGTCTCTTCGCCTTGCTAAAGTAAATTAAGTTGTTTATTTAGGGTAGTCCGTGGGGGTAGTCCGTAGGGTAGTCCGCGGAGTGGGGGTCAGTGGGTAGTCCGCGGAGCTGGGGTTAGTCCAGGAGCTTGTTTCTCAAAAGCCCCGAAAACTTTTCGGGCCCGTAAAGCCATTTTTAGTTCATCTGCATCTGAAAACGGAGAAGTGTATACGCCTGAAACTTCTTGTATGAAGGGAACCTCTCTTTATATTAAGAATATGCGAATAAAACAGCTCCGTAATCGTTTGCTAGGGCTTTACGGTCCCGAAACGTTTCCGGGTCTTTCGAGAAACGGGCCCCAGGGCGGAAAAAGGAGCGCCCTGGTCAGTCTTTTCAACTCTCCTGTCTAGTAATGCCGTTTTGTCTTGGAAATTCCTGGCGGTCATTTGGTAAATATATTTGCCTTTAGTCTCAGTCATTCTGGATGTTGCCAGCCGTCATTCAGTAAATATGATAGTTGTGTTTAGTACATTTCGTCTTCATAATTCCCTGTCTATGGGGTTTCGATAAATATAGATGTTGAACTCTTCCAGGCATATTTTCGTTGAATTCGTCTTTAGCATTGGAGGCCCACATTTGGTTTCTAAATATATTAATTTTATTTTTCAGTCTGTTTTTCAAAATTTTTGAGCCGCCATTCAGAAAATGTTTATTTGCCTTTTCGGTGATGAAAATGAACAACATTTCTCACTCCACTTTCACATTGCCTTTTACATCAATTAACAGGCAGATTTGACCCTCAATTGTAATTGGTTTGAAATGAATGGACTCCAATTCTTTTGTTCTAAACTCATCTTGTGATTGACATAAAAAGTTTGGGTGGCCCCAGTTGAGCTGGTTACACTGTTTATTATACATTGTACTCGCTATCAGCATTCTGATTGGCCAAGAGCCTCCTGCTTATTTTGAGAATTGACGTGATTTTGTGGACAAGCATGATTAGGGTATAATCTGCTATCCAATTATATGTGCAGGTTGTACCTCGCGCAGTGCGCATGCGTAATATACCTTTGACTAAAGAGCACGAGCACTTGAATGAAGATGCGGCCGCTTGGTGCGTTTGTCCTTGTATTTTTAGAAGCACAAAAAAAAAACAACTTGCATTTCACACATATATTCCATAAAACAATGTATAATAAAACAATAATTGAATTCGGTTTTTGTGATATCGGGAGTAATCAAGGTCTCAGCAAGTGTATTTACACTTGCCTCGACCTTGATTATTCCCGATATCACAAAAACCTCATCCAATTTTTGTTTAAAATTACAAAATGATCAACCATAAATGTACAATTCTCCTACTGTATTCGACATGTATATTTACAGTCTGCAAAGCACTTATTTTCTTTCCTGCAATGGTTTGGGGCACAAACATGTTAAATGAATATCAAGAGAGGTTGAGGAGTCAAGGGGATAGAGTAAAGAAATGCCACAAAGCTCTTAAAGAGCTTGACGGCTTGTCATGCAGTGTTGTTCTACATTTACTATTTTGCCAATTTGAACCTTTTGGTAACCAGTTCTATTTTTGTTGGTCGCCTATGTGCCTTTTTGGTTGACTTTTGTTGCTCATCAGCACTTATAAGAAAAATTCAACTTGCAAAAATACTCAACTTTATTTTATAAACTTGCTATCTTGTTTTGGTGATTCATTGTGTGATTATTAGTCATAAAGCACATCCTTCACAATATTTTTAACATGATCTACAAACTGTGCTCACACACTTTGATGAGACTCCACTTCTCTGACAAGACCCTGTGAAGCACTTTTATTGGTCAAATACTATGAACCAACTGTCATGAATGAAATCATAATTCATGCCCTCAAGCACATCATTATCATTAATACTAAATAGGGTTTTTCACATGACATCACTAAAATTCAAACTACAAAACTATTGATCCTCCTAAAATTTTACTTTCATCATGTATAAGAGCAGCTGAAAACTACTGTAATATTCATATAAATGTTTGCTCTGAATGGGTTCTTGGTTTTGTGATAGACCACGCTTTTTTCGTGACATGGCATTTGCATGACGACCGAAAGAGCTGTCATGTTGGTTAAAAAAGTGACTTATTTCAGGAAATTTGTATAAGAAAAAGTATCGTTTTAATGTTTTTGAGTTCCTCAAGAGATACATTTATGCTTTTGTGGCAGATGTTTCTGTTGGTTTCCGGCTGCCATGTTGGTACCCATCTGGATGGGCACCAGCATGGCGTCTCCATACAAATCTCTATAAATTTGGGTAAAAGAATGTGATCATTGAATCACGCAACTTGTACTGTTCACTTATGGTGGAATCGATCACGCAACTTATGATCTGTTGACCCGTCAACATACGAAAAATCCAGAGCTTTATAGCGTGCGCTGTGGAGATGAATTTGGCTTGGAATTTAACTGGAACGGAGCGCTTAACCCTGTACTATGATTCTGTGGAGGAATTTGGGCGGCTGGCATGCTTTAAGTGTCTTTTTTTGCTTCGAGCAGGAGTGACTTCAGAATCAAATATGTAGCTTTTACTTTTCTTACGAAATAATAGTCTTTATTAAGAATTAATCGTGCAAAGAGAACTGCAACAATTTACAAATGTATTCAGACTCCACTCATCGATTTAAATCGACCCCGACTTTCTCTGTCCGACCTCGTAGCTCAGTCAGCAGAGTAACGGTAGATCTAATCCGGAGGTCGTGGGTTCGATTCCCACCGAGGTCAAAAGATTTTTTCTTTACCTCGTGTGGTTCCTTGATTCCCTTTACTAGGGCTAACGCCCAGTGGGTTATTCATGGGTTAAATTAGCACTTAAATTTACACTTCAGAGTTAATTCTCTGTTCCATTATTTGTGCTCATAGTGCTACGCGACACAACATTCATATGATTCTAAATAGCGTTTCGCGTTTGTTGTGGAAGAATTCTCTTGGCTTCGGGCATACTATAAGAACCTCGACTCACGGGCACGGTTCTTCAAAAACCTAGATACCCAGCAGTCAAAAATTCATGAATAATCAATACATTCAATTTCCACTAAAATGATCAGTGAAACCTCCCGAGACTATTTCAGCACTGTGAGCCTTGGTCGCAAACAGGAAGCGAGTTTTACAATGTTTTGGTTTTGCACAAATTGTACAAATTTCGTGTGACTCACGGGCACAATTTTTAAAAAAACTACATACCCGGCAGCCAGAGATTCCTCTCGTTGTTCCACCAAAATTTCTGTTGAACGAGTCAATACTACGCCATGTGCGATTACACAACAACTTTAATGCCTAATATGGACATACAAAATGGTCCAAAACTATGGCGTAATCTAGCTAACAATAGTTATCATAACATCTCCCCTTTTTTATAAAACAATATGACTGAGCAGAACTTACAGAAAGAAGTACTAGTAAGCTGCATAAAAAATACATATATTAAAAAAATGAAAGAAATAAAACAAAGAAATGTGAACAGCTTCTCAGAGTTCATAAAGTTCAGTAAAACAAAGTCCTTGAGTCTCTCTGACAGTTCAACTACTCTTTAAAGTTCAAGACACAAAGTCATTGAATCTCTTTGGTGGTTTCACTACTCTGGTACGTGTACACTTTGTAGGCATTGCAGGCATTGTAGGTGCAGGATCAGGAGGGATATCAGACACAGGATCAGGAGAGGTACAGGTTCCTGGATCAGGTAGGTTTGGACTGTTTCCTTTTGGATCAGGGGCAGCAGCAACAGGCTGTTCCTTGGCAACTTCTGAGGGCACTTTCTGGGCAGTATTAGATGCTGACTGTTCCTTATCCTTAAGAAAGTGTCTGTTTCGACGAACGTTATCACTCCCAGTGTTCACCAGATAGGATCTGTCAGATAGCTGTTCAACAAGGGTTCCAGCTTGCCAACTCTGTCCTTTTTTGAGAGGTGCTAATCGGACATTTTGTCCAACTTCTAGTTGTGGTAGTGGGCGTGCCGACCGATCATAATAGCTCTTTGCTTTCTGTTTTTTCAGCTCGATCTTCTTTTCAACACCTTCAACAACATGAGGGCGGAGCAGGGCTGAGTTGTTGGCATTAGTGTCTTTGTTCTTCGCGACATGCGTCTTTGTGCTAGACTTGATCCAATGGTTTCAACAGGTGTGTTTCTGTATTCTAACAGGGCAAGCTATGGATCTCTGCTATCCCGGAGGGATTTCTTGAACAAGTTTTTGGTGACCTTCACTACAGACTCTGCCTTGCCGTTGGCCTTGTGATGATGTGGAGAAGACGTTACATGCTTGAATTACCACTCTTCTGCGAATCGTCTGAACTCATGACTTACTAGCTGCGGTCCATTATCAGACACAAGAACGTCTGGGACTCCATGTCTGCTGAACTGTTCCTTTAAGAACTGTATGATGGTTGGAGAGGTCGTGTCAGCTACTTCTTGGACTTCTACAAAGTCTGAATAGTAATCTACTAATACGACATACTCTTTCCTATGAAGAGTGAACATGTCAAGGGCTACACGACTCCAGGGACGATCCGGAACTTTTGAAGTCTGCATGGGCTCTTTGGGGTTCCATGTCTGAAATTTTGCACAGACTGAACACTGCGAGATGGTTTCCTTAATTTCATTGGTCATCCCAGACCAGAATACTGAATCTCGGGCCTTTCTCAAACATGACTCAATGCCAAGGTGACTTGAGTGACTTCGTGCAATGATCTCTGGTCAAACTGTCTTGGGAATGGTGATACATGGCGTTTGAACAAGATGCCATTGTGCAGAGAGATTTCTTCCCGGTAGTTCCAGTAATCTCTAATTGGAATAGGTACCTGGCTTTTCTGTTTAGGGCATGCTACCAACACGGTGGTCTTCAGGGTCTGGAGAACTGTACCCTGTTCTGTTGCTTTCTGAAGCTGTGCTAGCCTTTCACTGGACACAGTTAGTGAATCCAAGGGGTTTAAGGATTTAACCTCCAATGCAAACACTTGAAACTCTTTGTCTTCCTCTCCCTGGCTGGCGAGGTAGGCTCTTGAAAGATGATCTGCTATGTACATCTGCGAACCGGGTTTGTAAGTGACATCCAGATTGAACCGTTGCAGGCGGAGTAGCATCCTTTGCAATCTGCACGGGGCTGCTAACACTGATTTCTTGAAAATGGCTTGAAGAGGCTTGTGATCAGATTCTACTGTGATCTTTTCTCGTCGGGATATGTACTGGCTGAACCTCTGACAGGCAAACACGATTGCAAGGCACTCTTTCTCTGTTTGAGCATACCTTCTCTCGGTTGGTGAGAGTGTTTTTGATGCAAAGGCTACCGGTTGACCGTTCTGAAGAAGGACTGGGCCCAATCCTTTTTCGCTTGCATCACATTGAAGGGTGACTTCTGCATTGCAATCATAATACTTGAGAATGGGGTGATTAACCACAAGCTTCTTTACTTCCTTGAATGCTGTGTCATGCTGCTTGGCCCATGTGAACTTAGCATCCTTAGAGGTCAAGTCCCTTAGAGGCTGCGAGTCGCGCAAGAAACCTTGAGAGATAGTTGACGAACCCGAGAAGACTTAACACCTCTTGTTTGCACGATGGCTGAGGCATTTCCTCTACAGCTTTTACTTTCACAGGATCTGATTTTAGTTCTTCCTTAATGATGACGTATCCTCACTTCAGGTTTCCTCAGTTCCATCTTCCTGCTGTTCAGGCGGAAGTTTACTTTACGTGCTCTTTCTAACAGCTTGAGTAGGTTCTCATCATTATTGCGGACAGCTTGCTCTTGTGTTTCTCCAAATCCCATGACTATGATGTCGTCTCGGATCACTTAACACCTTCCAAATCGGCCAGTTTCTCCTGAAGGGTACTTTCAAACTCTTCTGGAGCAAGGCTTACGCCGAAGGGCATTCGAAGATAACGATAGCGACCAAAGGGCGTCCAGAACGTTGTCAATTTGCTGCTGGCTTCATCAAGACTGATTTGATAAAAGCCGTCTTTTGCGTATAGCGTGCTGAATATTTTGGCTTTGCACAACTTAGGCAGCATTTCCTCAAGCGTAGGCATTTGGTATTTCGGACGCTGGATAACTTTATTCAGTTCTTGAGGGTCTAAACAAATGCGGATCTTCTTTGGCTTAGCTACCACAACCATATTGCTTATTCACTCTGTTGGGGCTGTTTCTTTTACGATGATGCCTCTTCTTTCTAGATCGTCCAAGTAGTATAGGAGTTGGGGGTCTGAGCACACTTTTCAAAAACATAATCCAAATATTGAAACAAATATAAATCAAAAATCGGATTCAAATTTCAGAAATATAAAATCTGAACCAAGACCAACACCCGGGACATCAGTCTGGAACCAAATCATGAAAATTATGAAAACTATCTGAAAAAATCTTATATTTATTTTTAACCGACTTTTGTGACCGACTTTTGTGACCGACTTTTGTGACCGACTTTTGTGACCAACTTTTGTAACCAACTTTTGTAACCAACTTTTGAGATTATGAAAATTATTTATGAAAATTTTTAATATTCTTATGTCCGTATGCATAGCTTGCTAAACACGCAATACTTTGAGCCGTTTAAGCTGGCATCCTCATGTATATATCTTTTATCATCAAAACAGCTGAGTGATACTTTATTGATTTCATAACTACCAAGCTTGTGGTTCTCGCTTGTAATTGTTTTCATTTTGTGAAACATCTGTTTATTATTTAAGAGTGTATCTTTATAGTTTTCATGTGTGATGTTTTTCTTGATTCATTCTTTTTGATTCCCTTGGCAGTCTTTCCTCCCTTCTGATCATCTTTAATATAGCTATATATTTTGGATCGTAGACCGACGAATTCATTAATGGGGACTCCTGCTGCTTCATCTTTGAATTTTCCGATTACTTTTTTATTTGTCTTATCAAAATACGGCGAGCTCTCGGGATAGTCACTATTATCAAACTTATGCTTATCATTCCAAAAGTCTTGGTATACATCACCAGCTTCAATTTCATAAGTCAAGCTGCCTGTGTCTGTAAATAGTAGTTCGGCTTTGTCTCCATATTTCTCTTTGATATGGTTATAATGGAAATCATACATCAATGTCTTGCTGAGATCCAAGATACACATCCCCACATATGCTGGTCTATTCAGAGTGAGGGTTTCTTTGATTTTGTGTACAGCCACCAGATTTTCATTGAAGATCTTACTGCTAACATAGGTTGGCTTACTGGTTAATTTTAACAGTTTCTTCTTATCAGTTACCAATCTCACATCCACTCGCTTTCTAATACTTTCCATCGTTTTTCCGAATACGCTGTTATTCATCAGCTTGAAGAAATCCTTTTCAAAAGCATTCTTAGCATTTTTCCGTTTCTCAGTATTGAAATAAATATACTGTTTTAGCCAAGGGGCTTGATTGAACTTTAGTACTCGATGGACTTTAGTGACCTTCAAACCAAGATCCATATATAATTGGAAGTTCCTGTAATGTAAAACGTACTTTTCCCCAAGGTTGGTATAAGCTTGTGAACCAGACCGGTTGATATATTATATTTCTCAGATATTTTTCTGCAGTAATCAGATAGCATATCATATGTTACTTCCACCTTTTCTGCTGCTAGTAGATAATCATTGTGTAGATCGTGTAATTTTTTGGGATACTTGAGATCTACTTCTAATATCAATCCTTTATCACTGTCTTCCTCATACTTAGCCAAATCTAATTTATCAATTTGTTTTTGTGTCATCCATCTGAATCCACCTGTTGGGAGATACTGACTCATAGCCCAACCGTATAAATTATTTGCATCAAGATACATAATATGCTTTGATGGTGCTTTCTTATTGTATTCTTTCATATATTTATTATTTGCTTTACCGTAACGATTAGCAATATAACTAATACCACCACGCATGCCTTTTTCAATGAACTGAAACATATCAATATCAGTCATAAGCTCTAATTCAATGCCAGTCATCTTTAGCATGGCATCCCACGACAAACCTGGAGAGGTGAAATAATGGCATGGGTCTAATTTATAATATTCCAAACATGTTTTCCTGAAATTCTCAAATACATCTGCTATCTGCTATACATCTTTGTGTTTTGTTTGGTTAAACATGAATCTGTTGAAATCTTTGATTAAAACATGTTTATTTTCATTTTCTGTTATCAATAATAAATTCATATGTCTGTCATATTTTTCTTTTGAAACTTAGACAGGATATGGTTGTTTGTTTTCATATCCATATACATTGATATTGATTTCATTTTGTTTTTCAATTTTGTTGTATTGCTCATTGGTTACTGGGAATTCAATTCCTGAATAATCTAAATTTTTAACATATTCCTTGTCTGTTTTTTTAATCCTCTGGGGGTTCCTGTCTTGAGGATTTAAGCACTTGATGTGGCACCATCGGAAGCATTCATTGTCCTCATTTTTCATATTGATCAACCCCTTTTCATGATGCCTATGTTCTTGTGGTAGTTCAATATATGATGAGCCATTCATTGGTTGATACTTTACAGTATTGAGATAATGATTGTCAACGGATTCAATAGTCCAACCAGAACCTTCAGAAATCCATTGAGCTATCATATTCAGGATTTGTTGTCTTGATAACTGCAACGCTTCTGGTTTTTTTGTGTTATTGATGATGGTAAGAGGTTTGCTATTGAAGTATGCGGTTTTGTATATTATTTCATCTTTTGCTAATTTTTTGAAAGTTACCACAAGTGTTTCAATGAATTTTAGACCTTTCATAGATGTAAGCATCCTAACAATATGATATTCTACGGCTCTTCTTGTGTTTTGCAGTTGCTCAAGAGGATCTTTGTTGTTTCTAATGCTGATTTCGAAAGACTTTGTAACCCTTTAGGGCTCTAGCAGTTTCCTCTATTTTGGTCCTTAGTAATGGTACTGGTTTATTAGTCCTTGACAATGGGACTGGTTTCTTAGTCCTTGGCAATGGGATTGGTTTATCCCTAAATTCTGATGGTGGAGTAATAATATTGTTTTCATAATCCTGCACCATCTGTTTTACATTTTTCCTCAGAGCTGGGATTGGTTTGTAATCATTCCTGGGCTGTTGTTTTATATTTTGCTGGGACAACAGTTTTATTTTCTCGTTCTGCTTCAATAATAAATTGATCAGTTGAGATTTATTTAGTTTTGAGAGATCGCAGGTTTTCATATTATAATTGGTTTGGATAGTGCCAAATCTTTAAACCCTAATGGAAAATGAAAAAATATTTTTTTTTAATGAAAATGATATAAGGATTTGTTATGTAATTTATATATTATGACAAAAATTATAGTTAACGATTGCGTTTTTACCACTCATCCAATTTATAATCTATATGCTGGATCTGAAGATGGAAACATCATACATATAATCAAACAAATACCCAACAAAGGGAACAAGATTCATAATGGTTACATGTGTTGTCGTGTGAGAAAACATGGTCAATCAAGTCAGAAGGCGTATTATGTCCATCGATTCATATATGAATGTCACAATGGATTGATACCTGAGGGAAGAGATTGACCACATTAATAATAAAAAAGATGACAATCAGTTAAGTAATCTCCAGCTTATGACACCGCGAGAAATAGTAAGAAATCAGCAAAAGACGGAGATTTCTCATATGTTTCACAAAATCGTAAAAATAGGAAATGCGTCAAAGCAATTAAGAAGAAAATTTTAAAGAAAACGACAACACTCTTAAATTTGTAAAACATGTTTCGACAGAAACTTCTGTCATCTTCAGTTGATAGATTTACAAAGCGTTAGAAGTTGAATTTATAAGTAGGAAAAATGCTAATTACATTAGTAACAACGGAATGTACATAAAACGTGGCAATGTGAAAATTAAAAGGATAACTTCAGATTTACGTGATGCAATTGCTGATTCAAAGAAGGTTGTTCTCTTCGAATGTGAAATGCCTCTTTTATCTTAAGTTGAAACGTGGTAGAGGCGTGATCTAAAATGTCAAAACAGTCCACTGAACACAAGGCGTGACAATGTTCAGAATTCTCTAAGTGTTTGAAAATGTGAGAGGCCCTGTCACTGACTAAATGCTCGTGCACGCGTGTGGAAAAATGCCGGGTTGTTTCGCCGACATAAAGAAGAAAGATTAAGAAGAAACCAATGAAGCCTCATATTATTACAGCATTTATGCAGTCCAACAGCATCTTGATATAAATCATGGGATAATCAAAAAGGTTTGCGAAGGTTATTATGGTTACAAATCAGGTAAATCGAAGAAAGATGGTCATTATTATACATTTGAATATATTAAACAAGAAGACTTACCAACTAATTACAAAAAATCGGCTAATATCAGACCGCGAAAGGTATCAGACGAGGACAAGAAAAAACACCGATTGGAATGGTGGAATAAAGAATACAAATGTCCTAGATGCAGTAAAGTCATCAAGAATAACACCAAGTATTACCATAAGAAACATTGCAAAAATAGCCAAAAGTAATTATATTTTTGGCTACCATTAATAGCAAAAATCAGTATTTATAACCGTAATTCGCGATATAATATGATAATCATACTATATCGTCTTATCAATATACGATTACATAACTTATGCTTATATCATTTTCATATATTTCCTAAATCCTTCATTGGAATCCAACTGTTGAAATCATCACTGTATCCCTTCCACTTCACTAAAGCTTGTTTCTTCTTGTAATCCCTGCGAATGACTTTATCAATGCGAAAAACATCCTGTTTGGCTTTCAATAATTCAGATTCATAGAAACTCCCTTGAATATCTTCACCTCTGAGATCTCTTACTTTATACGTTATTGGATTAGTGTATTGGATCTTATCAACTGTGAACACTTCTTCTGTCCAATTTGGTGTATAACCCTTATCAAACACATTCCGTTTATACTTGGATATTCGGACCTTATCACCTATTTTAAATTTTGGTTTCTGTTTTGATGTTTTCATATCTCCATATAGATTGAAGTAAACTGTTCCCTCATTCGTTTTCTTTGAAGCTTCAAC
>CM042753.1:20146547-20159047 GCA_022496165.2 Catalaphyllia jardinei
AGAAGGAATAAATGATGTCTGTATCTTGACCGTCTACAAGTGAATCATTGATGAGGTCGCAATGAATATTAAGAATGTCTGTGTCTTGACTGGGATTAGGTACCTTTGGTCCTATATTCTGTTCATTTTTCAATATTTCTTTATTAAACCCAATTAGTTCATTGAAATTGCTTGCAGTTAAATCAAGTTGATAATTCTTGGCTAATGTGAGTGTGACCCTAAATGTTGTATTATCGAATTCGAGAGTGATAGGATACTCATTATTATTAGCATCATCTTTGACAATCTTCGTTATGTCCTTGATGTATGTATCAAAGTCAGTATAGTTCCAGACTCCTGCTGGGAAAGTGATGTTGCGAAATGTTAAACCGTTATCAGAGCTGTACTTCATTAGTTGATTGTTGTATGATGAATTTACATTGAACCATGTGAATGACATGTTAATGATTCGATTCAAACCAACTACATATTGAGAATTGCTATCCAATATTATGGGCCTGTTGAATTTGGTTATAAAATTCTGAGGAGTGTTGTTTCCTTGATCTTTGACACTGTATGATGATAAAACAATCTCGCGATCCATGTATATAATAACTTTACACAATTATACTTTGAAATACTGATTATACAGTTTATTATACTGCGGTCTATTTATTGTTGACATTCTCAATAATGTGTCCAGTATACTAACTCCTGTATTTCTCATCTGAATTGATGTGTTGCCTGCAACGGTTTCACCAATGATCAATTCTAATTTCTTGAGAAGCTGTTTGGGATCGTTGAAAAACATAAGATTCCCACCTCTCTGTCTTCTTCCTCGGCCTCTAATCCCAGAACCTTTTATTGTTTTCAGTTTTTTACTATGATGAGTAATATATTCATTCAATACAGCTCTTGCATTATCTATCCGTTTGTTATTCATCTGCCTCTCAGCTTCCGATATTTCCCCCTTTTTGTATTTTTTTGTAACACCTGACTTATAACCTCCAAGTTGTCTCCTCCTAAATACCGCATCCTTTATTATTTTATTTAGATATTTTTCAGCTTTTTGGTTTGTCATTTCCGGCTGTTTGAGAACATTATTAACACTCTCATAATTCGTTAGATCTAAATCCTCCAACGTTTCTTGCGTTATATCTTCAACATATATTGTATAATCAATTTCTTCATCTTCATCATATTCAGGTGGCTGCTCCAGTTTGGTTGACTGCTCCGGAAAATATTGGGGATCGACATGAATCTCCTTCTTCCCTTCCAAAAGATCCGCCAACGATTCTTCATATGTTGGTGGTTTTGGTACTATTTGTTTCTCCTGCTCTGGTGGTACATAATCACCATAATCAATCAGACCTTCTACATCCATGTCTTCATATGGATCAACTTCAGGCATATAGTCAATACCAGGCTCATCTTTCTTTGGTGGTCTTTTTCTCCTTTGAGGCATCCTTAAATCCAAATTACTGTCAATTACATCATCTAATTTACTTGTCACTGGTTTGAATACCTTTTCGAATTATGATTGGCTTGTCTCCTGACCGGTTACATGTTGTGTGATTGGATCATGGACATAATTAATTTTATTCCCTAGTTTGGTTTTACTCTTTGCAAGTTCTTTCCATTTAAGCAAACTAATTTGTTGTTATATTATTACATTATACAAAAATAACATATCATATATAAAAAACAACGTTGAACACCATGTTAAACACCATGTTGAATTAATATACCAATATAATATAATGAGAATACCGAATTATGATGTTGAAGACGATGTGGTCTCAAACTTCAGACAACTATACGATTTCATGCCTCATCAGTGTTTTCGGATACTGATTTGCGGTCCAAGTGGTTCAGGGAAAACAAACACATTAATGCATATGATCTACAATCTGCTATATTTTGATAAAGTTTATCTGTATGCCAAAAATTTAGAACAGTCTAAGTATCAGAATCTCATGGATGTCTTTCAGCCGATAAGTGATGAGGTTGGTGATGATGTTATTGAAGCAAGAAATGATGAAATTATTCCAGTTCAAGATCTTGACTCTGACTCACAAAAAATCGTTATTTTTGATGATTATGTATGTGATAAAAACCAAAAACCATTAATCGACTATTTGATACGAGGACGGCATAAAAATTGTAGTGTGATTTATCTGAGTCAAAGTTATTATAAGACGCCTAGACATCAGACTGAATTGTTCTCACTTCTCTATTTATGAGTTTCCAAGTGCTAATGAGAAGAGTTTAATTTGTCGTGAAAACAGTATTTCAAAAGAATCATATGAAAAAGCAACCAAGGAACCATATTCCTTTGTTTATATCGATAAGCCACGAAAATTCACCACCAAAAATTTCAATGAAAAAATATAATATATTAATATAAATGAGTTATTCAAACGGACTTTTACCTTCATCATCATCAACCATTGGTAAACGTGGACTACCTGGGTTACCAGGTGTTGGATTCAATTTAACAGATGATGGTAATTATGATATTGAAGGGAAGCGATTAACCAATATTGGTGAGTCTACTGGCGACAATGATGCAGTCAGTTTAAAAGTGTTGAAAGAACATACTAAAGTCAGTCAAAATAGTTATCATTTACAACCAAGTTTCCGATTTTATAAAGACTTTGGTGACAAAAGCCAATTAGAAGTAGGAACGCCGCCTAATACATCTCCAAACCATTTCTTTCAAAATCATAAGACGCATAATGATGCTTATATAATTGAGAAAGAAGGTGATGATACTGGTATTGGTGGAGAAGCATGATCAAGTATTAAAATGAAAGGCAATCAACTTGAGAGTGGTAGTTACACATCCATTCTTGAGATATTCGTAATCGGAGACACTAGCAGTTTCCTTGTTGATGATACAATAATTGTTAATGTCCACGGTGGCAGTCATTTCGTTATGAAAACATTTGACAGTGATAAAATTGATGGTAAATACACCAAATCAATCATTCAATTCACAACTGATGGAGAGGGTGGTGAAGATGATGGGATAAAATTCTAAATTAGATATTATGGTTCTCAATACAATAAAAACATTAAATTTCTGTTTTATTCAAGAGTGGTGAAGGGTAAATACTCAACCACTTTCAATCACACTATTTTTGATGTCAATGATGTCCAGGATAATCACAAGATTCTATATTTTGAGAGTTTGAATCTGAATAGTAATCTCATCAGCAGTTTAGGTGATCCTGTAGATGACTCTGATGCCACTAATAAGAAGTATGTTGATGGAGAAATAGCAAAAGTTCATGTTGATACTAATGTCTTGAAACTAGATGGTAGTAGAAAAATGACTGGTGATTTAGATATGGATAGAAATCACATTCTATCTGTGGAAAATTTAGATGATCATAAGGTTGATGATGTTTTGGAAGTCAGAGCTAGAGATTTGCGAAGTGTTGTTAACAAAGGATATCTGAATGAGAATTTTATCAAAATAGTGGATAAAGACGGTAAAGAATATTATGATCTCAAACAGAATATAATAAAAAATTGTGAACCTTACTATGATGGACTTTTTGATGATCCTAATGACATTGTCAGTAAAGCTTATGTGGATGCTGAAATCAGTAAACTACCAAAGTCTCCCACAAACTCTCCCGCAAATCTCTTGAAATAAGATGAAAGCAGAGCAATGACAGGAGCTCTGAATATGGGTAATAATGATATTGATAATCTAAAGACCATTGTTGAAGACGATGGAGAAAATCCAAATTATGATCAAATAAAGCATAAAGCAGTTAACTTTGAATTGTTAAAAAGTACCAGAGATTATGTCATCCGTACTCTAGCTGAAACTGAAGCAGATTTACTTCCAAAAGATGGTAGTGAGGTTATGGAAGGTGATTTAAATTTGGGCCAATCACAGTATCATTAATCTCAAAGATCCACAACCATCAGACAGTAGTTATGCAGCTTCTGTTAATTTCGTTAACAAAACTATCAATGATAGTAATACAATCATAAATGGTATAATTGAAAGAAAAAAAAGCGTCTGAAATACATTCCATAGAGTCAATCAATAAAGAAAATGTCTTCAAAAGAGTGATGGATAATGATGAATTCAAAGAAGATGATGATGATATTCATAAAATTGGAGTCCAGAATAAAGATTTTCATTCAGTGAATAAAAAAGCTTATGAATTCACAATTGATTATGATTCAAGTATAGGTTATTATAGTACCAGATTGTCAATCGATTTGGTTTATTTACCCACCGGCTCTTACACAATGGTTTACGAAAAATATGTTGAAGATGGTATCACAATTGATGAAATAAATGCATCAAGTGGATCTCTATCTGTAGGAAAGATCAATTCCAGAATAGATGGAACTAAGACACGTAGCATTATCCATTTTTCAAAAAACATTTTAAACCCTAGTTGTGATGATCTAGATATTGACATCAGATTAAAAGGTAAAAATGATCCCCAAACCACTATTTATGTCGTTGTTTACGGTGTTAAAGGTCAAGTCAATAATGTTCAAGTCAATCTTTGGGATCGATTATTTTTTTACGATTTGAATAATATAAAATTTGAATTGTCAATTGATATGAAGAATAAAGACATCAAAAATGTTAGAGATTTATCAATAAATAATAAATTAGATATGAAAAACAGACAAATAAAAAATCTTGAAGGTGGAAATGAAAATAATGATGCCGCAAATGTAAAACAGTTGAATGAAATGGAAGATGATATTGTAAATTATATTTCAAGTGAAATTACAAAAGTAAATACAGAAATCGGAAAAGTAAATACAGCAATTGAAAATATCAATACAATAAACGGTTATTATTATTACACAAATGAATTAAAACATAATAATCAAAATTATATAATGTTTTCATCCCTTTATAACTCTTACCCTTTCCAAATTAACAAAAGATTTGATGATACTTTTCAATTATATATAAACTTAGTTGGTTATTATCATATGATATACACTGACAATTATAAAGGAAGTAGTGGTAAATTCATTATTAGAAATTCGTTTCTAAAGATAATGTATTCTTTATCAATAAATTCTCAATCAAATTGGACACCTATAACAATCAACATAGTACTAAAAATTGACTATGTAAAACCACTTGATTATATTACTCTTCAAATATTTTTAGATTCTGATGATAAATCTCTAATTTTTGATGGAGTAGGACACAGCACATTTTACATCAAATACTTACACCCTTAATTTAAATATCTAAACAATTAATATATATGAAAGAGTCGCGAAAAAGCATATTCAACTGGAATCATATTTCAGATGAATTAACAGAAGAACAGGTAGATGAATTAAAATCTTACAACCGAGCATATCATAAAAAGTGTTTTGCTTACAAGCTGGCATTGAAACGTTTCAAAGAATGGAAATTATTGGGGAATTCATTATCAATCATATTTGCATCTGGAGGTTTAGCAAGCAGCATAGCGACTGGCGGCATCAGTTTGATTGCAATCAGTACAGCAGCACTTTTAATTCAGGGTTGGATGTCTCATAAAGCCCATGATCTTAAGATCCAAAATTGTACTTATGCTTACCAAAGCTATCAACATCTTCTGAATGAGATAAAGGATATGATGAGAAGTGGAAATTACAATTCATCTCAAATTTATAATACAATGAAGAACATTTATGATTATGTGACAGACAACAGTCCCATTATTGATAAGTATCTCAGTAAATACGATGAAAAATTTACTTGTTAATTATCAACTGAATTTTGTCACCAACCAATGATAGAACATTTTTCCAAAATTGTTTATAATATTTGATTGTCCTCTTCGACTTCGTTACTTGGATATCTTTGTAAGGAAGCCTGAGCAGCTTGAAGAATTGCTTTATAATAAATTTAATACTTATCATCCGTTTACGCTCATTATTAACCTTATGAAGAACACTATCAATCTCAATGAATACTTTGTGAATCTGCTTCCTTTGATTATAAGTCAATTGGACATCATTCTCATAAGATACACTATTTATCACATTCTCAATATGGTATTTCCTTTGATATATTGATTTTTGTCGTATCAAATACATTTTGTCATAGAAGTTGAAGTTCTCTGTGATAAAATCATAACCATTAACTAAACCACAATTCAAACAGGTATTCATACCATTTACAGTTTCCACATCCTGTTCACTACAACATTGCTCAACCACTTTACAAACTTCCACTAATTGTTGATCACAGAATGAACATATCATTTCACCATCATTAATAAATTCATCATGAATAACAGTGTTGCAAGTCATCTTATATTAATAGTATAGAATACATTTCAAGTCTTTAAGCAACAACTATAGGTCATATAACAATCGTATGACTTGATAACAATAGCATCAATTACTCATTTTCTTGGGGAACCCCCTATTTTATGACATCATCGACTTCCTGTTTTTCTAGACATGTCTAGACTTGTCAGCGGGGAATCCCCAAATACAACATCTGGTTTTCCGAGAAAGTCGGTCACAAAAGGCGGTTAAAAATAAATATAAGATTTTTTCAGATAGTTTTCATAATTTTCATGATTTGGTTCCAGACTGATGTCCCGGGTTTTGGTCTTGGTTCAGATTTTATATTTCTAAAATTTGAATCCGATTTTTGATTTATATTTGTTTCAATATTTGGATTATGTTTTTGAAAAGTGTGCTTAGACCCCCAACTCCTATACTACTCGTCCAGCTTTGCTTTCACTTCCTTCTTCAGGGCAATAGGTATACGTCTGGAGGTGTGCTGTACTGGTATTGCTGAGGGGTCTACTACAAAGCTGCTGGTTCCAATGTGTCCCAGTCCTTTGAAGACATCTTGATAATCTTGCAAGATATTCTGGGCTGTTAAGAGGGCTTGCTTCACATCTAAGGTTAAGACTTCAGTTTGTGATCCCAACTTGAGGAGTCTCAACTTTTGGCAGGCTTCAGCGGACAATAAAGGTTTGTTGGTACCACTAACAACTTGAAACTTAAGGACATGAGGCTGTCCACCATGTATGACTTGAGGATCAACTTCTCCGACAGGCTTCGTCAGGGAGCCATCAAACAATTCGAGCTTTGTTTTGCTGCTTTCCATGTGAGGGTTGCCGTCCTGTTTTATGATCGACAGATCTCTGTAACTAAAAACATTACAGGTTGCACCTGTATCCAGCTGACATTTGAGCTTGGTTTCGAGCTTGTTTTGTTCACAATAGAAGCTGAGCATTGCAAACCAACGATTACCACAGGATTCTACAGACGAAACATCTTCCACTTTGAGAACTGTCTCATCTGAATCTGAACTATCCTGACTTTCTTGTACGAAATTGACCATACCTTTCTTCTTAGCCATACACACACTAGCAAAGTGATGCCATTTTTGACAGTAAGCGCAACGTTTGTTGTATGCAGGGCATTCGTTTCGCTTGTGTTGAGAGCCACAGTTTTAGAACTTTCCGGTGTTTCCAGGATCTGCTTTCGGTTTCTTTTTATTAGGGAGACGATTCTTTCTGTATTGGAGTTACCAGTTGACTGCTTCTTGAAGTCCTTGCCGTTCTCTTTTATGGAGAGCCGTTTGTGCCAAAAATAAAAATCGCTAGTGTTAATCTCAATCATTAGTGCTGGCAACGACTCGTAGGTGATAAATATTTCAGTTGCTTCGCTGAAATGGTCAATCGTTAGCGCAAAACATCAATCGCTGGTGAAGTTGCCGAAACTACGTTGTAAAACTTCGATCGATAGTGCTAAAATCTCAATCGCTAATGTTCTCGGGCCGATCGATAGTGCTAAAATTCAATCGTAGTTGTAAGCTTCAATCGGTAGCGCTAAACAAAGATGGTTAGTGTTGACATCAAACAATGGCTCCAAACGTCAATAGCTAGTGTACACACCAATCGTGTTCGTAAACATGACCGGACTGGTAAATTTCAATCGTTAGTGCTAGTATCGATTTCTTATCGATTTTCACTTGACTTTTCCCGCCTTTTTAGCAACGATAAACCAATCAACTCTTACGAATAGAAATGCCTTTGCTTTCCTTTAATCAGAATAATCCTTTTATTTTTATCCACACTACTCGAGCACGCATGCACGATGGCGTCCTCAGATAGCGATATGAGAAGAATTCTAGAGTCAGTTGGCGTTGAAAATAGCGTAATATCAAACTTTGAAGCACAGGATATTACCACAGAAGAAGTGCCTACGCTATCTGATGCACAACTGATTCAGCTTGGTTTAACAACGTTGGGAAAGCGGCAACTAATTAGATCTCTTTGCAGAAATAGCATTTCGGGAAATGGTAAGTAGTAAACTGCAGAATAACTTGACACGTCACTTGAGTGAATGCTGAATGCTGTGAATGCTGCATTTGGCTACCCACAGCAACAGCAACAGCAACAACAACAGCAATCTTGTCAGAACAATTCCCCAGGACCTGTTGTTGATGTTGTATCCGAAGCACGTGCCCTGGTACAATCTCTTTCAGCCTCAAACAGGACTGGTAGCAGTAGGTTTGCTGCTCAAGGTAGTTCAAGGAACATTCCTGGGAAAAATCCTGGCAAATATGGTTTTCCATTTGGGAGCTTGGGCAAATCTACAGCAGGAAAATGCAAAGGAAAAGCTGCTGACCCAAGAGTTCACCAGAAACGGGTGGTAGTTGTAGACCATCGGGAACACACTGATGAGGTTTACTCTCTATCAGATGTTATGGTGTTTGTTGATGGCAACATCCGTTATCAGGGGAATGATGAAGAAATCCAGATTCGGCAAAAAAATTATAGACTTGATGCAGGGAAAAGAAGTTTTGAGGGAAATGACAGTAGATGATTTTGACTTTGTTCGTGTATGCAACAAGGTTAGGAAGCCTGATGGAAATGTTCCATTTGATGCGTTGGGAGTGAACACAGTATATCCAACAGGGGCCATTTATACTAGACTTAGAAAGGCTGTTAATCTGGTGTTCATGGTAAGATGATGTCTTTCATGTTAATTTGTTGAACATTTCATTTCTAAGGAATTAAACATTTATTTTAATAATTTTTGTTGTTTGGAATAAAAATAAAATATACTAAATGCATCAGTATATTTCTGGTTTTGAAAGGATTCTAAGTATTTTAGTAGTGTGAGATGTGTAGGTAAAGAAAACATTTGTAAGAATTGATAACATTTAATATTAAGGGTCAGTAAAGCATGTGAAAACCATAGTTTCCAAAATGTACTCACACTTATTCTGCGAAAGGGGTCATCCAACTCTGTTCCTCTAATGAGGGGATACTGACAAAGGACTGTTTTAGAGAAGTTGGAATAGTTTTTTAGACAAATCATCAGAATTAATTACTTGAACTTGATATACTTAATTTCTTCTTAATTTAGTTTTCTATGTTAAATCTGAGCTTTTCATTGTTCTTCTTTCTATCAGAGATTTTTAGTGGTGAACTTGACTGTATAACTGTGTATGGTACATGTAGCTTTGCAAGTTTGGTGTTAACTACATGCCATTTCTTTTTCGACATTTCTTATTATGAAGGGCTCAAGCAAGTATTGAAGTTTTGCACTGGTGGAGAGACGAGGCCCCCATGCGATGTTGTGTTTGTAGAAGTCAGTCCTGGCAATGAGAGCATATACGTGTCAACTTGCTTATGCGAAATTAGCTTTCCTGAGAACATGGCTACTCTGGATTATGAAGACTTCAGAAATGTCTTCTCTGTGTTGATTCAAGGCAATTCATTTAATTGCGTATAATAAATTCGGTTTTCTCATTCTAAGGAAAATCCTATGATTTTTTTTTGAGAAATCAACCCCTTGAAGTTTTTGAAATAGGGTATTACTGTTACTGTTTCCACTAAAATGCATAGTAGACTGACAACTTATCATAGCTGAAGAAGACTTCTTTATCATTGAAGCAGAGCTATAGAACACTTGTTATTGTAATTGAAGCATAAACTTTAATTGGTTCGCTGTTTTTATGTTACAGAGGAGATACCTTTTGGTTGTTAATTTGTGCTGTTCAAGCTGTTGCTCAGTTTTGAATAAAACATAAACAGATGCTCAAAATAACGAATCAGTGTTTTTTGGGAGAATAGGGAGGTGGGTGTTATGTGCCTAAACTTTGGTGAGAGTGTGTAGCCTACTCTTGGAAAATCATACTTATTTTTAGACAGATAACTACATGTTTTCCCCTCCTGCATGTTTTTCACAGCCAAAATAATTAAAGACAGACTGTTCAACAAGTGCATTTTATCATACAGCTTATCATTGTGACAGTTTTCAGGGAAATCGCCTTAATTCTAGCCAAAGAAACTATACTTAGGCAACAGACGACTTAATTGCTACATTTATCATGCATGAGTCTTCAGTCTCTAGACAGGCTCCCCACAAACATTGTTGAATTGCAATTATGAGCCCTGGGGGATTAAGAATTAAAGAGAATGTTTAACTAAAAAGTTTATTTTACATTAACAAATGCAACAAAGAGAAGATGGTTTCAAAGAAAGCTAATCCTGCAAATATGCTGCATATATTTCGTACACTGCTGAACAAGTTCTTGAAGATTTCTATGAAGGCCTTCTCCGTAAGTCTCTGACTGCTATTGTAATTTTAATATAAAAAAGCAACAAAGTGAAGATGATCTCAAATAAAATTAATCCCACAAAAGTGCTATGTGTTTTGCTGTAACTGTTGAACATATTCTCGAAGATTTATATATAGGTCTACTCCGTAAAAATCACTGCACTGTAATGGATCAATAGTGTTAGTGATTAATGGCATTTGAGTGGGGCTCAGTGAGGCATCAGTAGTTGGAACTTCAACAGAGTCAATATCAAATCCATTGGGTGGTGGACCCTGGGGATCAAGTCCACAATCATTCAGGTCTATAGGGTCATCATTGTGGGCAGCAATACTAGAATGATACCATAGTTGATAGGGCGACCAGTTGTGTTCCGTGCGCACAGGGTGTTGGCAGAAATATGTAGTGTAGACAAAAAAGGTCCACCTCATCTGTTGGACAAAGGAATCCAGAATCTTCTAACATGTAAAACAATGAATAATACATGGCACAGACACACCTTAAAACATCCCTCCAAAATCTCTCAATTCGCTGATTGTGGGTTGAGCAACCTGCAATATGACTGCCTCTGTTCAACCCCTTGACACTGAACATTAAAAATGAAACATCCACATTTTCTCCTCCTTTGTCAGATCTGACACGAGAAGGCCATCCGAATTTCTCTACCGCTTCCAAAAACCACTGACTGACCATAGCTGCCTGATTGTTATCAGAGCACCTCAGGTATACGATGAGACGCGTGTAACCATCAATCCCACCGTGAATTACCATTCTCCACCGCATGAAACAATGTAAACCATCTATGTGCCAAAGTGAATTCCATTTGGTACACTGTAGGTGCGTCTCTGTAGAGTATGGAGTCGTCTTACAAAACTGTGTATGGGATCCACACGCAACAATGACTTCCTTAATCTTCTTCTTGGAACCCTCACACCCATCCTAAGAAGGTGTCCTGCAAGCATTCTCAATCCGTTGGTTGGGTACTCTGAGATCAAATGGTGCATTACATCGTCTAGATCACTGTCCGTCAATTGAGAGTATCTTTCTCTTTTAGTGCATATCTGAAACTCCTCGCATCTTCTACAGTGTTCTTCTACTGATAAGCAAAGTCTGAGTAATTTCCTGCATATTACGACCTACTGATATCAAGAACTCTACCTGATCAGGATTTAAGGGTATAAAAGGTCTTCCTTTTTCGCCAGTTCGTTGAAATCCACGCGTAAGGGTAGATTCGAAGCTTCCAAGTTGAAACGTTTATGCTCCCATTGCTGTAATATGCAACAGATTAAGGGGAGTAAATACTCCAAGTGCCTAATGCCAGCAATGCCAGTGATTCTTTCGTTGCTTAAAATACACTGTAGAACAGTAACAGCGTTTTCAAAGCTGTGCACCACGCGCAAAACAAAACCAGTATCCTGAATTCCTTCATGCACTGAACATTGTCGCAAAACAGAATCTACTACTTCCAGGAAAGACTGTAGTTCCTCAGAGACTTCTTCGCAGCTTGCATACGATGCCATCTTGTAAATCAGTCAATGCAACGATACGAGGATTCTTCTGATTGGAGGAAAGTAAAACAAGATATAATTGGTTCATCGTCTCCAACAGGGTAAGTCGATAAGAAATCGATACTAGCACTAACGATTGAGATATACCAGTCCGGTCATGTTTACGAACACGATTGGTGTGTACACTAGCTATTGACGTTTGGGGCCATTGTTTGATGTCAACACTAACGATCTTTGTTTAACGCTACCGATTGAAGCTTAGAACTACGATTGAATTTTAGCACTATCGATCGAAGTTTTACAACGTAGTTTCGGCAACGTCACTAGCGATTGATGTTTTGCACTAACGATTGACCATTTCAGCGAAGCAACTGAAATAGTTATCACGTACGAGTTGTTGCCAGCACTAACGATTGAGATTAACA
>CM042753.1:20166547-20169000 GCA_022496165.2 Catalaphyllia jardinei
TTGTTTGACACCTTACTGGCAAAATCTTAATCATGCCTTTGACGTCATGTTATCTTCCAGCTCAAGATTTGAAAGTGCCCCTAACCCCCCAATTTTTTTTTCGCTAAAACGAATCTACTTGTTATATGAAATACTTCTGCGAAAATTTTTTTTGATTCGGATAAATCCTCTATTTTCTGAGCCCCGACGAATCCCGAAAACACCGCTATTTTTGTTGCACGACCGAGTCTGAGGAGAATGGGTCCAGCAGCCGTTGTGACGTCTACCCAGGAAGATCGAATATCTCCCGTCCTCTCATTTCCTTGAGGATGATGCAAAACATATAAGAAAAGTGCGCAGAAACGCCTTCCAGAAGTGTTAACGGCTGTTGAAGCAATAACCCAGATTTAAAGAAAGATATACTATACATTTTAATAGCGATGATCGGTCAATAGTACAATAAAAACGTAAACGATGGTTGATTTTGTCGAATTATCGAACAAGCGAACTAACTCTGTCTCTGTGAGAACCATTGAAAAACTCTTAGTGGAATTTGTTCCGCGGACTTTCAAACGCTATTTTCGAAATTTTCAGCTGAAAGCCAACCAGCAATTTGTAGAGATACTAACGGCAACCTATATCTTCCTATCCCACAGTATTTATAACACATCCGGCAAAGTCGTGCGACCGATATATAAGCTTACTGATACGTAAATAAGTCGCAACTATACGCCGCCAACCAACACTAATTTCTCTTTTGCTTCTGATAAAAGTGGAAGACTAATCCTTTAAAATTACACGATAACAAAATTGTTAGACTGTTAGTTTTTCCAAGGTTTGGAAGACGGCAGTTCGACAAACATTCTGTGCAATAGTGCCGAAAATATGCCGGCCGCGTAATATTATTTGTAGACCGCTTAGGGAGCACATCCTGTTTGCTTATCCGACGAATTTCACGCTAAGCATTGAGAAAAAATTACATTGGTTATTTGGAGTTACGACTTGAAACGTGTAACAATGTGAAATCGGTAATTTTATGAAATGCTTCCTTCCGCCTTGCTTCCCGAAGCTTCAAAAATAAAGGTCCAAACAATTCTACGATTTTCAATCGCCGGTCCGGAGCCAGTGTTTTGGACGTCATCACGTCTCAAAAACTGCAACACGTACTTCGCTCTAATAAACATGAAGCATTCTAGAAAGTAAAATACAAACTGATTTAATAGAACAACCATACCTTGATCATGACAAAATACATCTGATATTCTCGCTAACGACAACTGTAAACGGGCTTTATAAACACTCGTGGGAACCTTCTGTTTAGGTAATGAATTTACCATCCAAAGCAGTCCTTGAGTTTTCTTTCCTGCTTTTTGTTTTCCTGCTCCTCCACTAGCCATTTATCTAGCTTTCCATTCCTAATATGCAAGCAGCTCGTCCACAAAGAGTTCTTCGGAACGTCCTCCCCGTCGTTGAAATATTGCAAAGTGCTCTGTAAGCTCCAGGCAGTGAGTGACTTCGCAGTTGTCGAACGTGTGAACGTGCTCGATCGAAGGTTTTTATTTCGGAGTCTTCGAATCGAAACTTAACTCTGACTCCAAGGATGAATAAGAATGATTCTTTAACAAATCCCGGACGTTTTAGTTGCAAAATATATCGGAACGATTAATTTTGCTTTCCATTTTCTCCGCAAATACAGAGAGCTGACTGAGGCGCCATTGTGTTTGGTTCCTGGGTAGACGTCCTCAGCAACCGCCGCCCCAGACTCCCTAAAACTCGGTCGTGCAGCACTTCAAGTGCGACTTTGAGAGGGCATAAATAGAGGATTCAAGCAAATTCAAAAATTTTTGCGCCCAGATGCTTCAAATAACAAGTAGATTCGATTTGGCGAAAAATAATTTTTGGGGTTAGGTGCACTTTAAAGTTAGTAATGACGGGCCATTAATTAGGAAAATTTCAGTCAAAATAAACTGGGCCGGGTTGTTTAAAGCCCGATTAAGCTAACCCAGGGTTAGCAAGAATTTTGATTTGTGCTCTGTTCATATTGTTTGCCCTTCGGTTTTGAGCTGTAGTAATCTCAAATTACACCAAACATTAGATGTGAAAAACACTTTTAAGTAAGAAAGCAGAATGCTTCAGTTAACATTTAACCCTGGGTTAACGTTAACCAGCTTTCGAACAACCCGGCCCAGGTGTCTTTTTTAAAGGGAGGCTTACAACTTCAGTCACTTAGTGGTTCAGTTACATACCGGTAGTTTTGAAATACAAAGAAAATGTAGCAATGACTTGGTCACAGCAGCACCGTTTAAATTTTTTTATCATTATTTCTTTCACTGATGCATAGTTGATAATTACATAATTAGAGGATATTTACAACAGCTTGTTCAAATTAGCCCAAGCTAATGAACCACAGATCACTGTGTTGTCTGTAAGTAAAGGGGGTAAGTTTCTAAAGAAACTATGGTGCTGCGTCGGTG
>CM042753.1:20174000-20214935 GCA_022496165.2 Catalaphyllia jardinei
GAGTCAGTCAATAAAATGCATGCATAATTAATGTGGGGTTGTGCGGACATCTTGGCAACCTCCCTGTCAAAATAAGAGAGTCCCTCTGCCAGTTTCCAGTTGTAATCGCTGTGATAATGACGACGACCACATTGCGCTGGGTGATGTTTAAAAAGGCCACAAAGCGCTTTGTGGTGTTTTAAATAAGCCACTGAGGGCTTTATTTTAACAAATAAAGAAGCCTAAGCCGTGTATTACACTGTGATAAAACACTCCGGTCATTTGAGAACACTCAAGAAATGTAGAAAACACGAGCCGCATGCTCAAGTTTTTTACATTTCTTGAGTGTTCTCAAATGACCGGAGTGTTTTATGTAATGTTTAAAAAACAAGCAGGAGCGTTTTATCGGGTTTAAAACCACGAGGCACAGCCGAGTGGTTTTAGACCCGATATATCACGTGCTGCGAGGTTTTGAACGGCTTCAAAAACATTCCACAAAAAGCGTGTGTCTTGGGAGTCCGAACAAAGGTTCAAATTGCGAGGGGAAGATATTAGCATACAAGAAAAACAAGCTATGCCTTATCAGTATTCTTTATAAAGAATACTAACGAGGAGCGTTTTATTGGGATATAAAGCTCATGCACTTGGCGACGCTTTATCGGTGTTTTGATAGGTTAGGTTCATGAATTATTAATGAGTTTTTGAACACAGTGTAATACACGGCTTAGGCTTCTTCATTTGCTTTACAATATAGATTTTACACGCGCAAAACAATAAAACACGCTTTTCTATGTTTTATTTGAGCAATAAACTACAATTTTCTATGGTTTATAGGCTAAGAAACCACGCGGGATGTTGGTAGAACACGAGAAGAAATCGTAAATCACGTGCCGTAGGCGAGTGGTTTACGAATTATTCGAGTGTTCTTCCAACATCCCAAGAGGTTTATCAGCCTATAAACCATAGAAACCTGTGGTGTATTACTTATTATATAATAATTCAGAAGACGCTCTTTTGTTCCATGGGTCTACTGGCACAATAAACCATAGCTGATTGACCAATCAGAGCGCGCGCATTGATTTGGTTATTATATAAACTCTGATAAAACATAGGTTTTTGACCAATCGGAGCGCGCGCAGGGACCTATCTATATTTTAAAGTGTTTTAAATAGGAGAAACCAAATTATTTCAGAAAATAGCTAAGATATATGCGAATAAACGCGCCATCCAGTTTTCAAGGTTAAATCACAAAATAAAACACCACAAAACGCTTTGGTGGTGTTTTGAATAGGCCACAGACCGCTTTGTGGTGCTTTGAATAGGCCACAAAGCGCTCTGAGGTGTTTTGAATAGCCCACAAAGCGGGTTCGACTATTGCTGCTGTTTTATAAAGCAAAGCGAACTAGAAACAGTTAGAAAGCACTCCGGTCATAGAATCTACTCGACAAGAAACTTTCTGTAATAAATGTCCGATGCAAAGGAAAAAAAAAACAAAAACACTGGAGACATCGCTTATCCAAAAAGGTTCAGTCAGCTTCAACAATGATATACTGAGGACAGGGCTTTCGCGAACTGGCTTTCGTACAAGATTAAGAATAGAGAAATATTGGGCAGATTGAGAGGCAGTTTTACAGCACCAAAATTAAAATCAGTTACAATGCTTCTCAGAGATTTTATGCCTCTGTAATATCACTGAACTATTTGAGGGTAATCGAAGCGCGGAGTCTAAAATGTAGAATATTGGCTGGCCGGGAACACGTAGTTCGCATACATTTGGTTGCATCTTAAATCAATATGGTAGTCAGAGGAATATTACCGCTGTCCAATAACCTGATTTGGAACAAAGGGCTATGTCATATGTGGCAAGGAAAACCTAGGAGATTATCTAAGAGCTGTAGAAGAACGGACCCACCCGTGCTATGTGAAGATTGCCCCAGAAAAATGTAAGTGTGCCAGGTCGTTTGTACTTCAAGTGTCCCCAAAAATCATGTAAACTATTTCAATGGCTGAACGAACCCCCAAAGAACTTGCCTTTCCATTGTTGTATTAGAAAAAAAGACTCAATAAACAAAGAGAGCTGAAATGACTGTTGAATTATTTATTTATAAGACATGATTAAATTACAATATTACAAGAAAAAACCTAAAAAAACCTATATGATTACGATATTGCAAGAAAAAACCTAACAAAACCTATAAAATTACAATATTGCAAGAAAAAACTAAGAAAACCTATTTACAAATATTCACTGCTCGCAATCTAAATCAAAATAAAGAGGTTCCGAAAACTCGGTTGAAAAGTCAAGCTATCGAATGTCGACCTGATCTACAATGTTGGATGAAACAAACTATAAACGAAATTTCGCTTGACCTTCTATACACTGAATGAATACAATTTCTTCTGGCGCGTGGTACAAAAACATTTGGTAAAAACAAAAACGATAAAATACCGATGGTATGACAGAGCCTGGCTTAAACACTGTACCCTGAATATACAATATGGCTCTTTCAATTTGTCTTAATCGTTGTTAGTAAAAACCCACTCATAACATTGTAATAAATAAACCAATGAATAGGACTTATGTTGCGTATGTTGTGCCAGTCTAAACTGAAAAGACTCAGCGCAAAAAACGCTCGTCCAATGTCCCGGTAATACCAAGTCGCTTCTTCGGCGCAGCGAATTCTATACACGACAAGTTACGTTCAGTCCCAAGGTCTTGAATAAAAAATCAAACAAGGCTATAACGAACTGTCTCAATAAAGTAAGGCTGTAATATTTCTAATGTCGATAAACGTGCATTCTTCAAACATAAAACAAAAGTGAATACCCTTCGTTAATTCTCTTAAACGTTGGTCAGTAAGTGCCGTAACGTAGTTGTAGATCTGTGGGCTACTCGGGCTAACTGACCAATCACTATTAATGGACCAGACCTATAACATCATCGACTGACAAACTAGTCACTTGACTGTGGAGATGATTTCCGCTCAGGTTGTCGAAACGTCAAGTCACCAACAACAGTTCTTTTCAGAACTACACTCACCCGGACGATCACACAATACGAACTACTGATACTTCTGGGTTCAAACCATTTACTATGTTAATCAACTTTAATATCAATTTTTTCAATAAATTACTGATTCCGCCTTAAGATATTGAAAGTTTTGTAAATGGTTTTTACTTTGATAGTTTGTAAATAAAAGGGACTTTCCTTAAGACTTAATATTTTAAAAAGAATAAATTGGTAGATAGTTTGTAAATAAATTTAGTTTCATATGCTAAACATGACTTGTTTTCTGTTTAACCACATGCGCAACTTACACCCGAGACTCCTCGCGCGCTCAGGGAAAAACACAGAGCCAAAATGGTGCCCTTTCTGCCCTTTTGTCCTGAATGACCTTGCTTTGTCCCTTTTGGCCCTAAAATCTCCTTTTTGTCCTGTGTTGTGTCCTTTTTGTCCTTCGCATAAAAGGTTAAAATTTGCTGAAACTGTTTTATTTCTGCTGAGATATCGAACTGTTGACATGACTAATTGCGTGTGCCGTGATTGCCCAATTCCGAATTGTGGAGCAAAATATCTCGTTAGATTGTCTAATCATCTGACAGATGTACATTTATTAGATTATATCAATCGAAGGAAGAGGTTACAAGAAGCGAAATTACAACCTAAGGTTAGAGTGATGATCAATCCAGTAAAGAGGAGCCAGGAATTAAGACCTTCAACAAGTGAAACACCTCTATCAGTGCAATCAATCAATCAATCCTCTTTATTGGCTCACAAATTAGTTTCATTTGGGATATTACTTAAATACATTGAAGGTAAATTAATAAACATAAGTAAGAAACTTATTGTTAAAAATAAGAGCCTAGAGGCTAAAGGAACCGTAAGGTCTTCGAGTTAGCCCCTATAACCATTAAGAGTTATTTTAATAAAAAAGAAAAAGAGCAACAAGGAGAGAAAAAAAAATAATGCTCAATGAAGTTGTAATAAATGATGGATTACTATTCAAATTTCTTAGAGTATTGTTCTGACAGTACATAATGTTTCATTTCTTTGGCGAAGAAAAATGTACTGAGATCATAAGGGATATAGCGCCAGAGATCTATTGCCTGATAGGAAAACATTTGTTTTCCAGTGTTAGTACGAGGACGCGGTTTACAGAAGTTTTGCTTCCATGCATACCTGGTGTTGTGTGTATGCCGACAACTAGCATATTGAAAAAGGTTATCAAACAGGCTTGGTAGATGCCCTTTATGCCATAAATGCATAAAACTTTGAAGCATGGAGACGGTAAACATTATTCACTGTTAGCACTTTCTGTGTAAGGTCCAGACGTAGAAAGAGGAAAAGGATACAATCGTCCATCGGCAATCAACATCAAGAGGAGTAAAGAAATCCCTGAAATCTCTACCAAGAGGAGTAAAGAAATCAGTAAAATCTCTACCAAGAGGCGTTAGAAAAACAGCCAATAACATCAAACATCATAAAACATCAGATTCAGTTCCTGAGTGGCTCACTTTGTATGGAGACGATGAAGGACCGAACATAGAGAAGAGACAAGTGAAGTATGATCCTCGCAGTAAATTTTCCAATTTAAGCAACTGGAAAGAAGAAGCCTGAAAAAAATCAGGGCTTCAACGGGATTCGATCGCACTACCAACTGAGCTATGAAGCCACACATTGGGAGCAAGGTCAAATTATTGAGTTCATGTTTTGCCGTGCAGTGACGTTATATGATGTATATGAAATCCGGTATCGCGGAGGTCATGGGTTCGAATCCCGTTGAAGCCCTGATTTTTTTCAGGCTTCTTCTTTCCAGTTGCTTGGAAAATTTACTGCGAGGATCATACTTCACTTGCATCTTTAACCGCAGTTCAAATATGAATTATTTCATATACATCACATAACTTCACTGCACGGCAAAACATGAACTCAATAATTTGACCTTGCTCCGAATGTGTGGCTTCATAGCTCAGTTGGTAGAGCATCGCACCGGTGTCGCGGAGGTCATGGGTTCGAATCCCGTTGAAGCCCTGATTTTTTTTTTTCAGGCTTCTTCTTTCCAGTTGCTTAAATTGGAAAATTTACTGCGAGGATCATACTTCACTTGCATCTATAACCGCAGTTCAAATATGAATTATTTCATATACATCACATAGAGAAGAGACTTAGTAACCCCGCCTGCAGTACCAGTAGCTTGTCACACTAAACCGCGTCCCATAAGCTTCACATTTTCAATGCTTGTTTTAAAGGCGGCTCTCCACTTGCCGTTCAGTTTGCTGTCAAAGCTCGTGCTGTTCAAACCTGTCTTGGAGTGACGGTTATAATTATCTCCTTCCTGAACGAGGTAATGGAAGTGGCAGTGGCAGTGAAGACTCTCAATCTAGCCAAGAAACGGATTCTTCCCAAGAAGTGACAGAGCACTTAAACCCTTGGTCGCGCATATTAGATGAAGCATATGAATGCCACGAGGTTCAGCTCATTGCTTTGGTCGAGAGTACAAAAGGAATGGAGATTCGGAAAAATGTGGCTCACCTAAAGGTGGCTCACTAGAGTTTTTCTGAGACTCAATAGCACGTGCTGCCATTGCCTGTCAGACGTCAGTATTAATCACGTGTGCAAAATTGACGCAAGCAGCCCTATGAAGAAACGAAAGCAATCTGTTCAAACATGTGTTTAAGTCTACGGGAAAAAACTATGACAAAAATGCTCTATAACAAAACAGGTAAAAGATCAGTAATTTACTCTTGCTTTCCGGCACGTGATACATAGCGTCAAATGAGCGCCCGCTAAATAAATAACCACGTGTGCCCCACGCGTGTTTTTCTGATTTTTGTGACGTCAGCATAAATAAATAAATGCTGTTTTTTTCGCGTTTCCTTTGGTGAATTTTTTTTAATTTGGCTCAGTTGTAACCACATACAAATCCTATAAAATATCCTATTTTTGTTACAATCTGTCAGAGCTAATCTAATATATTTAGAATAATGACAAATTACAGAACATTCGATAAGCCGACTGAGCAACCCTGACTTTTTAACATTTCAAAATGTCAGGCAAAATCATTTCCATGATGTGGCAAAATATGAAAAAACATTCACCGAAAGAAAGTTAAAATATTGAGGAGTCTAGGCCAAAATGAGGAAAATATGTGCCTGTCGTTAGATGACATCTTGTCATGGTAACGGCCTTAATCCAAAAATTGACAACCAGAACATAAGCCTTATTTCAACAGTACCCATGCTGGTAAATCTCTACGTGTACGAGGAAAACTTTAAGGGAAATTAACTAAAAATCGTTTTCTAACTCGCGTTTTATAAGGACGATGTTCGTCATACTTCTAGGGAGCCCCCTTAAAGCGCAGAATGCTCTCCTTCCTCTCTACAGAAAAGAACTGAGAAAAGTACTGTTAGAGTATTTGCAGTGGACGCGAGCGATGAAGAAAGATTACACCTTCCAAAAAGTGATGGAAACCCAAAAAGATCTCAAAGATACAGATGGATTTGATTGGTTAGAATCTACAGAACTTGCCATCGATAAGCGGAAAACGAAATTCTTTCTTAATCGATTGTTTGTGAAGCAACCCATTCCACAAGATGAAGACTAGACCTACTGTGTTTTGCTCTCAATAAAAAATGTAAGTGAAGAGTGATTATCGCAGTAAATTTTACAATTTAAGCAATTGGAAATAAGAAGCCTGAAAAAAAATTTTTCAAGCTTCTTTCCAATTGGTTAAATTGGAAAATTTACTGCGATGATCAGTCTTCACTTTCATGTACTACCGCAGTACAAATATGAATTATTTTCATATATACGTCACATTACTTCACTGCACGGAAAATATGAACTCAATAAATGGACCTCGCTCCCAATGTGTGGCTTCACAGCTCAAATGGTAGAGCATCGCACCGGTATCGCAGAGGTCACGGGTTCAAATCCCGTTGAAGCCCTGATTTTTCTAAAAATTTTTTCAGGCTTCTTCTTTCCAATTGCTTTAATTGGAAAATTTACTGCGATGATCACTCTTTACTTTCATCTACTACCGCAGTACAAATATGAATTATTTTCATATATACGTCACAATAAAAAAAATGTAATCAAACCAATATCTAGTGCGTTGTTCTATTGGAGTTTCTTTCTTTGTTAAGGGGACTTCAGTCTTATTGTTCATTGCATCCTAATTTCCGATACTTTCTGTTGAACACTTCGTAGTTGTTGAAGCTTTCGTTGTCAATAAATGTATTTTTATTCATTTCAAATCTGTGTATTTGAATCATTCTTTGTATTCACTATTAACAAGCAATATAGTCTCGTAAGAAAACGTGTTGTCCAAAAATATTTATTGTCGCGTGTTTAAATTAAGTGCTCCGAACTTCTACTGTTGTAATTTCAATAGTAGAGCTGTCCCATGAGCTTTTTCCGGTTAGAGTTTGTATGCAAATCTAGGGTCGAAAGAAGAGGCATTGTGTATTTGCAAAATTAGTGACTAACGGACCAGAAAACACGACCACTTAGCTAAGAATTCTCTCTTTCATCGCCAAAGCTGAGAGGTCAGATAAAAAAAAACATAACAGTTCTACCTGAAGCAATCGGGGTTAAAAGAGCCCGGTTTTGAAAATCGGAGAACATTTTCAAAGAAAGCTGGAGAACCTTGGAAATTATTATGATTTCAAAAATTTGCGCTAGTCAACGTTTCCCAATCGCGGACAGTTAAACAAGCGTTCGAAGCGGTTTGAAAATCATCGACGCTAGTGCAAAAAAGCCATCTTCACGATTAACGTTCCGAAAATCGAACAAAGTTTTCAAATTTCCAGCGACTTCAAGTTGAATGAAGAAATGACGCTTTCATTCAAATTCGTGGTTATAATTTCAACACAAAATAGATTTTTTTCAGTCAGGGTTAAAAGAGCTCGGGCAAGTCTGGCCAGGTCTATTGTTTTCATTGTACTAGAGTGACGCTTATTAGTAAACCTATACCGAATTAGTATGCAGGAAATCCAAATTTCTAGAATGCAGAAATCCACATGAGTATGCAGGAAGGCGCTTCATTTGTATGCAGGAAATCCAAACTGTTAGAATGCGGAAATCCACATTAGTATGCAGGAAGGCACTTCATTAGTATGTGGGAACCCAAGGGTATAACGTGACGTCATGGACTAGGCACCTAATCCGCAACAAGGCTTAAATCAACAAACATTACTAGTAGTTTGTGATGGGAACAGAAATCGAAACAACAAAGGAATTAAAGGAGTGAAAATGTGTTCAGCTGGGAATAAAACCCGGGTCTCCTGGTTATCAGTCATCAGATGCCTAACAACTAGGCCACTGAACAGTAATAAAAGCGAGATGATGCTAGCAAGCTCCTTGAATTATTAATTTTTGCATTTTGCGCCGAAACCAGTCAAGAATAAATAGTTGGCCGTGATAAAATGTTTAGTGTGTGTGACCTCAAGCATCTTGGTAACGTAATTCCTGCAGTGAGCTTACCTTGGTGTTAATTACCTTAGGTATTCTATTTACCTTGGTATGTGTAACCACAACTATTATATGGGATTTATCATACAACCACTATTCTGACCTTTTCTATAGCATGACATCATAGTTGACCATTCACAGCATTTTCTAAGCAAAAAAGGAAATCAACCTTTGTGAAGGATGTGTTCAAACTGGTTTGACAGTGTGCTATGTTTTCCTTTCTTTACTGTTCTGACAAATCATAGGATTTTGTGACCAAAGAAGGAAAAATATGATGTTAATGGTATGTATGAACATGCATGAACATGCACCAAAATAAATGAACATGCTGACCAGAACACTGTCAAACTGGTTTGGTGTCCTGTGTTTTCCTGCCTGCATTATTCTGACCAATCAACACATTTCGTGATCAAAGAGTTCAAACTAGATACACAAGTCGTGAACCAGATGATGAGCAAGAACAACGATAATAATATCAAGCAGATCATCAACAGTCAAGTCAAGGTCGGTTGACACCCTGTTCGTCTTTGACTTTTTGTTTTATAATCTGAACAGAGAAAGTATGTCAGAGAGAAATTTGGAAGAAAAAAAACTGAGTGTAAAGATTGCATCCTGCCATGGATAAAAAGAAGTACTTGATGTTCCTCTTCACTGACTTTGAGGCACTTCGTACGAGGTAATGTACGAGAAACGTATGAAAGCTTTGGATTTTGTCCTGTGTGAGAGACCCCATGAATTGCCTAAGGATATCAACATGTTTGCAGCCATCGTAGGTTTGCGCATTGCCCTTGTGTCTCTGTTATAGCCCATTAGAACAATGTAGCAAATCACAGAACACTTGGATCAAAAAGTGAGAATTCCGTTTGAAATGAAAGCAACCCACCAAGGAGTTTGTCACAAAATGTACAAACTAGTTTGTAAGATGGCTCAAGAAGTTGACTTGTGGCAAGACAGCTTTGACCTCTTGCTGAACCCAAAGTTGTGTCAAGATTGTATTGTGGAGAAAGATAGGTTGTATCAGTCAGACGATTACCAAGCAGCCAGAAACTGGAACCAGGGAAAGAATGTAATCGGGGGGCTGCTGATATTCCAGTATGACTTGGAACACTTTTGATCTGTATAAGAAAAGAAGAGACCCAACTGATAATGTAAACTAAATTGTATAAAGGATTGAAAGTGTATTAATATAAAGTTTATTTTGCTGCAAACACAATGTTGAGTCGCTTGTATTGGAGTTGGCTGTGTCGAGTATGTGAAAGAGCGTATCTCAAATACACAGAAGGGGTAGTCATTCCTCTTGCATCCAGTACAGACCCTCTCAAACATTCTGAGGCCACAGACGTAAAGCGAGACATCTCACTTTTTCTCATCTATATTATGTGGCTGAAACATCAGCCCCAAGTATACAAGTGGTTCCCGACCATCCGAGAACACCACCCAGACCGTAGAGGCTTGCATTTTGATATTAAATCAAATGCCACCAAGTTACTAACATCTTATCACAACCCTCGTCGACCAGGTACTTTTGGTGGGGTAACCAGTTGTGCTTGAACCCTAAAACTCCACATCCAAAAAGTTTGAGGTGTTTGAAAAGGATTTGGGTTACACATTACACAAACCCCAAAGGAGATGTTTCCCGACCTTACCTGTGTTGGTGTTCAACATAGATCAACAATGGGTGGCTGATCTGCTGGAAGCTCAAAACATATCCAAATACAGCAAAGGCATGCATTACTTACTCATGGGGATCGATATGTTTTCCAAGTACGCTTGGGTGGAACCCATACCTAAAAGCAGTAACAGAAACCTTTGAGAAGATTTTGAAATGTGACAAGGGTAGAAAACCCATCAATATACAAACCGATGATGGTAAGGAATTCTACAATAGTATGTTTCCAGCCTTGATGAAACAAAAAAATATTCACCATTTCTCGACCAGTGGTGATACCAAAGCCAGTATCATGGAACACTTTCAAGGAAAGATTGTATTGATATTTTACGGTCAAGAACACCCTCGGCTTTTCACTGGTGTTGCCAGATTTGGTCAAAGAGTAGTATCCATCACACTGTTGGCATGGCACCTAACTAATGAAAAAAAAATTGTGGGATTGCATGTATGGTAAACGTCTGTCCAAGAAAATGCAGAAAGGGTCATTGAAAGTAAAGGATAGTGTGAGACTGAATAAAAAACTCCTACAGTTCTCTTTACCAGTATGGACGAAGAAGAATTTGTCGTGAAACATGTCATACCTGGTCTGGTTCCCACTTACAAGATTGAGGAGATAGAGAAACTTTGTTCAAGGGTACCTTTTACGAACAAGATTTATAGAAAGTGAACGTGCCAAATGACAATTTATTCCAAGTGGACAAGATCATGAAGCTTGGTAAGTTGGAAAGGTTCGAGAGATAAATAAGACAGTCGGATTGACAAGAAGGACGTTAAAAACCTTTGAAAGCTGGAAAGTGGGACTGAGTAGCATCTTGCTACCAGATGTTAATGTTCATCTCCCCAAGTTGGTCTATGGGAACAAAATCCCTTTTTCCATGGATTGGATCATGAATACCCCTGCAGTGCATATGTTTGGTAGAGCCCACTATGATCCTGATGATCTTTTAGCTGTGGCAGAGTACTTTGATGGTGTTGGTTTCCTGAAAAGTATGGTGACATTTTTTGAGGATTTGCGCATCATAAATTAACAATGATCCCATTTTGGTGGAAACTTCTTTGGGATGGAGACGATCTTCTAATGGATAACAAAGCCATACACATAAGCTCCAATTACTCGCCAGCCAGCATTGAAGATCAATAAAATGTTGGCCTTAAAGATGAAATGGTTGAAGGAGCGAAGCCCTGGAAATTACGACTTGGGACCCAATTTACATCAAGAGTGTTTTTACCAACATGGTAACCAATTTAGAAACGATGAAACAATCTGAAAAATGACAGAACTGAAACTCTGAGTGTTACATGCAGGTGGCGCTTGGGCCTCAACTAAGTCTTTCAGAGAGCATGGTGGGTTCGACATCACGTTCCTTGTTCATCTATTCCGACATAGGAGGAAGTTCAGTGCTTGGAAATCAAGTGACGGATCTTTTACGAGGTCAATTATCAATGCACAGGGGATGGAAGTCATTATTTTGAACCACTTCACATTCAATGTATTCCACTGCACAAGGACCTGAGACTGAAGTGTCGGAGACCGTAAGTGAACTGACAGAACTTGGTGAAAGAAAACGATTGTCATCATCATCATTTTTAATTCTTAGTAAAACCTACATTTTATAGTTGACTGGCCCACAGATAACTATGCTAGTGGGCCAGTCTATCAATAGTTACAAATGAGTTCTTATTACCATTATTACTATTATTGTTATTATGATAGAGAAACATAGGAAGTTAGGAAAAAACTGAATAAAAAAAAAAGAAAAAAGTGGGAAAAGAATGTTATTTAATATATAATGTACTTTGTTTGCTTGTTTACTGTTTGCTTGAAATTATCCTGCAAATCCCAATAAAGGAATCTTAACACAGCAAAAAACTAGTTACATATATAATCGTGATAGGACTGAATGGAGTTCAACTCAGTCTGTAATCATAACATCAGACGACTGCGAAGCAGGAGTGCGATTTGTTAATCAGCAGTATGATTACAGACTAAATTGGACGACACAACGTCCTGTTACTAATTAATCATAATAGTTACAATTTCCCACAACAGTAAAAGCTCATTTGAAAGAGAGCTTTTAATAGTCATTTTTAAATATCAGAATTATAACTACTGAGAACAGCATGCAAAATGGCTGTTAAAGGGACACTATCACGATGTAGCGCATGCGCGAACTTGACTGTTTTTTTTTTTCATCGGAAAACAATAGTTGTTGCGTCATGCCGATGCGACAAAGTGACAGATAACCGCTATTTATATCCCATTCGCCACTCGCATTCATCTCTCAATTACAAGAAGAAAGGTCAACTCGCTCAACTAGTCAGGGAAACCGACTTGTTTTTTCGTGTTAAATGGCAAATAAAAACTGTAAAAATGTAGTGGTGAAACATTGAAAAGCCGCACGAGTAATGCAAAAACAAGGCAATGGCAAGTCCGTGATTCATAACAAGCCTGAATATGCTGTTGTGCAAATGTTTTGATGGATATTTTACTGATTTTATACACGAGTCCTTAGATTTACAAAACTGTCCTGATAGCTAAAAAAAATAAATCGGAGTCAATCTCACAGAGTATACCTGAGCGTAGAACACCAGATAGAATGTCTGAATATCGAGAAAGAAAACCAATGAGTAAAGGTCTGCTTGCTTGAGTAAAATGTCAACAAAGAAACGCTCGCACGAGCGCGATCCTTTCAGTCTTTCCCAAGCCTCATGAATCCTGCTATGTTGCTGGTTCCATTACTTCTCAGTCCTTTCCCGATTTTCTAAACCTTTCTGAAAACTGCCGGGAGAAAGCCGTATTCGTCCAGCGCCATAACATTTCCCTCCACTTGAAGTTCTGCCAAACGGCATTGAAGTTAACACCAAAAGGTCTGACACTTAACGAGAACCGTGTATCACTGATCTTTGATTCTGAGAAGTTTTAGGGCAAAGCCAAAGTTGATTGAGGATAATGCAAACGGATATCAATTCTTGCATATATTTGAATTCTTAACCTCCTGAACAAAAATCAAACTCTTGTGCATGCGCAAAAACGTGATTGTGTTCCTTTAAGTTTATTTCCAAACAGTCCCTGGAGACTAAACCTCCACAATTTTACAAAATCAGTCTTTTGAATAGATTACTACAGTGATTATAATCAATGTAGTGATTGGTGAATTTAGTGGAGGAGTTGAAATGCTTGGCACATGTAACTGTCCGATTACATGTGTCCGATTACAGCCAACTGTCTGAATACAACTTTGCAGATTAATTAGTAAGAGCAAAATACAGCAGTTTATCCACCAATCACATTTGAGGAAACTGTAATTGTTATGATTAATTTGGGTATGGCAGCGTTTCAGGACTTCAAAGTTTCCCTCCTCTAGCCACATGCTTGTGAGTATTTTGCCAGAGTCTTTGTGAACGAAAAGTAAAAAAAAGTAACAGCAAGTTTGAGTTTCGCCCCTTTAAGTTTTGCATTAGTAGCAACGCTTGACGTTTCATCAAGGCACAGTAAGTGGCAATGGGTTTATTTCTGTAGATGCTACTTAGTTTTGTTTGTGTAAATCCAATAAAGTGTCTGAGTGTTGTCGATCAATAATAGCCCCCGCTGACAAGTGTTTTGTACAGTCAGTAAAACATGACAAATTGATTTCTGCAATTTAGTGTGAAAACGTACATCGAGATGTTTAAGGTTGATAAATGTTTGACGACATATTAAAAGGTTAGCTAAAAATATGTCAATACAGCAGAAATAATCAGCAAAGTTACAACGATGCTTTGATTAATCAACTTGAAGTTATGATTAAGCATTGTTCTTTCTTATATAAACTCTAGTCATAAGTCAAAACGAATATGCAGACGACTAGTGCGAGATCTTTCTTATTCACCATGTGAAATTTAGGTCTTGTTGTCAACCTTAAAAAACTTACCTTTTTCCATTGCCTTAGTACAATGCATGCGCCAAAAAACGTTGCTGATTCACATAGAAGGGAGTTTTGTGTAATTTCTTTAGGAATACAAGTTTGAGTGTAAATAAGTGGAATCTGCTCATCTCAGTAGACCCCAATCTACTGCATCACACCAATTTTGGACGGACCCACTCGTTTCACTGCCCTACCTATAAGCGCCCTGCTTAGGGTCTCTGTCCCCGATTACGGCTCCTGATATAGGTCGATGTTCATGTGAAATCCAGCTCACTTTACCATTTTTTTTAAGTTTTTGTTTCTTCACAGTACTTTTTTCCCAATTTCTTTGCTATGAATATAGAAGTTTGAGGAATAATGCAGTGTTTAATTTGTATTTTGATCAGCTTTGTTATTTAAGTTAGCAGCGAAACTTAAATGGTCCGTGAAGTGATGAAGATAATTCATCATTTTTGTTTTCTAAAGGCAACTTCTTAAGTGTTAAAATAGCTGTTATGTCCACTGTGTATTAATTATTTACCTTATATTATTCTACCTTATGTTATGCGACCGTTACTTCGGCTTTCGACCATTGTTAAAGCCAAAAAAGTGCTTTAGAGGTGGCATATCCTTGCCTTTTGCATTTACACGATCTCTCTGTGTTTAAATAATTCTTGTGTGGACACTTGTGTAGCATCTTTTTACCCCGTTGTCACCATGCAGCCAATCCACTCAGGTAATGGTGTGAATAGCACCTTCAGTCGAGTTGCTTGAACAGTCGATTAAGATAAACAATTGTCACTATTAACAGCTGTATAATCCGCCAGACTCTGACGCCTGTTAGCACTGGAAACAAATCCACATTAGAAGCTCTGTTGCCAAGATCGTGAACATTGCATATTGTAGTGGAGTCTATAGTGCGAACTACCACTTGTGTGTACACAAAAATCATTATCAAGCGAATGTAAAGAGGTCGGAGAATCTCACTGTTTGGTTTTGCTTCCAACATATATACCGAGCACTGTTCTTCTTCCTTAAACAGTTAGATATAAAAAGTAATTAGTGTACATTTACTTAAAAAGAAAAAGTGTCACAGAAAACAAAAAGCTCAGGGAAAAGTGGAAAGAACCGACAACTGATCCATTTGCCAACGTTTTACACTGCAGAGTGACGGAGTGTTCTTTACCTCTCGCTCTAGCTCTCCAAGGCCGTCCCCAGCAATCTCTTTATCACATACGGGGCAAAATTACTGAATGCTGATTAGCTGAGACAGAGGATATTTTTTCTTAATACGAGGGCACTTTTGGTAATCAAGAGGGCATGATTACTTGATGCTGATCGGCTAAACACGCTTCCATTAAGTTGATTTCCTGCTTAAAACGGATTTTGTAAAGGAAAATCAGAGACACATCGCTTCTGATCTAAATATGGTTATTTCATCTTAATGTGAAAGAAAATCAACATGCAACAAAGCGCAGTCTTTTGGTGGAAAAGCAAAAGGATTTTTCTGACTAAATATGTATTGATTCGCAGCCTGAAAAAAGTTTGAGTGGGGATGGCTGGTGTTGCACGAAGCGTAGAGTTACAGAACTTCATGGCTGCCAAACTGAAAGTTAATTTCTTTGCTTTGTTGGACACTTGCATTGTTTACATCTATCATCGATCGATGAAGTAGTTTCATGCCATTGCAAGCTTTGCAAAACAGGTGAACAAAATTAGATTGTTTTAAGTTCTGTTTGTAAAGAAATTGCTTTGAGTGAATTGAACTTGCTGTGTTTTGCTCACTATTATTGCAGGCTGTCTCTGTGCTGCTACAAGTCTATCCCTTAATGACAACCGGCAAACCTCTTTACTCGAAAGAAAGTGCCCTTGGGCAATTAAAGATTAATTTCACTTGAATTTTCAAATGATGTGAAGTATATATGAAATAATTCATATTTGAACTGAAGTTGTTGATGAAAGTGAAGAATGATCATCGCAGTTAATTTTCCTTTTTACGCAATTGGAAAGAAGCCTGAAAAAATCAGGGCTTCAACGGGATTCGAACCCGTGACCTCTGCGATACCGGTGCGATGCTCTACCAACTAAGCTATGAAGCCACACATTGGGAGCGAGGTCAATTCATTGACCTTGACCTCGACCTCATTGAGTTCAATGAATTGACCTTGCTCCCAATGTGTGGCTTCATAGCTTAGTTGGTAGAACATCGCACTGGTATCGCAGAGGTCACGGGTTCGAATCCCGTTGAAGCCCTGATTTTTTCAGGCTTCTTCTTTCCAATTGCTTAAAAAGGAAAATTAACTGAGATGATCATTCTTCATTTTCTGAATTTTCAAAGTTTCCCAAATTGCCCTTGTTGCTTCGTGACTTAGGCAATTTTGTGAAAACTTTGAAAACACTCGTGAAATTAATCCTTAATTGTCCTTGGGCCCGTTTGATTCCATATACAAATACCCAGGAAGAGAATATTTCACTATGGACATTGCCTAAATAGTCATTTTTTCCTAGACACCGACTCGTCATTTTTTTCTAGCTAGACCTTGCAATCTCTGTCACTCCTCAACCTACTGTCCGAATTTAAGGGAATTGAACTGGTATAAAAATGAGCAGACATTCTATCAGAGCACTATTGATAAACCCCCACTTATTAGTTCGGCAATGATATACAGTGCGACCTCTATTAAGTGGCCCCCCTCGGGACTTTGAAAAGTGGCTGCTTAATAGAGGACTTGGCCTCTTAATAGAGGGAAACATAAATTGGACAGAAATGGTGGTCAACGTGTTTAATTGACTCGATATGGAAAAATGCTTTTTGAAAAGAGTTAAATACATGAAGATACATTCAAAAAATCCATGAAAGAAAACTTAGACCTTTTGTTACACCAACAGTCATTGTAAAATCTACAGAGTTGTAGTTCAAAGTTTTTGATGGACGGTCAATGTTGTTTGATGTTGTGGGGTGCAAAGTTGTAAAGAGAACATCAAGTCATTTGCCTTTCCAATAGACAAGACAAGGTCCTCATAACCATGAAACTGGGCAAAAAGTCGGAGTTGATCGGTGATGCGCATGGCCTCTGAAAGGCTCTTGAATGATGGCTAATCTAATGGTCAACATCATGTGAAGTGCCTTCTGCAATGAACTGAATGTCTAGATCATCATTTAGCAACCGACTTCTGATATCCTCCCTCCAGTTCAGGCTAGATGGATCTATCTGGCTGGCACAGATCCAGGTATTATCATCACAGGAAACATTCCTCCACAAAGCCTTGAGCATCGATCTGATCCATTAGAGTTTTCAGGTTGGCGATCTCCTCTCCTTCAAAGGGATTGTTTTTGATTGCTTCATCGTGTGGATACAAACCAGTCTTCTGAAAACACTTTGTGACACATTTTTCTTACCATCAACTTGCAAGCAAACGAGATGTAGCATTCTCTTTCTGTATAGAACCTTCCAGCTGGTGATTTTACTGCAGTGGCTGTGATTTGGGCGTGGTGTTCTTTAACAAAAACGGAACAATGATATTTGAAAACTACTCAGACAGAGCCTACCTTGTTGCGCTTCGACTGGCAGTTTAACTTTGACAGAATTGACGACATGATCTCTGTATTCATCCAAGCTTTACTGTTGGCGAACTAAGAGCAGTTGTATGGCCGGTTTGGTGACTAAGTTCTTAAAGCACCTCAGACGGATGGACTTGCCAGGGTCTTCTTTTGCCCCTTCTGCATTTACAAAGAATGCTCATGTCAGGCTTTGCTTTGCTTTTTTTCCCTACAAGTGCACATTCTTCCCTTAGAGTCTGGAGTCTTTTCAAGGAGACCACACCAAAAGCAACCTGTTTCTTTCATATTCCAGATATTTTCCAGCTTCCACCCTTTTCTTTTGCATGCTCATTCTAGCTTTCCATTACTTACATCATCTGCTTCCCCAGCGATGGCATTGTTGCATATTCCAGACTTCTGCTTGAATTTTTCAAGCCAGTCATTACAAGCAACAAAATCGGTGATTTCTAATTTCTCTGCAATCAACGTGCCCCCTTCTTTAGGTATTGCACCGGAAATCAGTATATTAGAGTTTCTGCACATCATGTACCAGTCCCACAGAGCCTGATTCAAATTTGTAATTGCACAAACGTGTCCTTTTCGCATGATTCAGAATTTCATTGCTAGCTTACACAAAAATGATCGTGTCCTTGTTCTTCAGTATTGTTTGAATTTGAGTCCATCACCAAATCCTCGGCTATTTTCCTTGATCCAAGATTTGGGTTTTGCTTTGCAACTTCGAGGACTTAAACTTACCCTGAAATGTCAAGGCATTTACATTTCTTTTGGAAGTTGCAACTCCAGAATGAGTTTGTTTTGCCTTCACCTTTGTAGCATCATTTCTGTTTCTCGTGTAGCTGGCACTTCAATCAGCGCATGGTGCAAGATTTGAATTGCTACAGAGTGCAAATGGAGACCATGTCGATTTGCACTCTGTAGAAATTAAAAGCAGCGTGGCCTGAAGTTCCATCCAAGTTCTTCCTTGAGAGCAGCAACAAAACAACTGCAGACAGCAGACTGACTTGGCACAGCACAAACAATTATAATTTGTTCTTGCCAGCATATCATCGACAAACTTCTTGAGAATGAGAGCTGCAATCAGACGACATTTTTGCAAGCTACAGGACAAATCTATTTTCATTGAGAATTCAATATAAAAAAGGAAATAGTTGTCCACTTGTATTATCCAATTTTTTAACGTACATGATTGGAGTGGTACAAGAAAAGATAACACTTTCTTGACGGTTGCCTTGGATAGAAATGCTTCATGTGAAGTATGTGGCTTAAATTGGAGTACCATTATCAGTAAACAGATGTCCAAGGTGAATTTTGTTGGCATAAGGACAAGATTATGGCAGAAAAAGAGTAAAAAACAAGCGAAGCTGTACTATGGGTGAAGTCTTTCATGAGGGGGCACCATGAATGTCAAGAGATTTGGGCACTGTAGATTGGCGATATATATGAACTCGAGCAACAGACACTTAAGAAGAGCAAATGCACAGAAAAATCGATAACAATGCAACAATCACGGCCATGGTAAAAAATAAAAGCAATCTTAATTTTCAATTTGCAACGAGGTATTAACAAGTTTTCAAGCGTTTTGGGGTTTCTTTATCAAAATATGGCCTGATTTTCGAATTATTTGGAACTTGTCAATGGCAGTTTACTGTACCTTTTCTGCGTTATTTGTATTTTGCAGTCCAAGAGGGACCGCGCCATCGTCGCATGCTTTTTAAATAAATAAATCAAAAAATTCTTCACATGATACAATTATCACATTGCAAAACAAGAAGGTATTTTATGGTGAACAGCAGCTACACATTTTCAAAAAAATCTTCAATTCAACGCAGGTGGACCTGTTTCTTGAAGAATCTCGGTTACAAATAAGCAAAGTAAACATTCCTTCTGACTTAGGCAGGGATCAATATCTGCAATGGCCAACAATGGTAGGAAACGAATACACCTTGCTCTCCAGGACGCTTCTTCCATTACACTAAAGATAGTTCCCTTGATCAAGAGTGACTGGTTTCTCTTCTCTTTTTCTATGCCAGGAGCGTCACACACTAATGACAGCCCCTAGCTAATTCACTGGATTAGATACTCTGGAAATAGCATACTCAGAAAATATTCAGCACATGATAATAATGATATGTTTCCTTTCTGACCAAATTAGGGAGCTTAAGCATGTGCGTTTTTGAGACGCGGACGGTAACTGGAAGTGAGCTGTTTTCACTTTTAACTTGCCCTCACACAACCATATTTACATTGTTAGGAATATTTTCTCCATTAGAGACGAGTAGTATAAAAATCTGGGACAGAATATACGATCCTAGCATGCAAAATGTTCTCTTCCGGTTGCCGTCCGCGTCTCAAAAGTGCATGCCTAAGCTCCCTATTTTAACACCAAGGCGAACGTGGAGCAAGAACGATCCACTCCTCTTCCCTCACAGTGCATTTCACGAAAGTTTTGAAGCTTCCGAAGTTCAATATTGAAATCACACTCATATACCCATATTTGTTTTATATTTTTGGTGTGATTAAATAATTTGAACAACAAAATTGGGAATAAGGAGCAGCAACCTGATTAAAGTGATGGCAAACCTGTCTGAAAGGAACATTACATTGAAATCTATCAGAGATTAAAAAAACTCTTTTTTTCAGGACATGCGTGATTATAGAAATCGCACGAAAAGACAGAACATTTTTAACGAATGTCATGTTGTTGAACTTTTGTATTTACATTCTACTGTAAACCAGATGCTAGTCATGCCATCTGTCTGTAATGGGGAGTCCCTCTTATCTGTATCTCTCAAATAATTTGCATTTCAGAAGTAAACATCATAAAAAAAAAGCCTTGCTTGGTTGAGAATTTTTTTTTTTCACTTTGTTTCAATTCCTTTGTAGTCATATTACCAAACCAACTACACTGAAAGATGCAAACTTCACTCGCAACAAACTTTGCAACTTCCCAACGAAATTCAGCGTGAAATACACTGTACACAACTTCGTTTCGAAGTTCACAATTTGATTGACAACTACGTCATGAAATTGCCAAGTTTGTAGCTAACTTCAGAATTTCAAACGAACTTCTGAAACCGTTTGTCAAAAGTTTTGGGAGACTGTAATCGTTCCTTCCAAAACATCTGTTTCTTTTAAGTTATCAGTATGCCCCAAAATTGACCATAAAATTAATATTTTCGCGAAAAAGGATTGATTCTAAAGATTGATTCTAAACAAAAGACATTTCTTTGCATTAATTACCTTTAATTGATAGCTATCGATGGGTTGCCATGAAAAGTAAACTTGGGTTAAAAGCTTCTGTGACAGATTGCCGTATATGTGTGATTGTTAAATATTTGTGTGAAAGTTGACAAACTGTTCTGAGTGTTCTCCGTTTGTCAATTATTGATGTAAGCTTAAATACGTTGTTGAAGAAACGTAAAAGTTTGTGCCCATTACAAAGTTCGAAGAAAGCACCAAAATAGCCACAAAGGAAAAAGTGGGAGAACAAGTTTCAAGAAAATTGATCAGAATTTCACTAACACATCAGCTGGCTGGTGACAACTGTTCCAACTCGAGGAGGAGAAGTCACTTGCACTAGACGAAGAAGACATTCTCTAAGCATGATTTCGTTTTTTCTTTCGCCGTTTGAGGTGGTAAACAGTAACATCTCAACTCAATCAGCATCCCGTGGGTTTCCTTCAGCTTGTTGACGAGTACGCCATTCAGATTATCAGACGAGTGAAGCGTAATGAAAACCGTTAGATTCATCTTTATTAAAGCCCAGCTTCATGACATATTTCTATTTCTTTATTTTGTCAGTTCCTGAATGACCTCATGTCGCCAACCAACCTTATAATGGCCATTAAACCCGCATGCCTTCTCTTCGGTGCTCCTCTTATCTTCTCACCAGCAGGGCCTTCAAACAGTCTGGACCACATGCTCTTCGAGGAATCGCGAATTCACAGTTCATCCAAGCCATCAACTCCCTTGAACAAGCACCAAATCCTGTTACAGTTTTCACAAAAAAACAACCCAACAATGTAGACTGGCTGTCAGACTACTGCTCTCAAAATGACTACTGATTGAGGTACAATCAAAATGCGAACAAATGTATCTCAACCGCTATCAAGAGAGCATTGATCGATGCAGGCTTTATTCCAGAAGACATGTTCCCAGATGTTTAGATATGTACAACTTTGAAATTTTACAAAACTCTGAACAGTATTTGGCATTCAGCATTTCATGTAAAGAAGATTTGCAGTGTTTATCATTTGTGGTATTGGATCATTTACAAGTGTAAATCCAAAGTTTTCAATACATTAGTAATCAACTAGAATATGCCATGACATTGCTGATTATTCACGCCGTTTGTAAATACATTTGAACATAAGCAACATCAAAACCTATGTAATTGTCAGGTCACACTACAAGATAGCCGAAAAGCTAGGTAGCCACTTAGTACGAATCTACATAGCCAAGTAGCTCTGCAGCCATAAACTGTGTAGCCACTTTGCTGCATAGCCACGTAGCCTTGTAGCCTAGTAGCTATGTAGCTGCATAGCTCTGTAGCCACATAGCCAAGTAGCTGTGTAGCCACGTAGTTTGTTTAAGACTGAAAAGCATGTGATTGTAAATGTTGGCTAATATCCGTGCTTCCAACAGTTTAGAATAGACAGAATAATGTATGTAACATAGTTTTCCAAATTCGAAAATTTGAAAATATTTATCATGAAATTTTAAGACAAATGTAAATATTTTAGTTCTATTAAACTTGTTATTCCCCAGAAACTGGCACTGTCATGCCATGTGACAACAAAATTAATCAATTAATCACAGTTTTTAGTCCAAAGGAGAGACCTCTACTTGCCAACCGGTAAACCACCAGGAAACACTGGCATGGATTTTGTTTTATCTGTCTGACAAATGTCAGAATCTGATTTTTTTAAGAAAGATGTTGATTTTAGCAATAGACAGGAGACAGGGACAGCTATTGTAATCACTCAAGGTGTTACAGTAAAGGTGTCAAACGCACTCCCATAATCTTTGATTATGATTAGTTTCTAAGCTATTGTATAACATGGCATTTATATGACGGCCGAGAGAGCTACCATATTGGTTAAAAAAGTGACTTATTTCGGGCAATTTAGCTATCTGAACAGTTCATGTATTAGAAAAGTACTATTTTAATGTTATTGATTTCCTTGCGAGATTATTCAAGCTTCGGTAGTAAAACTCAGTGAAAGATGCTTCTGTTGGTTTCCGGCCGCCATGTTAATGCTCATTTGGATAAACAATAACATGGCATCTCCCTTCAAACCTCTATAAATTTGTGTAAAATAATTCTCTGCATATCTTGCTGAAGAAAAATTGCTGTGGCCTGAATGTTGGTGAAAGTATTTGCATATTTACCTTCTTTTGTTTCCCAGATTATAGAATTTATCTATTGAATGGTTTAGATTTTTATTTTGATCTTTTTTGAAAGGCATGACACTGAAAACCAGCAACTGGAAGCAGACTTTTTGAAACAACAATATTGATTAACTGCTTATCATTCACATGTCAGTGTTTCATTACCGTGACAATATGCAAATTAGTTGGAATTTGAAAGAACATTCTCAGATTTTGGTACCCAAGCAAATTTTTATACCTTGTACCTTCAAGGATATGCATAAATACAATTTCTCATGGAGAAATGGTTTCTCCATGAGATCGAAATAGAAACTGATCAGCATTGAGTGTCTTGTCTAAACTATTTCGGACTGCTCAACTCTGATGACAGTGTAAAAAAAATTAACAAACACAAAATTTGGCGAGCTTTGGCAAGCTGTCTTGCAGGGTCGCTGGTCAAAACTTTGTCTCAAGAAATATTTGCTACAAGTGTTGGCGATCTGAAATTGAATTCTAAGTGTGGCCATATGTACCATAAGGAAAGGCTCTGCTTTCAGAGTGATGGTTCAAATGCCTTTCCTGGAAACTGTTTTGTCCAGCACAAGTTATAAATACTTAATTAATTTTACAGCAGGCTGCAATCTATTCATCACTAGTTCAACTTCATGTGCAGATTGTTATCTAACATCGATCAAACTTAGTTTTCTATCGAGCTGTTTGAATGCCACCAGAGTAGACCACACATTTGAAGTAAGCTTGTGAATGCACTGCTCTAATCCTTGATTGCTACTAGTTTATTTAATAACTTGCTTGTTACTCGGGTTTCTGGAAGCTGAGTCTGCACTTGGTGGGTCATAGTGCCAGGCATTCTTAGCAGAGAGTGCAAAGCCTGGGATGATAATTGCAACCTGTATTATGCACAAACACTTCGGATGTTGAAGAAATTGGGGATCAACCAAACGAAAGGCAATGAATTACCTGGCATTCATCTTCCGAATGTTCCATGTTTGTGCTGAAAAACAGTGCTGTAAAGCCACATGATGCAATCAGCAGGAAAGAAGAGCCTGCACTCAATGTGGTCAGTTTAAGGAATACCCTATGCTCCCCATCCCTGCCATACCGACTCCCCTACCCCCAAAATATATTTTCATATTCAAAGCTGAAAACAGGTTATTTTTGTTTATTTCATTTTTGAAAATTTAGTTTTACATATTTTCCCAATAATTATCACAATCATGTGATGTTCCGGGACATTCCGGGATGTTTCAGAATGTTCCATGTTCCTAGTTTTATTGAATCGGCCCATATATTGGTTGAAAGATGCAAACAGTCGATTTTTCTCTCACAGAATGAATTCTTGATACTCTGAACCTTAGTTTGATGTCAAATAAATCCATCTTTTATGACTAAAAGTCGAGTTTGATAGTAAAGAAGTTTGAATTGTGTTAACATTCTGGCCCCAGTTGTTCAAAGGCTGGATAACGCTATCCACCGGATAAATTGCTATCCAGTGGATAAGTGTTAACAAAACAAACCACGCTATCCGCTAGGGATTTATCCAGTGGATAGCGTTATCCATCTTTGGAACAACCCAGACCTGATGTACATGTAGGGCAGGTTACATGGCATGTCAAAATATGTCACCTATGCATGTAACACTGAAAGCGGGTGTAATGCTACTCGACTGACACTCAACCAACAAGTGATCAATATATCAGTTGAATAGAGATATCAAATACAGCATTTAAGTGACAAACAATTCAGGACTTTAAAAAGCGGTGGTTTAATGTAGGATGGCGGCTTCCGAAAGGTGGCTGCTTAGTAGAGGTCGCACTGTTAGACAAGAATTGGAAAACAGAAGTAAGTTATTGTCACTGGGGCAGTCGCGCAGACAGGAAATGTGATAAAGAACTCGTACCTACCTCATGTGAGTAGAACATTTGCGTTAAAAACAGAAATCCAACAACACTTGCAACCCTCACTAACACAAACAGAAGACATGTAGGCGACACAAACATAGAAATAATTCTCTGGACACGGGACAGGTGCTCTGCAACAGAAATGAAAGCACTACTTTAGTTTAGAGGGTAACAAGGCTAGTTATTTTGGGGTTACATGGAAGCCTTCTTCTAATAGCTGGACTGAGCCACAATCCAGAACTAAATTGGGTGCAAAAACTCCATAGTTCACTCGTTTGCCAGATGATCATGTAAAGCGTGAAAATGGTAAAGGCTGACGGTTTTATTTGGTGGCTAACCGGTTAGGAGATAATCAAAATGGGGACTAAACCACTTACATTGTTTTGTATACACAGCAAAGTAAGACGTGTCTATCATTCCCCAATATTCACTGTTTCTTTTAGATGGTCGGTTCTCTCGGGAAATTGCGGATCATCTTTAAAAGGGGGTTACATTTTGATCAATTTTATCTCTACCAGCTCCCAGGGACATGTTCCTGATGCAATGGTTCCTTTAATCGTCTTCATTTAACTGGTTCATGTTCAGTTCTTAGATATCCCTACCCCACAGAAGCCCTCAGCCAATCTAGGAGAGGTTAGACCTGCCAGGGACCAAGGTCCAGTCAGCATAGTTCTTGGGGTTATACTTAAAGCAGGGTCAGCAGGGGTAAACCTGAAGGATCATGTGTACTATAGGTGGTCTCGGTTGATATAGCGGTTGACTGTCGACCGACTATCGGTCGACAATCGACTGAAATACTGGCTGAAAGTTGACCAATAAATACAGTGTATGTCAACCGATATAGTTTTAGACCATCGATACTCGACTGATACAGGACTGATACTTGGCCGATACATGACCAATACTTGACCCGCACTTGACCTTACACTTCACCGGGATACTTCAAAATAAAAGATATAAAATTCTAATAGGTAATATAATTACGTCATAATTAAGATGTACATTGAATCTCTGAAATCCCAAGTTAAAATTTATCTTGTGCCGGCCATGGCATGTGTCATCTCCGGTGTCAAATTCCTTATGTGCATGATGCAAAACGCGTCCTTTCATTTGCAACGTTGAGAAATTGTCAGGACCCAAGCGATCCACTAAGATCACTGATCATTTTACCTGTATTTCAGCCAATGTCATCTACTAGCCAGAAGGATCTTTTGGATGTGACTGTTGAAAGGATGGTATGTCAGCACCAGGGGAATCCTCTCTGTGCCGTTGTTACTACTTTGGCGTCTTAGTTGGCATCACGCCTACTGACTGCGACAATTTCTGCTGTACGATTGCCCATTGTGAAGCTTTACAAATGAAGACAGTGTTTTCCCGCGTTTTTTCATGAAATCAGACATTTTATTCATGAATTGAAATCTCCATTACATCTTCAATTGATCTGCGATAAGAACAGGAAGCTTATTCCCTTAGGTTGTCCCGGGTTTGGGGTCCTTAACAACCCCACTGGTATAAACACAGATATCCCTGATGCCAGTGGTCCTCCAAATGATGACACGACCATGAAACTTGTTACTATTCATCTGATATGCATCTCACAGAAGCTGAAACATCTGTGTTGCATAAAGGACTTACTTTTGTGCCTTTCAATGCAAGATCTGACGAGTTTCATGATCAGGCCAAATCAAACTGCGTGCAATTTTTCCGCCGGCTGAGACTGAAAGCACATTTTCATGATCATGAATCAGTCGGTGATATGTCAGAGGATGATCCTTTTAACAAATTCAGACCCAAAGTCTCCTCTTGGACACCCCCTGAAGGTCGATTTTCCTCTCTTGATCACTATATCGACAAATGCTGTAGAGTGATAAACAACATAGATTTCACGAAGAAAAGCATATTCGGCAACCTGACGGACAAGGGTGGTGCGTTAGTAGTTTGGTTATACCAACTTTATTTAGATGAGGCTAGGAAACAACTCTCTGATCAATGGTTTTACGAGAAGCTTGGTAGTAACCCGATTAATGACGACCAACAACAAGTGAAATCAATGATTGCTGAGATGATCAACAACAACGAGCTCCCACCATCTGCTACCAACCTAGTTGTCACTACTCCGTGGACGTCCAGTTTTTATCTGTTACCCAAGATTCACAAGCCTGGTAATCCCGGTCAATCGATTGTTTCAGCTTGCACCTGCCCAACAGAAAATATCGCCGCGCTCCTTGACGAGATAACTGCACCTCTGGTTTGCAACCTTCAAACGTATGTCAAGGACATGAAACATGAACTACAGATCTTCGATGAGTTCCGCTTCAATGACGGAGAACATTTCCTCTTCACTATGGATATCAAGTTCCTATACAAGGTCATTCCTAACAACGATGGTCTCTGTTCCCTTGCACATTTTCTTGACAGGCGAGAGATGAAAGAACCTTCAGCCGCCACATTAACACGCCTTGCAGAGCTCGTCTTAACACTCAATGCTTTCAGCTTTAATGGCGACCACTACAGACAGGTCATTTCAACAAGCCCAGACATGGACTAGACGACATGGAGGTACGCTGCGTGAAACAATGCATGGGTACTAATGACACCAAATGCCGTAGACCCGTGGGCCGCATGGACTACAGGTGGATTTTATTTTTTAAACAGCTTGGCACACGTACACTTTTATCCAACCGTTGGAGTCGTGCGAACATCTGTCAATTTATTTAACGACCTGTCTCACTCAAAACTCAACATAGCACTGAAGAAGGGCTAGGCCCGAAACGTCTGCTACAGACATCATTTTTACTTTGGCACTACGTTATTAATACTTACAACTTTTTAATTCACATTATTAACCCAGTTGATAAAACCAAATTACATTACAGTGAATTCGCGAAAATACCTTAGACCATGTATTGTACAACGTACTTTAGGTATAAGAGGATGTCTGTGCCCCTTTACTTACGATTCCTGTTCTTTTCTTGAAATAAATTAGCTTAGTATTGTTGTGGGTGTCTTCTTTTTTCTTTTGAAAACATCTGTCTATAGTAACATATCTTGGGTAAGACAACCTTTAATGTGATAGGTAAACCAATAAAATTGAGCAGTCTTACTTACGGAGGGGTCTTTGCTATAAATACATTATATACTTAAGTGCAAGGTCGTTCACCTTCTCTATGTTTTAACGCATATTGCTCCATTTCTGGAGCTAGATGTGGTATGAGAATTAAGGAACTGAGTTAACTTACATTTATTACTATTAAGTCCAGAACTATTGCGTTGGACACTTGCTACTCCCTTTCTAAAGGATAGGTTTGGTTTTATTATCCGTGCTTTGGAAGCTTATTTTATTGGACAATGGATGGCATTTTAGCTTTTTTGCGACCTCTGCTGTCATCATTCTCAGTATAAAAACTATTCAAAGGGTTATAAAACCTCGGTTTTGAGATATAAAGGCAAATGGGAACATCGGTAGAGTGAACTCGAAAGTCACACTCAAAGTTTTGATCTCTGTTTCATTCTATATTGTGCGAATGTTTCAAGTAAACGTCAAAACACTTCTAACCTGTTGGTTCCCAGTTGACCGCACGTAAGGCATTTTTTGCTGATGATAGTGTACTTAATAGTGGTGATGGTTGAGAACAGTATAGATTCATTTTAGGTTCCATAACGTGCATAAATCCACTTTATAGAGATACAAGTGTTTCGAGATATTTGTTCTACAAAAGCTTTAACGCGTATGCGATAACGCAAAATGGCTTTAATGCCTAACTGCTTTTTTAATGCGATAGAGAGAGATGAGCATGAGCATGCACGCTCATAGATTCTCCTTCCTTCTGGCTAAATCTGTGAGCTTTGATCAGGCAAAGGCAAAACAACCGTTGCACACATAACCTGTCGATATCAAAGCGTGCGGTCTTACTCTCCTGTACGACAATCTTTGTTGAAATGGCTATATACACTCTCTCCTCTGCTCCGCAGTGGCCTATTTGAGCCATAAGGAGTCTGGGGAGAGAGAAAAGAAAGCACTGGCTCACAATTCTTTGAAGGGAGGACTGGTTTAAGGCTCATCAGAATAGAGAGGGAACATACTACGATTATCAGTTGAGTAAGACGCAACTAAGTTTGGTTACCAGTTTTTAATGTTAAAACTAGTATTGTGAGGGGGCAACTTGCGTGGTTTCCAATGGTAACAATATCAGCAGCCGTGCATTGCCTGCCATGAAAGCCTGCCAAATTTTGAAAAGAGACAAAAGCTGCTAGAATGACCTAGGCCAGTACTAGTATGTTGTTTCCCGGGCTTTGCTGATTAGGACGTCAAAGGCCGACAAGTTGCCACTGGAAACGGAGCCAATTCCCCGTGACAACAACACAATTTTAATGTTAAATCCATGTCTTACTCAACTGATAATCATAGTTTATAGATTACTTCATAGAAAGTGCAATGTATGGATTTTTATTCATTCGTTGCAAAACTTTGCAACGAATGAATAAAAATCCATATGTCGCACTTTCTATGAAATAATTTGTTTATTGTACATATAGCGAGAATTAAGCATATCCTTTAAATCAGTTTTTTTCCCCGACAACATTAGCTTACATACAGAACAACAAAAAATGCAAGACTGATGTAAATGACCAAGCGTAACAAAAAACAAATCGCTTACCATCCAGCAGTAAGCAGGCAAAGCGCCTACACAACCTCAAAAATAATACAGGGGAATTTGTATTTAAAACACAAAGTGTGAAATGTTTTCGCTTGTTCATGACGGCACTTCACGCTGTGCAAAGACAAATTTGGACTCTGTTGACTTACGCTGTGTGTAGAAATGTTGAATGTTCCTCCTTAAATGTTTGCCCTTGAAACAGAGATACATTGTAAAACTTGCTGAGGTGACTGTTGGCTGAAGCTGAAGTGCTAATGATCAAGATGTTGGATATATTCCGCTGCTGTTTCCAAAAAAAAAACTAAAATGGGAAGCTGAAGTCATGTTTTTTTAAAACACAAACTTCGAGTGCTTTGCTCTGATTGGCTAAGCCAATCTACTCTGGTCGATAATTTTCTTCAAATCTGGATTTTTTAGTCAAAATATTGGTCAAAGTGTGATCTTTAATTTTTTCAAAAAAATTATTGAAAAAGACCAAATAATTTGGCAGAGAAATTGCAGTTTGATGTTTACGCTGGAAGTACATGTAAAAGTTTACCCCTTGATTGCCAGCGCTATCCATGTTATGCAATCAACTGAGACGACTTTCGCGGGATTAGAACCGGCTACCCAGTTGACCAGCCACCATGCAAGCATCTTTCTTGGTGTAACTATTTTAGGCATGAATACATCTAGACCATAGAAATGTCCATGGACCAGTTTGAAGAAGCGAAAGCAGCGAACCAAAACTGCAAATACTGCAGCAATGAACAAACAAGGGAAAGTTGGCAGAAAGTTGAAGCTATGGCTATCTGGGATCAAGCCTGCAAAAGATTGAGTCAAGAGTTTTAATTGACAAAGGTGCTGTAATGATTGTACATGTTCTTTCTGGCTGGCTTGCCTCTTCTTATCCAATCCAATGTGCTTTTCTCCAACATATTAACTGAAGAGTTTCCGTCGAATCTGTCATAAATAAACAAAAACGTTCTTGCCATTTCGCATGAAGGAATGGCTCAATTTGCTGTATGGATGTTGATGGATGTTAAAAAAGCATAAGCTAGCTTTGATTTTATGTACATTTGATTATTTTTCATTTTAGTGCTTTTGAATTTCTACATATAGTCCTATTTCTATAAGCCATAATTTGTAAATATTAGTAGTCAATAAGTTGTTGTATATTTTGTTATTTTTTGTTACTGTTTTCTCGGAAAAATTAGCTTTTATATTAGCTACTCTTAAACTCGAGGAAAAATAAAGTTTATGTATGTATGTATGTATGTGTGTGTGTGTAAAAAAAAAACGTGTGTGTGTGTGTGAGTGTGTATGTATGTATGTATGTATCCTACCGAATATGACAGTGATGTTGGACTTGAAAGGCTTTCTTATCAATCAGAAATTATTTCTATCAACATCACAATATCACCATTATTATCAAGGGAGAAAGTGAAACATGCCCGAATTTCTGAAATCGTCATAATAATTCTCTCTCTAAAGTTTATCGGTTCATTTGAAGCTGCCACGTTTTCTTTTACTACTGAACTTGTTTTTCCCACCTAGTCGCTTTAGTTTGCTTTCTAGCGGTCATTTCCCTTGTTATCTTCCGCATTCTGCTCCAACAAGGGTTGATTGAAGAAGGAAGCCAACGGAAGTAAACTTCCCAAGCGCTGATTGGCTCAGTGATATCTGAGAACCCAGTTGACTGTATTTGTGGGTGGAGTTTGTTTGCGAAGCAGGAAAATTTTTTTCAGTGCTGTTTTCTCGAAAAAATTTTGTCACCAGAAGCGGACACTTTAAAGAGCTACAAGTCAAAGTGAATTTGTTCGATTACTCTCAAATTTTGACAGTAACTAGTTTTACATATACATCTAAATACTTTATTTTCAAGAGCGATTTTTGTACAATCACTCCATATTTTTTTAATACTATTTCAAAAATGTTCTGTAACTTTTCACTGAAATTGAATACGGCAAATCGCAGGCAAGTTTTTTTTAGCGCTTTGGCCCCAAAAACGGACGAACAGATTAAATAAGCGAAAAACAAAATTCACTTTGACATGTAAATGCTCAAAAGGTGATTAGGGTGCTCGCATTTAGGAGTCGTGAAAAATTCGACAATTCATTTTTTGTTTTCAAAATTTTTGGTATACACTGTACATGTAGTCTGATAGCCAGTCCTATAAGCTTTAATTTGATACAGGGGTTTAGATATCTACAGTTTAATCCGGACGCGCTACATCGCTTGCACGTGAGACACCCCTGAAGGTGTACGGTAACCTTAAACAATGGCAGTGCAGAAGTGTTTTTGAAAACATTGGTTAATTTTTACTGTCCTCCGCAACACAAGATGTACAAGATATATAAACAATACTGTCCATTTGGGGCAAAAATATGCTCGGATGTGTCAGCGGACATTATCTGTAGCTTTGAACAGATAATGTCCAAGGCAAATATCAGAGCATATTTTCACCCCAAATGGAGGCTGTTGTCTTTATTATCCTTAAACTATTTTTAAACAAGGCCGCACAATTTTGGAGGCCTTTACTGAAAATTATTTAACGTCTAAACAACTCTGTAGGCGTTCTAATATATATATTCCATTTTATTTAAAATGTTCAGTTCTATTTAAGTGAACAATTTAATCAGGATGAAAACTAAACACCCGAACATAAATAGCACAACTCGAAAACTGGAGAATATCACCTGGGGCATATCAGGGTTCGTATATCAGGGAACAAATTTCCAAGACTTTTCCAGAACTTTTCAAGGACTCAGATTAATTTTCAAGGGGCTCGAAAATTCACATTAACCCCTGCACTCCCAAGATCTCAATGTTAATTCTTTTTAATGCCTTCCATACACTTCACATTTTTAGTTGAGTTTAAAAGATTTCCAGAACTTTCCACGACCACTGGCCTTTTTCCAGGACTTGCCAGTCTTGGAAAAAGCCATGATAAAATTCCAGGACTTTCCAGGTTTTCCAGGACCCATATGAACCCTGGCATATTCTTTGTTCTAACCCAACCATTAATTTTCAAGTGATTTTATTGACTTCTTTATGTCACGTGGTGTAAATCACCGGACAGTTATCATGCAATAACCCCTGCCCATGTCGATATTTGTCCTCCAAATATCTCCGTCAAGGAGAAACATAGTCAGCACAAGAATTAAAACTTTTCTTTTCTCTTATTTAACATGAAAGGAAACCAAACTCGTGTAATTAAGTCTAGCAATAGTGACATTAAAAAGCTGATGACAAGTGCTGTTTCAGAAAGTACAAAACAACTCACCAAAATATGCTGTCAATGTTTTTGAAGGTGAAGAATCGAAAGTCACAAGTAGACTTTTAAAATTTAGTCCTACGCAAAATTTAAACCAGGTCGGGATTTAAAACACTGTGATTAATAACTATGAAATAAAACAACCGTAAACGTCCAACTTTAGCATGGAGGAGGGAGAGAAAAATTCCAGTCGCACTTGAAAACATGGAGCTAGCAGAACTACCTGTCAACCATGTGGAAAAGTTTTTACGTAGTATCCAGAAAAGTCAATGGAAGGAAAACTATACAGTCGCAACACTATGAAAGCCAATTCGTTCCAGGCTGAACAGATTTTTATCTGGTTCCCTTCAAAGAACAAAGAAAGCTGTTTTCCATTATTCGGGATATAAAGTATTCAAGCCGGCAAACGAAGCTCTAGATCCATCACTTAACAGATCTTGCGCAACAGGGATTGATTCTTCTACAAAGCACTAGTGTCCAATTTCCAGCGAACACCTTGAAGTCCTCTATGGAGCAAATCAGCTTGGTCCGAATACTCTAAAAAGTGTTGCAAATTCACCAGTCTACTTTGGAAAAAGAGGCCATGAAAACCAACGCTCTATGAAACCCGTTGACCTTCAGCTCAAAACAACAACAAGAGGGCTGAAGTACTTCATCTTATAAAGCGAGAGAGCAGGCTTGTCACCCCATTGTTATCACTGTTAATTTTTACCATGCAGGCCCTGTCCCATCACATGCGAGTACAACCTTTATCCAATCACAGCATGTGAGTCCAATGTGTACATTAGCTACACTAAAACAAAGGATAAACATACAAAATGCATGCAAGATATTCTACACAATCCTCCAAAACTTGGAGATATGTCATGTAATAACAATGTATAACTATCTTATGCTTCATCCTTAAATTCAAACCACACATGCTGGAGAAAATAAGCATTTTAGCCAACATAGAAAACACAGTGCAATGGGATCGGAGACTCTATAGCTGACCATTCACTGGTGGCAAAATAACCAATAACAGTCAAGATCTCATGATCTACCGAACAAGTATATAATCTCCAAACAATACGCCAGTTGCGGAGTGTTACTAGGCATTGGTCTCAGTCACTCCTGGCTATCGCCAACCGATGAGCCTCATAACTGGATATCGCCAATTGATGAGCCTCCTAACAGAAGAGGGACTATTAACAGTCCCAAGAAAACCTGAATACAACACCAAAAAACCAATGATGATGAGAATGTAGAGCTGGATGAACAATTATAAGAACTCCTAAATTAAGAGCTTTTGCCTGAATGAAATCATGCAATATTAACATCATAAACAACACGCAAAACAGTCCACAGACTTGCACGTGCACAGTTACATTGTCAGTGCCAGAAGGAAGAAACTGGAAGGACAAAAAGCTACATGAAATTTATGCAAGAAAGAGAAGAACATCTCTCTAAGACAGATTTACAGCTTTCCAGATTTACAGCTATCTCTGGCGAAAGCAGACAAAGATAAATATGACACCCGTGATAAGAAACAGTTTAACTTGCAACAGCTAGTCAAACAGCTGGGCCTGGCATAGTAATACAAAATGCAAGTATCCAACATGTTCACGGGAATATTTCAAACTTTGTCCCTCCAGAGCTAACATTTGAGAGAGCCTAAAACATATCTTGCAATATAAATGGGCCTAGAGAGAAAAAAAAATGGCAAAAAACAGGTGTCAAACTCTGCAAATTACACGCAGATATAAACAGCAGAAGCCACACAGTGGCTCTACTCGGCAAAATGTCCTCCTGAAAACACAGGATTATCGCTTAGCAAGATATTCAAAGATCCCCCGATCGTAGCATACAAAAGGGACAATCCTTAAAGATAATTATACTAGTTCGAGCAAAACTTCCTAAACGCCTGTTACACGTGGATGGGAGTCACGCAGGCCTGTCACCCCATTGTTATCATTGAAAGACATTAAATGTATTCGCTCAGAAGCTGAGCAAGAATATGAGCAAGTACTGATAAGGTTTCACAATCGAAACATTGAAGGCCTCCGTATAGCCATAATACAAGAAAAACGAGTTCAGGCCAAAAAAACAAAAGTGCATTGTAACCAAAACAACAGCTTTCGTGCGCTCCGCGCCCAAAGAAACTGTTAACGAAAACAATGTAACTAGAGTGTGACCAGGCTAACTTGTTAGCGAAGGGTCTCAAATTCATCCCCACACCAAGAAGAATGCACCTACAATACATTTTCTTTGGGAAGACAACGAACCGCATCCGTTCCATGTTAAATCAAACTGGATACCACCGGTTCAACCATCAGTGGCTCTAGAAAGCTACTTAGAAGAGGTTAAAGTTCAACTTGCTGAAATACAACTAACAAAACCTAAGGACAATCTGCCCAACAAGGAATGAAAGGCATTAAAAACGCTACAGGAAAATCCCAACATCAATCATAAAAAAGCAGACAAGGGCAAATGAACAGTTGTTTTGAACACTGTAGATAAAATCTGCGAAGGCCAAATCCAATTAGACAACCTTGAATACTATAAACTCCTTGAACGTCCTATGGTTATAGAAACACAATAATTAGTTAAAGAACTCCACCAGCACAACTATATTGATGACATGACATGTCAAACACCTAATCCGCCTCGCACACCAGTGTTCTACATGCTTACCAAAATTCACAAACCAATCCCGGTTGGAAGACCAATAGTTTCTGGATGTGACGGTCCGACTGAGAGGTTGTCTGCATTTGTGGACAAACTCCTTCAACCCATAGCAAAAGAACAGGAGTCATATCTTAAAGACTTGATAGACTTCATCAATTTCATAGAAAGAACGAGAGTACCTAATAACTCTATCCAAATGGATGTCACAAGTCTATACACAAATATACCTCAAGAGGAGGGGATGGAAACAGTATGCAATGCATACAAATCTGTCTATGAAGGAGAATCTCCAATCCCAACACAATATCCAAAGAGAGCGCTTGGGCTTGTTCTTCAAGAAAACACATTCCAGTTTAATAATAACAATAATAATTTATTTATATAGCGCTATTTCTATTGCTATCCAAAAACGCTTTACAATGCATTTACAATATCTGATCAGAAAGTAAAATAAACTAACCGATCAAATAACTAAACTGTAGAAATCAAAATCAAAACTAAGAATAAGCCCTCATGATAAAAACTCACTCACTAACTGACTAGCGAACAAACTAACTAACTAACTAACTAACTAACTAACCAACCAACCAAATAACTAACGAATGAACTAACTAACCAACTAACTGTTGGTTTTGAAACGTGATGTTGATTTAGTTCTTGTCGCTACAGCTTACTATATATACCGTAGATCAATATTATCAATTAGTTGTCACTTTCAAACAAAGGTCGTGTTCTATTGGGATCAACCGTTTCAGGTCAGTTGGGTTGGTTGAGTTGTTTCGTGTTCTATTGGCAAAAAACCGTTTTCGGTTGGTTTGGTTGCTAAACTTTTTCAACCCGCATCAAACTGGGTTAAAATGGTTGAAAAAGCATTGGTAACGACCGCTGTTGTTTTTGCGGGCTCTAACAGCTGCTACTTGCGTGATTAGTTGTGCAATCAGTACTGCTCATGTGACGCTCCTTGTAAACAAGAAGGATGGTGTCCGTGTAGTTCATCCTCTGATTTATGTTTTACGACACCTTCTTCTAAAACCTCCGAGAGAACAAAAGAGACAACAGCACGAACACGGTGAGAACCCGCCATGTTTACCCCGTGGATCCACGGACAGGAAGGTTACACGGTAGTCTGGTAATGACTATTCCCAGGGGTGACCGCGTTTCAACCGAAAATGGTTGGAAAAGTGTTCCACTGGAAAACGTCAACTGCGTTAACTTTAACCGCTTTCGGTTGAAATGGTTGAACCCATTAGAACACGACCAAAGTCTTACTTATTTAATCTACCGCGGTTGACCAGCCCTCAGCTGCTATGTCCGTTAGGGAAATAGTCGTAACCGCTAGGTTTTGCGTACGTGTTCTTTGATTAGGTAAAACCACGAGGTTTTCTCGGTTAGATCAGTTCTAGTGTAGATTTCACTGCGTCAACGTCTACTCGGCATTGGGCCATAGATTTCTCTCTACACTCGTGGTTCTCTACTCAATGAAGTCAAGTTTTAGTGCGTGTGCAAACCAAAGTGAGTAACCTATTTCTTTGTTTTCAGTTAAGGATAGTTTTAGTTTTCTGTTTGTTTTTCGCTTCAGTTTAGTATAGTCCCTTATTGCACTATAAGTCGGTCAGTTGTCTTTATATTTGACTTTTTGTTACATTTTGTATCGCTGGGTTAAGCTTTTATCTTTGACAGTTCTTTTCGTCACTATTTATGTCCAAGTCTAGTCTCGTATAGCGTTACTCTTGTCTTAGAGGTTTGTGCTAGTTTATCGCAGTATTACGTTTCTGAGACGCTACAAATTTATAGTAAGTTGGTTAGTATCGTTATATATTTAACACTTAATAACTGGTCCTGAGGGGAACAGCGAATTTTGTTTCCCGAGAATCTCAATGTTTCCTGAGACGAAGTCGAGGGAAACATTGAGATTCGAGGGAAACAAAATTCGCTGTTCCCCAAGGGATCAGTCATTAAGTGATTTGTTATATAGCAAAACAAAACCAAAGCAAATTTGAAAAATGCGCTGAGATTCCAGCAACAACATCGGGCCACCTCTGATCACGTGCAACAGCGGTCAACATTTCACGGGTAACAGTGAACTGTTACCCGTTTGACGTCATAGTTTTCGCAATGTTGCCCGCTCGCAGCATTTGGCGGGAAACAGTTTCATTGCTAGATGTCATTAGACCATGAACTAGCCAATGAATGGCCGTGCTATAGCGGTAAAAATGCCAGCTATGTAACAAATATTGTTTTATCTTCTGTGCCAAGATGCAATAGTTAAGTTAGCTTCTATTTTCGTTATTGTATTTCAGTTCCAACTGGCATACGGCATTCGACATACGGTTTACACCATACGATTTACGGCTACACTTACAGCACATGGTTTTATTCTATCTTCGTCTTGGCACAAGACTTATCTTACTTTGACTTCTGTCAATAAACTCTGTTGTGAATCGTAGTCGAGAATTCTTGCTGAGTTCGTTTTTAACGCTACGCACTGACCCATGTTGTTCATTTGGATCTTTGGTTTACGATATTCTGTCCTCGTGAATGACACTATCTAACTAACTGAGTAACAAACTACCTACTAACTTAAAGACTGTAACTGACTGACCAATAATAAATCAACTAGTAAAAAGCTTTCCTAAAAAAGATGTGTTTTAAGAATGCACTGAATTGCATCAAATTGTCGCTTGAGCGGATATCCAGTGGCAGTGCATTCCAGAGTTTAGCCGAAGCTACAGAAAATGATCTTGAACCATATCTGGTGAGTTTGTAACCAACGTCAACCAAACGATGCCATTGATTGATCTTAAATTGCGTCTGGGCACATAATTTGTTATGAGATCGCAGAGGTATGGCGTTGCTAAGCCGTTCAAGCATTTAAATGTCAATAAAAGAATCTTAAAAACTATGCGTTCTTCAATAGGTAACCAGTTTACTGGAAAAAACTACCTTTAAACGCATGGAACAGCCATGGGTACTAAAATGGCCGTCGCTTTTGCCAATATTTTTATTGGAAAAGTAGCGAGCTGAGCTCTAACTGGCTATTACACATGAATGGGAGTTGCGCAGGCCTATCACCTCTTGATTAATGTGGAATGTGGGTTGGTTCCTTAAGAAATAACAAGTCAAAACCCTTTGGTATCAAGTGGAGTGGCGAACCAATCAAGGCCCTTGGGGTCTATTATTCCTATGATATTAAATTGCTGCACGAAAAAAATTTTATCGAGAGGCTGGATAGCGTCAAAAAACTTGTAAATCTCTGGTCTTCAAAGAGGTCTTACAGTTTATGGAAAGGTGACAGTTATAAAGTCTTTAATTATTCCTAAATTTGTTTATATTTTGTCACTTCTGCCTGCTCCAAAGGAAATCGTCCAAGAGTTGAACCGAATATTATTTAAATTTTTATGGAAAGGAACGGATAAAGTAACAAGACTGTCCACGATAAATGAATACGAGAACAGCGGGCTAAAAATGATCGATCTTGAAAGTATGATAAAATCATTACGGCTAGCCTGGCTGAAAAGAATCTTTGGAGAGAATGACGGAGCTTGGAAAAGCTACCTTAGAGTTTTACTGAAGCACTACGGAGGTCTAATTTTATTGCAACTACGATATTAAAGACCATCATGTTCCTTCCCTTTTTATTCTGAGTTACTTCAGTGGTGGTCCGAATTCCGAGACGGTTGACACAAAAAAAGAATGGCAACATATAGTGTGGAACAACAAAGAGATACGAATAAACAATCAACCCATTTTCTATGGAACTTTTTTTGAAAATGGCATAATTTACGTAAACGATCTTTTATTTGACACAGATACCGCAGATTCCTTTAAGATTATTTCAAGCAAAATAAAAACTAACTTCTTAACGTGGGCAGGACTTCGTCACTCCGTACCATTATATAAAACCAAGGAAAGCACCCCCTCCGAAATGTCCTTATTGGTAACGATAGATAACAAAGACTTTGATGTGTTAAAAAATAAATCTAAGGACTACTACACATTAATAAAAAGATTAAAAGCTAAGCTTCCAAACAATTCTCAGTATCTGAGACAAACTTATAATTTGTCAGAAGATCACTTGAAAAAGATATTCTGGCTACCGCATAAGGCGACCTTTGAACCATACATAAAAGCATTTCAATACAAAGTCCTTAATTCAATACTATTTACTAATACAAAATTGTTTAAGATCGGTTACATCTCAGACGATCAATGTTCGTTTTGTAAATCAGAACCAGAAACCCCTCACCATCTCTTTTTCTATTGTAGCCTTGTGCAATCCTTTTGGAAAGATTTCAAATACTTTTTCTACCCACTGACAAGGGAATTTGTTCATCTTACTCTGCAAGATGTCATGATTGGTATTATCTATGCAAATTACCCTTTACTGGTCTACTTGATACTAGTCGCTAAAGTATATATATGGGATTGCAGAAGAAGTCTGACTCCTCCTATTATAAACGCCTTTAAACTTAAGGCAAAAATTAAGTATGAAACCGAAAAATTTATATGTGTTAATAATAATAACATGGATAAATTTAATAAGAAATGGGATTTGTGCTTGCGCTCTGTAACTTAATTAATTTCCAGTCTGCTTATACTATGTTTTTTGAACTGTATTGACTGTAATGTAACTTTTGGGTAATATGTAGTTATGTAGGCATTGGACAAATATTGTAATGTACTGTAACCTAGTGTAGTACTGTAAGTAAAGTAAGTAGCTTGCTTTAGAATTGTAATTAATGTATGTATATGTATTGTAAATATAAGTGTGTGGCAATAAAAGTGTAAAAAAGAAAATTTAAAAAAAAAACATTAATTATACTTTACCGATACCTGGCCGACAGTGGATCGCTACATAGGGGCCGGTCGCACTAGGAAACAAAAATTTTGTAAGCCCAGCCGAATTTCAGGAAAAATTTTGGTTTCAAAAATTTTTGTTCCAAAATTTTTGTTAAACGTAGTCCCACTAGGAAGCGACAATCTTATCTTTTATGCCGAAAACGTCAATCAAATTGTTTGCCCTTATCAAATATCCATTTGCGCGACGAGCGTGAAATTAAAGATCTGAGGTCAAAACATAAGAAAACCATATCAGTTTTCAAAACTATGCAAAGATGGTTCTGCCAAGAAATATATTTCTGATGGTTGTATTTTTCCTTGCAATACAACTGAATATCGCTCAACAACAACTGCAAATTGTAATGTTGCTTTGCTACTGGAGAAAAATCGAAATTTTGGTAGGGAAATCGAGCGAAATTTTCTCTGTCCATGCTTGTTGCACCGAAGTACTTTTCAGTTTTGCACTCTTTTGAATCAACATGATACCTGCGTTAATGGAGTATGGAAGGTGCTTATGGATTTTATGACACTAAACAAACAAAAAAGTGCGATAAAATCGCGGCTTCTTTGTAGTTTGGTAAGGTTGGAGAAAATTTTGTCAAGGCAAAACACGCCGGTCGCACTTGTCTACAACACTCGCTGACAGATTTTTTTTGCAA
>CM042753.1:20249395-20287811 GCA_022496165.2 Catalaphyllia jardinei
AGAGTTATGGCGGTGCGTGTCATAAAGGTATGAACATGTTTGTCGAAAAAATATATACTTATCTCGGAATTTTTAGCCTTTTTAGAAGGTAAAATCTTAGGAAAAGTGCTTATTTAAATGTTTGCTTGATCAGTTCAGACAATCAATGGCCCAGATAACCAAAGTAATTTCCATATGTTTTACAAGTTGGTACAAAGAAAACTGTTTACAGGGAAACTTTACTAAATATGGTAGCATGCTCATTAGCAAGCAAAAAGATGCCAATATCAATATTAACATAGACGGTAATAAAGTTTCCCACTATCAGAACATTAAATTATTAGGTGTAAACATTGATTCTCAATTGACTTTTAATGACCATATAAGTGAGATTTGCAAAAAACTAGTCAGAGAGTGGGAGTAATGACAAGGTTGTGCAACTTGATCTCAACCACTGCTAAGCTGCAGCTGTATAAGCAGTTGTTAGAATGGGCTAATTTGCCCACCCTAGTGAACCGTAGACTGCAAGATATCGCGACCATCATGTATAAAGTAAAATTGAAGCTAGCACCAAGTAATACACAAGATTTATTTTCAACAAATCATATAGTGTATAACCTAAGAGTTAAAGAATTTACTAATCCTAGATTTAGGACCTGTGCTATGGGCTAAGCTACCTTCCCGTATAAGGACTTTGCATTCACTAGCGGGTTTTAAGAGGGCAGTTAGAGGACTAGATTTGGAAATGTTAATGGACGATGGTGGCTGTGTGGACTGCTTGGTTTGCAGCGCATGACTCTTAGTAATGTCTTCGTTGGGCTCAGATTATTCCTCCCCCCCCCCCAGTCTTTTAAAGTCTGGGAATCAAGGTGCCCTGGCCTAATTCTGCTGACCACAAATTTCACGTAAATTATTCGTATATTAATATTTTGGCTATTTATTGTTTTATTTAAATTATTTTGCTGTGTCCTTACTTAGTGGTTTTATTACTGCCATTTTTATAATTGACACATGAAGATCGAGAAAACGTACAGCCTTAAAACTTGGAGAAGTGTCTTAATTATTTATCTGTTATAGCATAATAATTTCTTGAGTTTATTCACTGACTGGTTTTCGAATTATTTTTAATTCTTTGACCGTGCAACCAAAGAATATAAGAAAGCATGTAAAAAGTTGTATTCACCAAGGATATTGCGCAGAGCCGGAGTGTGCCAAGCCAACATTCTGAAGATATATCTAAGTACGGTGCGCCCTGTCCTATAATACACTGTCCTAGTTTTTCCAGGCCATTCCCGCTTACCTTTCCGATGCCGTAGAGCGAGCTCAAAAAAGGACACTCCACATAAAACCCTGAAGCCGAATCATATGCGCATGCCTTACATTTAGGTGAATTTGATAGCTTGGAAAATAGAGGAGGTTACTTGTGTAACAAATATATGACTCAAATGAAGTCTCCTAGCCATCCTCTACATCATCTGTTACCTAATCCATTCTTGAATGAGACTGAGTATAATCTAAGACGTACTTGTAGGACGAAGAGAGCGGAGAACTTGTTCGGGTTTAGATATTTCAATTAGTACTATCAGAAGCATACCTGGATGATGATGATTATTATTATTATTATTATTTTTTTTATTATTATTAGTATTATAAACAATAATTGGATGAGGTTTTCGTGATATCCGGAAAAATTAAGGTCGAGGCAAGTGTAATCAGCAGAGGCACTTGCCGAGAACTTGATTATTCCGGATATTACAAAAACCGAATTCAATTATTGTTTTATTATACATTGTTTTATGGAAAATATACAAAAACTATTGTGTGAAATGCAAGTAGATTTTATTTGTGCTCGTAAAAAATACAAGGACAAACGCACCAAGCGGCCGTGTCACTCGAAACCATTCAAGTGCTCGCGCTCTTTAGCCAAAGGCGCGCAGTGCACATTGCGCACGGTATAATCTGCAGATATAATTGGATAGCATATTATACTATAATCATGCCAGTCCACAAAAATCACGTAAATTCTCAAAATATGCAGGGGACTCTTAGCCAATCAGAATGCTGATAGTGAGTACCATGTATAATAATTGTGATTATTAGTTATTAATTTTATTAGTTTTAATTAGTTTTACACTTGTAAATTCTAGCTCGTTAATTCAGTTTTTTTATAGTCCAGTCCCTGAACTCTCCTTTCTTCCGGCCCCTAATATAGGGGCTGAACCCAGGCGGGCGAAAGAAGAGTCCATGATAACATGCATGCGCATGCTCAGAACGAACCAATCAAAAATTACTGGGTCCCAACCACGCTACTCGCGTCAATAGAGGACTTCAGATTTGAGTACGAGTACGAGATCGAGAACGAGAACGACTTTTCAATTCTAGTTTGCAGGCTCCACATTACCACAACACAGACCCATCTCATCCCATTAGCTACCCTCTCTACCTAAAATCAACATGTAGAGCGAGGAGTCTGGAAACGTCACTGGTTTGAAATTCGAAACTCGCACTCGTATTCAATCTCGTACTCGTAGTCCAATCTGAAGGTCCCTAATGTGTCCCGCAATGCCTTTTTCGGCTCGCGCTCGCGCAATTTCATCTTTGACGTCGATAAATTCTCAGCTCCGACTATTGCATTTCTAGCTTTTTGACTGGCTAAAAAAACTCCGACTATGAGCCATTAGTCGGAGTTTTACGTCATATGGAAAATAGTGCGCCAAGTTTAAAATTTCGCTTTGTAAAATTGTGGAAATAAAAGTCGGCGGCAAAACCCGGTTTGAGAATTTACTAAAACAATTATTCCATTCGCCCATGTTGGATATAAACTCGCGCTATGCCCTCGTTGGTTATTTTATCACTTCATATCCAACGCGGGCTCATGGAATAATTGTTATTTAGAAAACAGTCCTAAGAAAGCACGCGCGCTGATTGGTTAAAAAGCCTGTTTGTATAACTCGATGGAGACACAGAACTAAGCGCGCGCTGTTGACGTAGTGATGGCGCGAGCAAAGAAAATTTACATTTTTATAATCAAAGTTTACAAGGTGTTTTTCTTTTTCTCGTGAAAGTTTGAGAGAACTCGAAAAAGCTGTGGAAACACTCGCCTGCGGCTCGTGTTCCCACAGCATTTCTCGTTCTCCCAAACTTCCACTCGTGTTTGTATAACTCCATACAAACACGGTACATGTTTTCTATTTCTTAAATGGTCATGGTTTATCGCAGTCTGTACTTTTATCGTATCGACGAGTACGCGTCATTACTCTTTTTGAAAACATTTTTTTCGTATTGTTTCTGCATATTAAGCGAGTTTGCAAAAGTTTTTGAAAGGAAACTCTGACGCTTACAGGTAGCTCATTTGCATAATGCAGCGCGTGCACTTTGAAGTCCGAGTCGGTGTTTTCAATTGTCAACAAATCTTGGCATTTCTTTCGTTATCTTTGGTATTGTGATAAAAGACAAATCGAATGTGGTATAGCGTGGTACTGGTGAAATTCCACTGATTTGGGATTAATTGACATGTTTTTAATCAATCTGAATGCAGAAATTGTTGCTTGTATATTATCATTCAGAAAATCGCGCCACATGCCAAATCTGGAAAATACTTCCAAATATGGCTTTTCCCCCGATTTGGGGGGAAAAAATGGTGGCGTTCTGAGTTTGTGCATGCAAGTTATCCTGGACTCTTCTTTCGCCCGCCCGGGTTCAGCCCCTATATGTGGTGGAAACTAAGGAGAGTTGAGGGACTGGACTAAGTTTTTTACTGCAAGAGAGTTCTAAAATTATCTAAAAATAAAAATGTAAAATGCGACGTTTAAACCAGGTCTAAAATCTCGATGTTATTATTAGAAATTTTGCAAGGGAAACTTACTGGGACGGCATTGTCTGTAATTTGTTGTATTTCTTCTGTAGACAGCTCACCGGATTTGTTTTTTTCTCATCCATTTTTGTTTGGCGACGAAACTTGGCTTTCCGCAAATTTGCCGCATTGATTTCTATACAAGGTCAAACGAAGGTATAACGGCTGGTAACCGAGATACAGAATTGCGTTATCCGAGATTGAGGATCAAATAATCTAAGATAAAATCCACTGTTTGTACTTGTCTGCATCATGGATCTCGCTCATAGCGAGGCTTCGGCGACGGAACCTGAAGCTATGGCTGCAGAGGTTGTATTCGAACTGGAACTATTGCATACGCTTAAGAATACGTCTGAAGCATCTTTCAGCAGATCAGCAGTCTTCAGAAGAACCCGAGAAAGACAAACCTTTCCAAGATAGAGGTTTGTTTCAAAGCGCAGGAATCAACCCAGTTAACGAATCAACCCAGACCCCCAAATTAATGAGAGTCAAAATTGAAGGAATAAATTAAAGACGGATTGAAATGAATGAATATGAAAATTGATCACAAATTGACTTGCATGAATATAGCAATTGAATTGAATACAGAAATTAAATTGAGCCAATATAGAAAACAAACTGAATTAAATACCTCCGAATGCTCAAAGCCCATTCTTACAACAAGAATTCAGACAAAAACCCAGTGTTAACGTTATACATACCAACTCTTTTCTCTTTGCATCCGCAAATACCCAAAAATGCAAGAGTATTGGCCGGAAGCCTTTACTGAAGACTATAGGATCCTTTTTGACTAATGAAAACGTGCAAGTAGGGAAGTTATTGTGATAGGTTAGGTTATAAGTTCCAGTCACATTCCTGTCATTTCTTCCGGCAGGAAATCTGTTTTCGACCTGTGAAGTGTTCTTTATCAGTCTTCCGAGCATGGTCGGACGAATCAAGTTCAGTGTTGTTTCAACAGCCGTCTATCTCTCCGTCAGAGTCAGTGCATCGTCTGTAATCAAACTAAAGGTGTTTTCCTTTTTAGCAGGAGACTCTGATGGTATTAAAATTGGAGCACAGTGAATTCAAATTGACTTCATGGTTTCAAGACCATTTCAGTTTTATTTAAGTTCAGAGGCAAATCAAGGGTCTGGCCAGTCCATTGTATTATCCATTTTACATGTCGTTGCATGTCGGACTGATTTACCATGCATCTTAACCTACGCCCTCATTTCAGCTTGCTATTTTCTCAATTTTCTGGCTATCTCCTGATGCGAAGCAAGGAAACTGTATGTGATGCTGACAGTTTATAATATAAATTTGAATGTGTGTATATGTAGTACGCTGTCGTCCACTGGCTTAGCAACCTTTTTAACAGCTTCTTCAAACATCCTTGAATATTCACACAATGTACATGTGTCTCTCAACATGAAAGGAAGAAGATCGAGTGTCTCTAGTCATTGGACCTCATTTACGGACCACGGAATAGTGACAAGTCCTGCACATGGTGTAATTGGATAAACATGCTCCAAACCAACTCGAAGGTGTTTCTCGATCCCTGGAAATAAGCGACTAGTCATGGCTAGAAAATGTTTTTTTCCATTCCCATCGATCAAATTCTAGTCCCAGTGACCTAATTTCAATTTTCCCCAAAAAACAGGTCAGTCCCAGTTCTATTTTACCCCTTCACGACCTCAAATAGGGATTGAATAAAATGACTATAGGAATTAAAATGAATGAACAAGGATTAAATTTAATGAATATGGAAATGAAATTGAATGAATCATGATTGCATTGAATTAATATAGCAGTATTGAATTTTGCTACATTTGGCTTGCCATACAATGGCCTACGTTTGTGGTAGAAATCTTTCCCATCTCCACTCTCACGCTCGAACCGCTATTTCCCCAGAACGCTTTGTAAAAACCTAATCTTGAGCCGTGTCTCTCCGCCACGAAGCCAGCGATTAGGTCCAGAGCCGGAAAGACCCTGGGCTCAAGAGTGTAAAAAGCCAGGGTGTGAGATAGCATTGCAGGTAGATTTCAATCTAATGAAGCGTGTTCCTAAAATTATTATTGATTATATTGCACTGTTGAAATCAACTTGCTATTTATTTTTTGGGCAAAACAATGCTTTACAGCAAAAACATACAAATAAACAACAACAATAATAATCTTTACTGACTAGGAAAAAAAAATTCCATGGAGAAGTTATTATAACAAGGACCGTGAGGCAAGAACCATGATGTTTCCGAGTTAGCTTCATAACCAAAAACAACAAAAATGATAATAAACTTTAGTGGTTCGGTAAGAAATTACATGGAAGATACTTAAGAAATAGAAAACATGTACCGTGTTTCTATCGAGTTATATAAATGCGAGTGGAAGTTTGGGAGAATGAGAAATGCTGTGGGAACACGAGCCGCAGGCAAGTGTTTCCACAGCTTTTTCGAGTTCTCCCACACTTTTACGAGTGTTTATATAACTCGATAGACACACGGAGTACATGTCTTCTATTTCTTTCAGAAAACACTGCGACGAGAAAAAGGAAAACAACTTGTTAACTTTGATTATCAAAAGGTAAATTCTCTTTGCTCCCGTCATCACTACATCAATAGCGCGCGCTAGTTGTCTCCATCGAGTTATACAAACACGATTTTTAACCAATCAGCGTGCGTGCTTTCTTAGGACTGTTTTCTAATACAAAAATAAACATTGAAGCTGATCCATAATATATAGAGAAAAAGTCTATTATAAAAAAATAACAGAGGCTAAAAGAACTGTAAGATTTATGAGTGAGCCCTACTTAAAGATATTTTTACAAAACAGGAGGCTAAACTGTAAATAATATTTTATGCTTCAAAAAATTATTTCTCCGACAATCCCGTGAACCAGGCTGAACTACGCTGCGTACTAGACACTGGAGTGTAGTGAGTTTTGTTAACATTTATCCAATGTACTGTGACTGCTCCAGTGGATAGCGTGATCTACCCTTTGAACAACCACGGACCAACTGATTCGGCATGTCACAGTTTAATAGATTTCTCCATACTTACAAACTGAAGATTTCCTCCGTATCAAAGCATCTCGGTACTGGACTGAGAAAGTGCAAATTTTAAAATAACTATTAAATTTCTTTGCTCCATAGCCAGGGTGAACACTTGCTTGATAGGAACTGTTAATTGTTTTGTTTTTAACACTCGAGAAGAAGGGAAACACGCTTTCTGTTAAGCACTTCAGGTATCCCATTCACATACAGTGCTTTGGGAGACAACACCGTCACTTCGCACCAGCATAATTTACGAAAAGCTAAGCTCCCTTTGTTATTCCCCAGTCTTCAAAACGTCTTGGATTGCACGGTATTGCTTTAAGGCCATCCTTATGTTGTCGCCCTTCTGAAAGCGAAACACAGACCTGACAATACAGTGGATACTTTGGCATCCAGTAGTTTCCAATAGTAGTTCCAGAAATGTCGCCATAACCTTTCCATTTCCATTCCAGATATTTATTATACTCGGTCTCATTATTACTAAGATACTTTATGAAATCAGCAAGAACTTGTGGGCTCTTGAAATCACGGACTTTTATGACTGAGTGATTAAGGTATGGACCAGGCAGGAACTCATCAAGCTTGTCAGTAGCCATCACTATGGGAACTGAGCCAGCTTCCCAAGAATGGTGTAGTTGAGCATCGACAAAATAATCGCAGTCTTGGTTAAAAAATACCAAAGTAAACTTGTATTGTCTGGCCAGAATGGATTTGGCATCTCTGAAATCTATGCCTTTATCTTTACCATACCTGTCAACCAAACCTTGTTTGTTTTTAAGACAAGCTCCATAAGAATCAATCTGCACAAATTTCATAAGCTGTCTCATGTATTCCGTCCGCACAGGCTCACAATTTGACAAAGCTGCCATGATGAGTCCAGTTTTATTCCTAAAAGGAGTTGGTGGTGTTAAATTTGGCAACAAAACAGAAGGATCAGGAAAGTCAGAATCTAAACGATAGCTTTTCAGTAAGTTGAATTTGGACATAAACTTAGCATTCTTTAATATCGGCGTGTGAATAGGGTTTTCTCGTATTTGTAAAATCCACGGCACAGAGTCTACAGGAGGAAACACATCTGCATCTCTAGCATGGACAACAAAGCCATCTGCCTCTTTTGCTCGAGATATGTCACTTGTTAACTCACAAGGTACTGGGCATTCACCTTTCGGCCACTTCTCGTGTAGATTAAGACGCTTTCCAAAAAAGGTTGACCAGTAAACAACAAGCCAAGGTTTTGTGCTGTTCTCGTATCTCCTTCTCGATGCAAATTTCTTCACAAAGGGAATGTTACCTGAACCTTTCATCTCAAGTAGCCAGAAAAACACTCCCAAGAATACCACACACACTAGAGCTGACAGCTTTAAAATGTTCCCTGGCATTTTGCAATGGGTATGCTGTATGTATCTCTTTGCCTACCTCTCATGTACCTGTTAAAAATAATATCATCAGGTAAGTTACATGGAAAATGACAACCACAACCACAAAGGCAAATCTGTAATTTTCTGACTGGCAAGCCCAGAAAGTTCTTTTTCTTTTAGTCGACTGTCATGTTTAATGATACATAGAAGACTCGTGGGCGGCTGAATAAGTTTCTGTCGAAATTAATTCAAAAATAATTTCTGACTGCAGGCTTAACATAAATTTGTCAAGAACATGCAGGTGATTGTATGGTATGCTCCAGTTTGCCAAATTCATTAACCAGGCAACCAAAATAATCTCTGGAATCGCTTGGTACTCTAAACAAACCGTCTACCATCAAACATAAGAACGCAAAGCGTGAAAGAGTAATTTTTTTGGGACTTAGAAGCCCCTGGAGGTAGCAGTACTTGTTGGACTCTTAACAGTTATGACAAAGGTTACTCATTCACGTATACTGGTCTTCTTACTATTTATTATAGCTTTGTACCTTTTAGTTACAAATTAGGATTAGTACGCACTCTGGTTGACTGAATATTTAAAATTAACAAGACGTCTTATAGCCGTTTGCGTGGGACGCCTGTGGCTTTATTTTGCGAAAACCCGGCATCAGAGAGAAATCGAAAATGCATTGAAAATGTGCTACGTTTTTCAACCCGTTGGAAATGCAATGCACTGTAATTATTTTTGAATGTGTTGGCAATGTTTCCTGATGCGCTAGCAAAGTTCGAGAACGGGTTGAAATTTGGTTGAACAATGCATTGCAAACTTCAGATCGTCATTACTGTCACGCAATAAAAAATAAATCAAAAACCATCCAGTGCAAAACGTTAAGAAAGTGTGACGTTATAGAAGATAAATAATATAAACCCATTGACGCCTGCATGAAATTGCCTACAACCCACCCCTAATTCCCTGGCGTATTTTTGGAATGTTTCAGAGCGAGCGAAAGCAAACTGAAAACAAGAAATCGAGTAATTTCTTCACCGCGTGACGAAATATCACATAATCAGGGCGCTGCGAAAGAAAGATGAAAGTTGTGAATTTAAAAAGACGACAAAAACAAGCCAATTATTTTGAGATCGGTCGTATTTCAACCATGTTAAGTTAGTGGCCATCTAGATATTCTCTTGGCAGTTCTGTAGTAGCTGAATAACACTCCAAAAAAAGACTTGAACGAAGCGAATAAACTTAATTAATAAACAAACCGCGTTGGTGGTCGCCGTAAATTAAATATGCAGAAATCCACCGTGCAAGACACTGTTCACTTTTAAAACCTAAACTCCCCAAATACAGAGAACGGAATGTAAGAAATGCGAAACTAGAAAGGAAGCTCAATAACAATACATTTTCATTCACGCTGAGGCGAAACTTCAGATCATCTTCACTGTCACGCAATAAAAAATAAATCGAAAACCATCCAGCGCAAAAACGTTAAGAAAGTATGATGGTATGGAAGATAAATAAGATAAACCCATTGACGTCTGCATGAAATTGCCTAATTCCCTGGCGTTTTTTTTGGAATATTTCAGAGGGAGCGAAAGCAAACCGAGAAATTTCTTCGCCGCGTGACGAAATATCACATAATCACGGCGGAGCGAAAGAAAGATGCAAGTTGTGAATTTAAAAGGACGACAAAAACAAGCCAATTATTTTGAGAACGGTCGGATTTCAACCATGTTAAGTTAGTGGCCATCTAGTTCTTTTCTTGGCAGTTCTGTAATAGCTGAATAACACTCCAAAAAACATTTGAACGAAGCGAATAAACTTAATTAAAACTAGGGTATCTAAAAGATAGCAATGCTGCGGCACATTTTGTTGATGATGACATATTTTACGTAGTCATTGATCTATCTGCGCATTCCAAGTCTTACATTATAACCTTTATTTCTTTAAGTCGTGTCAAGTCGTGGTGTGTGACTTAAAATCTGTCCTTGTATGTTATAACCTCATGCATCATGACGAATCGATGGCGAGGCGTGACAAGGGATCGAGACAATAAAGCTGGATAGGCTCGTTCAATTAGGCACGAGGAAGTTTATCTTTAGTCCATGTTTTTCTTGTATTCTCAAACTAGCATAGAGTCTTGCAGTTCGCACAAACGTTGTACGTGAATCGAGATCAAAACTAACATGAGCTGAGAACTTGAAACCACGAGGTAGATGAGAATGTGAACAAAATTGCGCATGGGCAAATATGCAAATTATATGCTAATACATGTGTTAATTCAAGCGTATCTATAGGGTGCGTTCCTTTGGGAGGATCCGGATCCGGATTTCTGATCTGTGGCGTTCCTTTCAAGCAAATCCTTTTTCAGATCAGTGATCTGTCGAATCCACTCTGAACAAGGATTCATCGGATCACTGATCTGAGTGATCTGAACACGGATCATCGGATCAATGATCCGGCGCGTTTCTTTGGGTAATGGATCCGAAATTAATCAATATGCCCAGCGGTTTTGGCCTTGAAATAAGAGATGCACTTCCGTGAACTTTCCCGCGTATTACAGCATTTTGTGTTGTGGTAAGTAATCGTAATTATTTGAACCTGTTTCTGCCTATTATTGAGTGAAATCAATCATAAAATCGGCAAAGTGCCAGGAAAATACAAATTTTTTAATGGCTTGTACAAAAAGCTTCGGTATTACCACAAAATTGTTGTATAACTCCAGTGAATACTCGTGCATGCAACCTCCATGATGGAACCTCTTATTTTGTAACAACATTGCTTGAGATATTAATACTGGCTATTAATTTCTCTGTTTGTTTTGTTTTCAAATTTAGCGCTTTTGCGGGCTTTTGCATTCCGCTGACACGCGGTCGGTAATACTTCGCACTTATTGTCATGGTAACTGATCGTACGAACCAAAGTCCCGTTCCTTTGGTACACCGTGATCCGAGTGATCTTGGATCACAAATCCTGATCCGGATCCTCCCAAAGGAATACAACCTTTAAAAGCACATACACATACACACACACAGCTAGGATACACATCCACCAGCAAGAGTTGTGAAAGTCAATCACGCTCTCCTGCACATCGTTTTACAGGTAAATCAAAACAAAATTTCAGTGGAATCCACGCGAAAAGACTGTATGACATCCTTGTCATGTTGGTGGCAGATTTCCAAATTGTCTGCAAGAAAACAACAACGACACATTAATACATATGACGCATCGCTGGTGATCGTGACTAAAGCACATGGTGATCTTAGCTGTTTGGACATGAATTGATACACATCAACCTCCTCTTTACCAAACCCAAATAAACGAAAGATGTGGAAATTGTATGAGTAGAAAGCTGACTTATAAATTCTGAACTGATACGCACATGTCTCTAGAATCGAATGTGACAGACTCTGATAAGGACCAGCGGTGAGGACGCGTCCGTGGCGATACGTGAAAATGCTGAAGTTTTAGCTTAAATTCATGTTTAGATGGAAACAAATCGATCACAGCAGATATAAATTAGCGTGTTCCACGGTTCTCGTTTGTTTTAATTATTCTACAAGCTTAAGTACCGGCGATTTCTCTTCATTAAGAATTTGACGAATCGAATCGTTAGTAACAACTTGAAGAAAAATTCCTAAGTTAAGTTAAAATAATTAAAATAAGTTAATTAGTTAATATAGCTAGAATAGTTAAAATAGTTAAAATGGTTTTGTAATATTTTTAGTCTTCGCTTTCAAGTACTACGTTATATCTTTTAAGGTTAATGTGCACGGCTCTTTAGAAGACCACTTTTTAGTGAGATGATCCCGTGGGTAAATAAAGTTATTGATTGATTGATTGAAGGATGCGTGACTGCTAGGAAATTGACGCACTAAGTTTTAAATTATTGTGTGACAATTAATCGAATCGTCCAGATAATTCTGCATTAACGACAACAGCAAGGATTGTGAAAGCCAAGCACGATATTGCTCACATCGCTTTACAGGTAAATTAAAGCAAACCATAACCACTAACCTTTCTCAACTGCAATCCACGCGAAAAAGGACGCCAGCACAACGGTGTCACAACCTCGTGTTGTTCGTGGTCAGGAGCAGTCGTGGCGCAATGCATTCTGGTAGAAGACGCAATGCTTTCTGGTAAAAAAGCCGAAATGCATTCTGGTAAAAAGCCGCAATGCATTCTGGTAAAAAGTGATGAATTCGAGAATTCGCACTCCCTTTTATATTTCTTAAATCCTGTTTATGTTGCTGCTCGCTCGCTACGCTCGCTTCGCAGCAATAAACAAACCGCGTTGAATTAGTGGTCGCTGTAAATTAAATATGCAGAAATCCAGCGTGCAAGATACTGTACACTTTTAAAATCTAAACTTCCCAAATACAGAGAACGAAATGTAAGAAATGAGAAAGGAAGCTCAATAACAATAAATTTTCATTCACACTGAGGCGAGGATTAAGAGGTTACCTTCTGAGGCAAGCAGATTTCTCTATACCTTGGTATGAGACAGTCACCTACGGCAAGCACTCTATTAGATATCTAGGGCCCAAGCTATGGACAAAACTACCTAAGAGCATCAGGGACGTCACAACCCTAATGTCGTTTAAAAGCTAGATACGCCGACTCAATATAAGTGAACTTTTAGATGATGGCTGCGCAGGCTGTAGCCTTTGTTCATTTTGACTTCTGTATATTTTTACTATAAATCTCGTAATTGGATAATAAAGTATCTATCTATCTATCTATCTATCTATCTTTCTACCTATCTATCTATCTATCTATCTATCTATCTATCTATCTATCTATCTATCTATTTGAAAGAGTATTTGAAAGACTTATATTTGACCAGTTATATAAGTATGTTAATGAGAATAACTTCCTTTATACGTACCAGTCCGGATTTAGACCTCTTCATTCAACCCTTACTGCCTTACTTGATATAACTAATGAGTGGTGTTTTAATATTGATAAAGGCATGGTTAATGGAGTTCTTTTCCTGGACTTGAAAAAAGCTTTCGATACAGTTGACCATGTTATTTTACTTACAAAACTTAAATACTACGGAGTAGAGACTGCAACAATCAATTGGTTCACTTCGTATTTAGAAAATCGACAACAAGTATGTTATGCTAATGGTATCACTTCCTCTATAGATTACATAACATGTGGTGTTCCTCAAGGTTCAATTTTAGGTCCGCTGCTCTTTCTTATATACATAAATGATATCTCTAAGTGTTTAGATTATGGGGTAGCAAGATTATTTGCTGACGATACGAACTTGACATTCTCAGGCTGCAGTCTCCCTGCCCTGCAGAATAAAATGTCAAAGGACCTCAAGGGTATAACCTCTTGGCTTTCAGTCAACAGGCTTACCCTAAATGTGTTAAAAACTGATTTTATGGTTGTAGGATCAAGACAAAGAGTAGCGAGCCTGCAAGAGGATATTGCTCTTTCTTTGTTAGACACCGAATTGGAGAAAGTTAAATCTGTCAAATGCCTTGGTGTAGACATCGACGAATATTTAACTTGGGATAACCACATGCTAAGTATAAGACAGAAGGTTACCCGCAACTTGAGTGTTCTAAGAAGGGTTAAACCTTTTTTAAAAACAGAAAACCTAATTGACATTTACAGGTCAATAATTGAGCCCTTCTTTACATATTGTTGCATTGTTTGGGATAGTATAAGTGAAACACAAATTGTTAATTTGCAAAAGCTCCAGAACCGTGCAGCGCGATTAATAACGGGTGCTTCTTATTTACAAAGATCTAGTGATATTCTTTGTGAATTAGGCTGGATGACGTTAGAAACAATGAGAACACGCCAGAAAGCCATTTTGATGTTTAAAATACTGAATGGTCTCACTCCCCCGTACCTGTCTGAAATGTTTACTCATAGCGCCTCTTTTCGTGATTATGGACTGCGATCTTGCACTCCCCAAAAGTCGCACAGATTTTTACAGAAACAGCTTTGCATTTACCGGAGCAAAAATCTGGAATGATTTGCCAAACATTCTAAAGGAAGAAACTTCGCTAAAAAGGTTTATGAGTAAGCTAGACCATTACTATCAGCACCAGCAAAACTAGTTCTAGAAATTAAGCTTTTTAATAGTAAATACGTAACTTATATTGCTTACGGATTTTATGTAAACCAAGTTTTAATATTGCTGTATATTTTAATTTGATAAAATGCCGTATTTAAATAAAGAGTTCCATCCATCCATCCATCCATCTATCTACCTATCTACCTTCACTTAATCATCAAGGAGTTTCCTTCTTATAACGTATAGTAACAGTCAACGCAAAACCCACCAAATCGCTCAAATTTGCCATTTAGAGCCACAGAAACGACAATGCACGACAACTGAGGTAGGTTTACATTTATTTTGAGCTTTAACTTAGACATTTCTCGATATACGTTTACGGTATTAACGCTTCAATATTCTTCCATACATTTCTTTATATTTCGAACATAAACAGACACACTGCTTGTATGGGTCCCCTGTGATTGAATTAAGTACATCAAAAGTTCGGCATCTGAATCAATTAAGAACGGCTATTTCAATTTGGAACGGCTCAGCCGTTCCTTTCGCCTGGCTTGGCCGGGAATTTCGCCTTTGGAACGCCTTTGAACTGCTTTGATTCAGACGCCGAACTTTTCATGAGCCGATACTAATGCATAAATTATTGTAACGTATTTTACAAGCAGTTTCGGTTTTCGGATTGTTTACAAGCAGTTTTGGTTTAAACTGAATTAATTTCGGCGAATTAAGTTCGACGTCTGAATCAACAGGCGTACTTTTGTTAATTTGGGTCGGTCCCAAATTTGAATGAAGTTCAGCTCATGAAAAGATCGGCGTCTGAACCGGGCCTAAGCTTACATTTTTCAGTCATCCCGTTGCATTATCCGCTACACACGAAAATACAATGCCTCGATTTTACACCTTTTAACTAATTTGCGAAGCATCTTGTTCAATTCCCTGCATAATTATTGTAATCGGTCATATGCTTCTGATCAAACACATGAGCTTGAAATCTCTAGCTTTCGTGCACAATCCTTCATTTGTTTCACATTTGGGAAATGCTGCTCTCACTCTAAATGTCAATAAATGTCAATGTCAATATTGATAACTCTTCGCATACATACTGAGTTTGAACGACAGCATATGTAGTTTTACCCATATCCACGCCTCGCTGATCTACATTGTTTCTCTGCAAACCTCTTTCTTACATGCGACTACCATAGCAAATATCTTGTATGACACCGGTTATGTGGATTGAATTACTTTTAGTTGTTCCGCGCGCGGCCATCTGATATTCAACAAATTGACGTCAGTTTTTCATGCGTCTGCTGTGTTATGATCATGAATTTCGTCATACCCTTGTCAACGTAGCAGTGGATCCAGCGGCGATAGCCGAGTGTATCCGCAGACTACTTTGACAATGTGATGATGGCATTCAGATAGTCAGATAGCTTTATTAACAAGTAAAATCATTGCAGCCCCCGGGCAGACTGAAATGGGTCTTACTTTACAATGGAACTAAAAGAATCTATGAATATATGATAACTACTATAAAAAACCCGTAAAATATAGCCTACAACAAAATACAAAAGAAAAATCAACACCAAAGTACTAATAATTAAGATTACTACTTGTGTCGTTCGAGACTAACTACTGATAATTAAAACTGTTTGCCACAATAAAAGTGTTTAAACCTATTTGTCTTACAAATCGGCAGTTTGAAGTATCGCTGGCCACACGTGCTATAGGTGGACCCGTTGCAGCAGATCATGGAGCTTATGGCTTACGTCCCTTAGGATTTGGTCAAATAGAGCATTACTCAAGACCTCCCTCCTCTCGTACAGTGACGTGTGATGTGTAGGGCTACAAGAGCCTAAGCATAGGATAAGTCGGGTAGTACTATCCGCAAAGCGCGCTTTTGCAACCTTTCCATTCATGATCAATAATAGGATAGACGCATTGAAACTAACGTCAACTTGTTTTTTACGATAACAAATTGTCACATTTTCCTCTCTTGCTCATTGCCGCATTCCATAAATTATAAGTTCATGTGTCTGTCCGCTTATTGACGATAACAATTAGCCAATAAGCGCGCGAGAATTTCTGCAGTCATCGTAAAAAATGTGAACGCGTCCTATTTAGATTCAAACAGAATTTTCAAAATTTTCAACACTAAGTAGTCATATGATAAAATGCTTATTGACTGAGTCCGTCGGGCCAGACGGGAAAATATTTGGCTCTCGGTTAGGACGGGCGGACCGAGTGCGACTGATTAAAACCTTAGCGAGTGACAAAAGTTCGCTACACGCTTGAAACTGATATTCTTCTAAAGACTCAAGGAAATGTCCAGGGGACTCAAGCTATTGTTGACCTCTTGCATTCTCTTGAACAGGAGAATACCAGCAACTGAATATTAAGGACACTGACGTTGGCTGACTTTGCTGGCTTTGCTGTGTTTTGAAAATTACACAGCAACACAAGCGAGTTTTACTATCTGGATGAGCTGTACGGCAATGAAACCATGTTTAGGGACTGGTCAAAAAGTACAAGGGCGGGCGGAGCATTTCAAAATGCGGTGGTTAGAAAACACATGACCCACCCCTTCCATTTGGCACAAACACCCCTTCCATTTGGCACAAAACTGAGTGACCCACCCCTAAATGAAAGTTGAAAATCACACGAACCACCCCCCTATAAGACATGACATTTTTGGTTGCATAATCCGACAAAATCACATTTTGTGGATGAAATTGTGGTCATTATTTACGTTTTAGATTTATTTCTTAACAATAATACAAAAATAATATTGTATCCATTACCCTTGCAACTTTAAGTCATGACTATAAACTCAAATGTAAACTCTAAGAAAACTTTAACTTTTCACACCAAGCCTCAAGGCAAGTAGAGCAGTGATCCATCTAGAAAACGGCTGTAGTGAGTCTTGGAAGTAATATAGCCAGACAACTCCCAGACCTTTGTGCATGTGTGTCCCGTAGCCTTGGGGCCAAGTAGCATATCATATCAACTCTTTGGTGTTCGGCCTTTGCAGCTTGATTAAAAATATATCACCACTGTTTGTGTTGTATAATTTCTTTTAATTATGTAGACACAAGTTGGCCATTTGGTGTTCTTGAATGCCAGCATGCATGTCAACTGAGTGCAGTATTTTGAATACTTCTGCCCTGGGACTTCTTGCTAAATCCGTTAGCTTTTGTACAATACATAAATTGTCATCTCTATCGTACACCAGCCAACTGTACTTTTTCAAATACGGCTCGAAAAGATTTTGTCCTTAGGAACTGGCAGGGAGTTACAGGGTTCGTACTCTTTTGATCTTTCAAAATTCCATGACTTTCCATGACCTTCTCCATGATTTTTCTGAGTTTTCCATGACCAAAGTTAAATAGTTGTTCCCACAGTAGTATCAAAACAATCACTTATTCAACGTATTTTTCAGTAGTTTAATGGTAAATTGCGTGCTTGTGTTTATTTGTACTGAAATTAAAGCCTGTTTCAAATTCATCTGTTATTTTTCCGATATTTTTGTCTTTTTGCCTTTTTATTCTCAGAAAGCATATTGCTTTTCCATGACCCGCACTTTAATTCCTTGACTTTCCAGGCCTGGAAATAAAAATAATGAATTCCATGACTTTCCAAGTTTTCTATGACCTGTATGAACCCCGAGTTAACAAAAGCAACAGCTCACACGTGTTGTGTGGAGATAAGGCTTTAATAAAGGGGTGCTTTGTTAACAAAAGCAACAGCTCACACGTGTTGTGTGGAGATAAGGCTTTAATAAAGGGGTGCTTTGCACCCGTCTTGGCAGTAAAGGGAAGACTACATAGGGCTCTCGGTCCTATTTCTGCCCGTCAGCTACGCCATGCTGATGAGGCCTAACATGGCAGAAACAGCTGCCCATGGCTGCCACTGTCCGGGTGATATGGCTGTGCACATGCCAGGCAGCGGGTTGGTGTTTGGGTGTGTCACTTGCTTTAATTGTTTGAAAGGAGTTACTTATGTTGTCGATTGTGTCAAATGTGCAAATATGCCAATTCCCATTAAAAAAAAACAGGATGACCCACCCCTATGGGCAGCTGAAAATTGAACGACCCAACCCTTACCAAGGGTTCAAAAACTGATGACCCACCCCCTCTCCGCTCAGGCCCAACCCCCCAATACTTTTTGACCAGTCCCTTAGTATTCAAAGTTAAAAACACTAATGTAGAAACTGAAGAGCAATTTATCCTACTGTACAAAAGGTATGTTTGTAATTTCTCTGGTTTAACCAACTTCTCCCAGAAAACTTGAAAACTGGAAAAAAAACATTGATATCGGATCTCCTGGATCCCGGGTACTTGATTCCGAATTCTACCTCAGTGGATTCCGGATTGCAAAAGGGCTGGATTCAATTCCAGATTGTAGTTTTTGGTCAAATGCTTATCATCGCATTTCGTTTTCCAGGTGTGACTTCACTAGGCGAATTTTATTATACTGTGATTCCCTTTTATTATACTGTGGTTCCTAGTAATGCAGTTATTGGAAATGTACGATAAAAAACATATGGTACGATGCTCGTTCAAGAGTCATAATTCGCCAAGGTGCATCAAAAATCCGAGCAATTGTACCCATTAAGTGTGTTTTTCTTTTTCTGAATGCCGCTTCATTTCGGGATATCAGTGGCCAAATCCATGGAGTTAATAGTAAAATGTCTCAAAGGGTTTATTGCATGTGTTTCTTGGAAAAAATGTACACCTTGGATCAGAGTAGTCTTTGTAGCGTGCGTATTCTAGGGCTGGTAAGGTTCAGGTCACAAGTGAAAGAATAAGTAAACATTTTTGACATTTTTTTTACCTGATGTTAACATTTTAGGGATGCACAATGTAATACTGAGGGATCACCTTAAAGGTCGTTGTAAGTACGGGACAACAAGTTTGTGTTTCCTTTTACCGGAATGGAGATTTTTATCCAAAGAATCATGACAGGGAGGAATGTGTTGCAATACATTAAGAATAAATTTACTTCTTGGCGTAACTGGCAAGATTAGAGAGCACTGACGTCCAATTTCCTTTTGTTCGACACCTTTGAAACAACACTTACGAGGCCGGGCTTAATAATAACAAAATAGCTCTTGTAAATAATTGCTTTTCATGTTTATACATAATTCGCCCGAAGAATTGCTCGATTACTCCATAATGATGTATTGGGACAAAGTGCCGAGATAGTGTGAACCGAAAACTGAAACAAAACTAAGTATTCCGGTTTGACCAGTCGATGATCAAGTTGAGGAATAACAGGCGTGGTTTTTTTGTGTTTTGAGCGAAACATGAGTGCTGTTTGTCCTGAATAAAGAAGAGAATCAGAGGGAGGACGCTCTTTCGCTGTTTCGGCAACAAGATTGTGGAACAGTACACCAATTGAAATTAGGAAACTATGTTCTGTAGCATGTTCTAAAAAGAACTTGTTTGCCAAGATTTTTAAGTAACAACGTTTGCACCATTTTATTATTTAACAAATGTATTTATATCTTAGCTTACAACATTTATTAGATTGTAAATTGTTGTGTATTTTATGAGGGCCACAAGTTTATTAGCCTTTGGCTATTAAGTGCTAACCTCTTAAAATAAAGGCTTTATGATTATTATTAGTCTTAAAGGGTGGTCTGCCATTTTTGCACACAAATCAACCCAATTTGGAGTGGATCTTCAGGAAGATTCTTTAGTTCAATTGTTGGCGGGATCAGCTCCGGATTTCTAGAGATTCCAGAAGCAAATACTTCCTGGATTCCGCAATCTGAATTATCTTACATGGAGCGAACTGTACTTTTTTTATCGCGTTGCCGATTTTCTTGCTTTTGACCCACGTTGAATTCTTTGATGCTTTCCTGCACTGGAAGAAGTTTTGTCTTGAGACTGTTTGCTTACTCCAAAGGTTAATCATCGGAAAAGTTATTTTCTTGACTGCCTGTTTGCTTGTTGTTGGGTTCTGAGAAAGTTGTGAACTTCATGATTTGTGTTGACTTTCTTTGCTTTCGGAGTGAGTCGGCGAGACTGAGGTAGTTGCATCGGACAAATCGCCTGGATGGTAAAATTCGCTCTTAGAATGTTCACTTTCATCACTCATTTTGCAAACAAGCTTTTGCAGTAACAAAATTGTTTCGGATCGATTTTCCCGTAAGCTTCTAACTGGGCCTTAAGCATTTTTAGTGGAGCCGTGCGCGTTTTTCCGGCCCTGTCACTTCGACGCATACAGCAAAGGGAGAAAAAAAAAGATGATTGAAACCGTACAAAGTAAAAAGAAAGATAGAAGAAGCAGACTGAAAACAACATCCAATGAGCCTTTTGAATCTGTGTTCACTTAGAATATCCCCTATGAAAAGTACACTGAATTAGAAAATAACACTGTTAGTGTTAAGTTCTCTGTAGCTACAAATATTGTCATCAAACGCGCACTGCTTGATTTCGTTCAAAATTACCACACAAGTGCATGAGGTTATCATATGGGTGTTATATAACAGCCTCCATCTGCGTGGAAATATGCACGGATATCTGTCGCAGACATTATTTGTTTCGAGAAGGCAATAGTTCGTGGAAAACTTTGACCTTCGAGGAACAGATTATATCCAAGAACAAATACCTGAGCATATTTTGTCCACATGAGGGCTATTGTGTTTAGTATCCTTCAAATATTTTTTGTAACACGCGCATTTTTAAAAATTTGGGGAATTTAGCTGAGGAATATTTGGTCACGTGACGTCTTCAGACCAATCGCGCGTGAGCGAAAATATTTGATGGTTAACAACATGGGTTTTGCATGCATGAGAGGCTACAATATGAAATGGAAAAAAAGTATGAAACAATTTCAAATTCTTCTGTCGTGTCGAGGAAAAACTGCCAAAAAACTAATGACAGGTTGCTCTCCTTTTAACGTAAGGATTTTCCTTTCATTCTATGCACTTGTGCATTCTTGGGAAACTTTAAAAGTTAAAATACATGTGTACTTGCTGGGAAATAACAAAAACTAAAAACCAAACCAAAAAAAATTATAAAAACTTAAAACATGAAATTACTGATAACTGTCAAGTTGTACAAAAACAATGAAATCTCTTTACACCAACAAAAGGAAAGAACAATACAATAAATCGAAACTTACAAATATGGCATTGGCAGCTACGACTAATACCACTAAAACATACGACTAAAACATTAAGCAGCCACAACTGTATCTATGGGATGCAATTAATAACAACTATGGTCATGTCGGTTAAATATAAAGCAAGGTTGTCAAATCTAAAAACCCAAAATTCCTATCTGAACAATGACAAGACCTTCAAAACAAAGGACAGAGAAAGAGTAAAACAAAAGCAAAAACACTTACATGTATACCTAAACATCAATGTTATATACAGGGCCACCCTCACCTCCCCCCCCCCCCCCTTCTCCAGAGTTACTAGGAAGAACAAGCACTTCAGAGTTTTGGGATATTTACCCAGTTATAAACCATCACTAATATCTATCCCTTCTGGACACCTTCAATGCCAAAACACCCTGCCCTTAAATCCTGATATTTAACAAGAAGTTGGAAAGTTAAAGATAAAACAAAAATCGTGGCTAACTCAATGCCTTCTGCTTGGATTTATTTGTGAAATGTTCTGTTTTTTGGCAAGCAGTGGTGAAATGCTAAATAACCATGGTTGAAGCTTGAAATAACAGGTCCTAAACCAAGTTCAGTTTTGATCCCTGTGAAATCACATCATCCTTTCCAAAGGGTCGTCCAATATTGACAGACTGCTTTGAACAGTTCCAAGAACCACAATCTGTATGATTTTCACAGACCATAAAAGACAGGTTATGTTTTGATCTGTATGTGGCCTGAGAATTGTAGTTAAAACCCTGACCCTTGAACAATCTGGATATCACAAATGAAGATCAAATTTAGAAGAGATAACAGTCACTTATTCTGAATTATTCATGATCACCCTGGACAACCTCCATCCAATCTATTAGTTAAAATCCTAGGTGAGCCAATTTAATTTAAAATCATGTAACAAATAGTCAGGTAAAGTCTGTTGGCCCAGCCAGCGGTAGGCTTCTCATTCAACTAACTTTCCTTCCATTATTACTCTGCGGTAAGTGAGGTGCTTTAAAACTTTGAGATGGTATGAAAGCAAAGTACTTTGTTCTACATAAACATAAGCCTCACGCTGCGTGAGTGGATTTGCTGTCTACAATATGTGACAAATGATCAACCTGGATAATAGATAATAATTATGGGGTGCAAGTTCCATAATTATCCATTTTTACTCTCAAGAAGTAGAGATTGGTTGGATGTGGAGGATGGCACACTGGGCAGAAGGGTCATAATCAACCTTATTAGTTCCCTTTTAGATATCAAATATTAATACATTTATAATAAAAAAAGACAGTACTTTGTATTAACATAAAAAGCTAGGCTCCCTTCGTTATTCCCCAGTCTTCAAAACGTCTTGGATTGCATGGTATTGCTTTAAGGCCATCCTTATGTTGTCGCCCTTCTGAAAGCGAAACACAGACCTGACAATACAGTGGATACTTTGGCATCCAGTAGTTTCCAATAGCAGTTCCAGTGATGTCGCCATAACCTTTCCATTTCCATTCCAGATATGTATTATACTCGGCCTCATTATTACTAAGATACTTTATGAAATCAGCAAGAAGTTGTGGGCTCTTGAAATCACGGACTTTTATGACTGAGTGATTAAGGTATGGACCAGGCAGGAACTCATCAAGCTTGTCTGTAGCCATCACTATGGGAACTGAGCCAGCTTCCCAAGCATGGTGTAGTTGAGCATCGACAAAATAATCGCAGTCTTGGTTAAAAAATACCAAAGTAAACTTGTATTGTCTGGCCAGAATGGATTTGGCATCTCTGAAATCTGTGCCTTTATCTTTACCATACCTGCCAACCAAACCTTGTTTGTTTTTAAGACAAGCTCCATAAGAATCGACCGGCACAAATTTCATAAGCTGTCTCATGTATTCCGTTCGCACAGGCTCACAATTTGACAAAGCTGCCATGATGAGTCCAGTTTTATTCTTAAAAGGAGTTGGTGGTGTTAAATTTGGCAACAAAACAGAAGGATCGGGAAAGTCAGAATCCAAGCGATAGCTTTTCAGTAAGTTGAATTGGGACATAAACTTAGCATCCTTTAATATTGGTGTATACACTGGGTTTTCTCTTATTTGCAGAATCCATGGCACAGATTGTATAGGAGGTAACGGCCTTGGATCCCTAGCATGGACAACAAAGCCATCTGCCTCTTTTGCTCGAGATATGTCACTTGTTAACTCACAAGGTACTGGGCATTCACCTTTCAGCCACTTCTCATGTAGATTACGCCGGCTTCCAAAAAATTTCGACCAGAAAACAACAAGCCAAGTCTTTGTGTTGCTCTCTGATTTGTCGCCACTTGATGACATTATTGACAATTCCATATTTTGTTGATGTGAATTTCTCATGGGCGGTGGCTTAATCAAGGCATTTTCTCGAGAAAAGGAATTTAGTTCATGTTGCCCCAATAGCACTATGAAAAGTATAATGCAAGGCACCAACAGAAACTTTAAAGCAAATTCTCTCCCTGCCATTTTGCAACGGGTAAACTGTATCTTTAAATCTTGTCATACACCTGTTTAAAATAATATGTTTTTGTGAGTCATGTGGACAATGGTTAGAAGGGGTGTATTTACATGTATTTGGCAAAATCCAAAACAAACTGGCCATGACAATGCCATATGCATCGTTCACATTTCAAAGGCCTAAAATTGCCAGGTGACAAATTATTCATTGAGGGTATGCTCAGGGTCCACGTTCCGCAATTGGCAAACAGCCATATTGAGTTCTTTTGAACAGCGGGCCGATTTCACTTTGTCCTAAAAACCGAAACTGCTCTAGTAGCTCTACTAGAAGTACTTTCGTCATTTAAAACAGTATGAAACAAGTTCTTTTTTATGTTAGCTAAATAAAATTATTGTGTTTCTCTTAACAAAGAACACAAGATCTTAACAACAGTTTCTAGCCCTAAAAGGCAATCTATTGTTGAGGGAAGCTTCTTGCAAGATACATGTAAAGTTACCAGTCACTCTTCTAAGCTTGTTGTAAACTCTGTTTGTATGACCCCCACAAAAACCAAAAATCGTGGGCTAAATTTATGATTACCCAATATTGGCCTCATGGTTAGTGCACTCGTCTCCAGATCGAGTGGTCTGGGTTCAAGCCCTGGCCAGGCACATTGTGTCATGTTTTTCGGCAAGACACTTAACTCTCACAGTGCCTCTCTCCACCTTGGTGTATAAATGGGTACCCGGTGAATTTAATGCTGGGGGTAACCCTGCGATGGACTAGCATCCCATCTAGGGGAGAGTAGAAATACTCGTAGCCACTTCATGCTACGGAAACCAGGATAGGCTCCGGCCTGATGGGCCACTTGGCTTTTATGCAGACTTTACCTTTACCTTACCAATACTTTATCATAAGCTACCTGATAAATGTAAATGTACCTGCAAACTATCTCTCGTACATCTTTAAATTTGTTGTTGTACATGTATACATGATTTTTTATTTCAGTGCACAATAAAGTGAATGTACAAAAGAGACAATTATTCCCAACATAATATTCATTATTACCGGTACTGGTATCTCGTGCCAGTAAAATGTCATGTATGCATCCTAATGACATGTTTAAGAAAGGACTGTTTGAGAACCAAGGATTTACAGTTACTGTGACTCATACGAGTTTTACCCTGTTTAAGTGGCTTTGTGATTTTCTGAAAAAAACATGTATCATTTGGAAAAATCTTTTTATAGTAAATGAAATAAATCCAGATAAGAATTTCAAATATGGAAAAAGAGGGTTTGTACCCAAAAATTCTTCATTTTCTTGCAAATTTATGCTGCCAATGAATGCTTAAAACCTAGAAAACAAGAAGGCGATTCTTCTATCAGCAACACAGGCACATTCAGAAAAGTTTTTCTACTGAGCTAAGGGGACTCAATCATGAAAGCTACCGCCATTAAATTAGGTCCATGTGACAAGTATCCTGTGTAATGCCAGGACAGGGTAGTAGTAGTCACATAATATTATATTGTACTAAAAAACAAGTGCCAAGTTAAGTTTGGTCTAGTTTTATAGAAATTTGCCCAAGGGAACAAGAAAATTCACTTTTTTTGTTCAACCTGATGTTATGAAATAAATAAATGGCATGCAATGCATGCAGAATCAATGTTTCTTTTTGCTGGCACTTGCAAGATTGGGATTTACTTATAAGGGGTATTTGAAAATGGAATTTGAGTTCATTCATCAACAGGGATGCGAAAATTTTTTTCATAATTTAAGATATTAAATTTTAATTTTAAAGTGCCCCTGTGACAAAAAAAAAAATCATTTTTTTCCTTTGGATTTCAAAACTATGTTAACCAAACACTAAGTGACCCAAGTTTTAATCCTTGATTTAAAAAAGGCACCTGTTAATTTTAACTGGAACTTTCTTATTTAATGATCCGCCATTACTAAATTTAAGTTCTTGAGAGAGCTGGATCGAGGAGAAAATGACGTCAAAGGCTCACTAGTTTAAGAATGTGATGCGTGTGTACACTGCAGAATTAATATGCAGCACGGGAGTTTTGGGCTTTCACACTTTTAAACTCGCACTTTGCATACATAATAAGCTGCGTTCACACGCAGTAATTTCAAGCTGGTGAGCCTTTGATGTCACTTTTCCCGGATACAACCCTCTGAGGTCAAATCGTTGTTTTTAAACCAGTTCTGCTTTTGAGCTTGCATTACAGCTAGTTGGTTATGGCAAGAGAATCTTCAAGCATTTAGCTCATACGGCTGCAAGACAAATCAACTATCATCTCAAGCAACATGAGCCTACAATACACGACTCCCACATAATGCAACTTGTTCACTGTGCCTGCATTTTCAGAGGTCAAGTAAGTATTCTTCAATATACTGTTGCAGGGGCAACCATAATTTATTCAGTTTGCAGCACGACAAGTTGTTTTTAGCACTTTACTAAAAGCGCATTTTCTGCAACTAAGCAAACAGGTACAACTCAAATAATTAATTGTTAGGTTTATGATCAATACCGTATTTACTCATGTCAAACTCGTGTATAAGTCGACCCCTCATTTTCCAGGTCAAAAATCAGATTTTTCATCATTTATGGTTAAAGTTCAAATTGAGACCAATAGAAATTTCCCAAAACGTCAATCTTTTCTTCCTAAGAATGTATTGAAACCACAGCAAATTAAAAAAAGAAGAGGTGTAATCTTACGCTTTGAAGTTTATCAAGACTTGTTTAATCAAGATTTAAGCACATGCGAGCTCTTCGATTTACTAGTGAAATATGTTATGATTTTTAGGAGTAAATCACATTGCATTCAACTAACCTTGATCTCTATGTTGCGTTTAAAAGGAGATTAGATAAGAAGACCAAAGGAACGCAGAAGAGCTTTGAAAGATCACTCAATAAAAACAACGCCATCTTGGAAAACTTGGTAACCAAACTACAAATTTGATGACTACTGGAAACTAAGAAAACTCCATGTGCTTTTTGAAGTTTGCCAGGTCACTAAGCTACAGTAATCCTTCGATGAAAACAAAAGTTCAGCACCGTAAACAGCAGCGAAGCTCTATTAAAGAGAAATGTATGCTCCACAGATCAAAAGACACAATAGAAATAATCTCCAGTAGGTTAATGTTTAAAGCATTTAACATTATTATTTCACACTTTTTTGTTGAAGACGACTGCGCTGAAAACTAAGAAACTCGACCACAATTAGAACTTGTTTTGTAAACTCAGTTTTCCAAATGCACTTCAGGCAATTGTTATGCTAATTTCTTGGACTGCTATGTCAGGTCTTTGTGGATGAGTTGTGTATAAGTCGAGGGCAATTTTTTGGGCTGATTTTTTGGTCGTAAAAGGTCAACTTATACACGAGTAAATACAGTATCTCACTGCTACAGTAAAATACAACACGAGTCAGATCAGGGCATCTAGCTCAAATTGCATTCTGCAATGCGACGAGAAGCATAACGCTTGCATTACATTGTGTTTACTTTGATAAGGTTTTGAACAGCATGACCTCAGTGTTCATTGTCAAGAAATTCACACAAAACAATGTTGAGTGAAAAGTCAACAAATGTCAAGGTACATGAGAAGAAGCTCAAGTTGAAGGCACTCTTCAGATCTGACACACTGCAAAGGACAAGTTTCCCACTTCCCGAAACCAAATTTTTTTTTCTAAACCAAATTTTTGGTGTCTTAATTACTAGATCCTAGAGCAACATAAACGCGACAGAAGCTTGAATTCTGCGTGAACCACAGAGAACAGAAGTGACCTGTCCTGTCTTGAGTATTTCAAATGTTTCTTCTTTCCTCAGTGTGAAATAATATAAATTCAAAACTGTAAACTCTTTTCTTAAATACTACAAAATCAGCTTCCAACTCTGCAGATAAAGCGAAACTTGTTGTTTAAAGTGCCACTAACCCCAAAAATGTTTTTTTGCTAACATAAATTTCCTTTTTTCTCCTGATCACCACAGCGAAAAAAATTATTGTTGTAGCTAATTTTGTTAATTTTATACGGATTTTCAAAGTTTATAATTTTGCACATTTCCATGTTCACGACTGCGGAATAGTGGAGAATGGGACGAGTTGGCTTCTGACGTCATTTCAACGCTTTGTTTCCGAGAAGAATATATGAGTGTGCGATAGTGTGTCAAAATCATTGCAGAAGAATGCAAGGAATATGTGTTGTTGGATACTGTAGCAATTATACAGGTTACACAGGATAGAGTATTCCTCTTCATTTGATACAAAGTACCTCTATCCCAATGAAACTTGACCAGAAACGGGGAGAAGACCAAAGAAGTGGGCTGATCTGTGCGAAGTGAATGTCAGGGAGCCATCGAGGATTTCTTCGATCTTAGGTTTGCCACAACTACACGTATAAAACCCTATAGCTTTTCATAGCCTGTATATTCTTCTCTATATTTTGTGGAAAGCTTGACATTTTCATGGTACTGCATACGACACGAATATGAGATGAGCTGGAAGCCATCTGACTATTCCAAGCGTAAGCGATCGATCCTCTGAGTCCGTCCCATGAACTGACACGGTAAACTAAATGCATCGTTTTTTTTACTCGAAATAACACATTTTTAAATGAATAGTGAACGAAATCTGCATCCTACAATGAAGCGATTAAGATTGTCGAGTCTTCAAATTAACTGGTGAACTAGCTATGTATTTGTGGATATTAATAGAAACACGCGCACACCGTGTATCTCAATTATTTAGCCATACCAAGTACAGAATTGTTTCATTTCTTTGAGCTTTGTCTTTGAGGAAAGAAATTTATCAAATATTTCAAACTTAGAATGGATCAAGCATTTATAACTATGAGACAAAAGTGAATCAAACCATTAAGATCCGACTCTAGAGCTACCAACAGGAATGTTGGTCGTTTCACTAATGAGTCATTTCGCTAACGTCCAGTTCGCTAACGTACTGAGACAATTTGCTAATGTGTTCAGTCAATTCGCTAGCATTGTCAAGTTGCTTAAGCGTATTGAACTTACTATTTATCAAATCTGTTTAAAAATATTTAGCTTGGCAGTGGATAAAAGAACGAAGGATAATCTACATATGCACTGAGTCTCAGACTAGACATTAGCGAATCGTCTCAGTAAGTTAGCGAACTAACTCGTTAGCGAAACGACTCGTAAGCCAAATGACCGGCTACCACCGACAGAGTTCGTTGTGCTGAAAGAAGAAATGCGATTGTCAGTCAACCGAAACGCAAACTAAAAAGTTGAGAACTCTCAGTGTACGTAAAATGGACATTTTATTTCCAAAAGGTCTAGATATTAGCAGACATACAGTCAGAAATAACCGAACCTAAACATACGCGAAATATGCGAATGCTCATACGTGTATACGCGTATGCCCATGCGTGTATACGCTTATGGCCATGCGCGTATACGCGTATGCTTATTAGTATTTATGAGCTAGCTTATTGTTGCTTTCTTTGTAACACTGTAGCTGAATGTTGTTTCAATGGCCCGGTAATAGTTCCACGGTGCATCATAAATACTTCGATAAAACATTGCTTTGCAGATGGAGATCATTTCATTGTTGAAATCACCAATTTATGCTAAATAGAACCAGAGACGCCATCAAAATTTTCACTACACTTCTTGCCACGCGACGCTTCAGTTGACAAATAAGCAAGTGACCCTCCGGTGCATACGAAAGATAAATGTCTTGAAAAGTTTCTATTGCAAAAAAGTTAATACCTGGTCGCGACGCATCATAAAAAATTGGTGAGTTTGCTTGTGGGTGAATTCACCATAATTCCTTGCCGTGACGCTTAAAATCGATAGACAATTAGCAAGCGACTCACCAAAGCATGCTGAAAGATGAAACTTTATATTGCAAAAAAGTTAATACCTGTCCGCAGTGCATCATAAAAACTTCAAGGAAACATTGTTTCTGCGGATAGAGATCATTTTACCGTTTAAATCGCCGATTTAGGCCAGATAGAACCGGAGATAACATTATTTTCAGTACTTGCCCTGATGCTTAAAATCGATAGACAATAATATTAGCAAGCGACTCGCCGACGCGTGCTGAAAGATGAAAACTTTATATTGCAAAAAAGTTAATACCTGTTCGCAGTGCATCATAAAAACTTCAATGAAACATCGTTTCTGCGGATAGAGATCATTTCACCGTTTAAATCGCCGATTTATGCCGAATAGAACTGGAGAAATCATTATTTTCAGCACTTGTTCGCCGTGGTAACCAGTAAATTGGCCCACATAAACTCCCCCACAACAAACTCGCCCACACAGAAGATGACTCACCCACATGATATCCGTTAACTACGCACCAAATGCACACAAACAACTAAATAACTAGACTTGATCCAAACCAACCTCACGAGTTTTCCCAGGAGCTTTACAGTTAGGAGCGCTCAAAGGGACTTTTGGGCCGCGCAGCGAGCGACGAACACGAGAGGTCGTCGGGCCATATAAAATAAGACGAAGGACTCTTTTTAAAGTCTACCAAATAACCCATGTACTCACTGGAAGCAAAAAGCAAGGAAAACAACAAATTAGGGTTTAATGAAGGAGATATCATCTAAAATAGTAGTGTGTAAATTAGCCTCCGAGCCGACAAATGAGCCTTAGTTTCCTGTAAACCTACATTCCCAAATTCCTATTCCATTGGCCAGTTGAGGAAGAACTATACTTTCAATTTTGACCTTAACAGTAGTCCTAACATCATCAACAACAACAATAATAATAATGATAATAATAATAATAATATCAATAATAACAACGACAATAACAACAGCAATAATAGTAATATTATTAACGACGACAAGAACTGATTATAAAAAAATCAACAGCAGGAACCTCCAGCCCCGTGCTTCTCCCTCGCTTCTCCAACGCTATCCTCAATAATGTCGGTTCCATCTCGCAACAGACCATGCCCGCACTTCCTAACCAGTGGTTACTGCTAGTAATAATAATAAGGAATTTGTATACCGCTAAAACTATAGCAAAGGCAGTGTACAGCGGATGTATGCGGGAAGCGTACGAAAACTAAGCATGTTGTATCTTGTCTTGTTACTTTAGACAATCCTTTATGGCGAATCACTGATAACAATTATGTGGGCGAGTCATCTTCTTTGTGGGCGAGTTTGCTTGTGGGCGAATTCACCATAATTCTTTTCCGTGACGCTTAAAATCAATAGACAATTAGCAAGCGACTTGCCAATGCGTGCTGAAAGATGAAACTTTATATTGCAAAAAAATTAATACCTGTTCGCGGAGCATCATAAAAACTTCAATGAAACAAAAACTTCATCGTGCAAAATTAAATACCGTATTTACTCGTGTATAAGTCGACCTTTTACAACCAAACAATCAGCCCAAAAAATCGCCCTCGACTTATACACGAGTCATACACAAAGACCTGACAAAGCAGTCCAAGAAATTAGCATAACAAATGCCTGAAGTGCATTCGGAAAACTGAGTTTACAAAACGAGTTCTAATTGTGGCCAAGTTTCTTAGTTTTCAGCGCAGTCTTCTTCAACAAAGAAGTGTGAAATACAATAATATTAAATGCTTTAAACATAAACCTACTGGAGATGATTTCTATTGTGTCTTTTGATCTGTGGAGCATACATTTCTAGAGCTAGCTTCGCTGCTGTTTACAGTGCTGAACTTTGCGTTTTCATCGAAGGATTACTGTAGCTTAGTGACCTGGCAAACTTCAGAAAGCACGTGGAGTTATCTTAGTTTCCAGTAGTCGTCAAATTTGTAGTTTGGTTACCAAGTTTTCTAAGATGGCGTTGTTTTTATTGAGGGATCTTTCAAAGCTCTTCTGCGTTCCTTTGGTCTTTTTACCGTATCTAATCTCTTTTTAAACTCAACATCGAGATCAAGGTTAGTTACATGTAAATGCAAGGCGATTTACTCCCAAACATCATGAAATACTTCACTAGTAAATCGAAGAGCTCGTATGTGCTTAAATCGTGATAAACAAGTCTTGGTAAACTTCACAGCGTAAGATTACACCTCTGCTTTTTTTAATTCGCTGTGGTTTCAATACATTCTCAGGAAGTAAAGACTGACGTTTTGGGAAATTTCTATTGGTCTGAATTTTATTTCTTTAACCATAAGCGATGAAAAATCTGATTTTTGACCTGGAAAACGAGGGGTCGACTTATACACGAGTTCGACTTATACATGAGTAAACTTGGTAGTTATTGAGTTATTTATCTTTACCGTGAATGAAAACTTTAGTCAATTTGCTTCACAATACTTAGTGATACTCTTGTTAAAGCTACGAACTTAGATGTGAAAACAACACTGTTTAAACTGAAAGAAAGTGACGTGTTGTTTACATCACGCGCTATATTTAGGAGGAATAGTAGCCAGTGAAATGTGCCGTGAACGTGTGCCACGAACGAACCATTTCTTTCTGAACCAAACTCCTTGGGGTGGGAGAAAGCTTATTGTTCAAACAACATTTTGCTTGGATATATTGCTCGCTCTTAAAGCTATAAAAAGATTGTGTGGTTCCAGAAAATATCCATACCCCCACCACGGAGGGAATTGGAAATTCTGAAGGGGAGGGGGGGTTGTATGATCAATTTAGTTTCCAGAGGGCCTTTGTTTCAATACCGATTTGAGTGTCGATCTAGCTGTTCAAAAATCCTTTCTTACCTACTAAGTAGAACTTTCACATGAAAAATAGTGGCTTGAATACTTGTATTTGACTCGCATTGTATTTGAAATACATTTTCTTCCTTCAGAAGACACTTTGGAAGCTAACAAATGCGAAGAACGTGCCTTGCCTGGAAAATGGCCGCCATTACTTGTTACCACTCCACATGGAGCCACCTTGTGGACCGAAAAGCACTGGAGACCAGCTTGGTTTGTTTTCGCATTGGTTTTCGAAGTGGCAGTCGATTTCTTTCGTGAAAATTAGTTTCTTTATAGAGGTAGAAATGAAGTTATGATTTCGCAAACTTGAAAATTTCTTATCCCTGTTTATCTTTCTAAGTTGGCTTTAGTCCTGAGTCTGTTAGCGATCGTGTTCGCAGTAAAAGTATGGTGTCAATTTCATGCACACTTCGTTTTATCAGTCCTTCAATGGAAATTGTACCACATTTACAAAGGGAGTTGGTCATGTAGGAAGGTATTTCAATTGACAAGTTACCATTTTATCTTTTGTTTTAAAGCACGCTTCACTAAACTACTGAATGCTTTTTTTGTGAATATCTTCAGATATAGATGTTAGATTCAGAATATTCAGGGAGGCAGCGTGGCCGAGTGGTTAGAGCGGTGGATTTGAAATCCGTAGGTCGTGGGTTCAAATCCTGTTCTGACCGCTTGCTGATGTTGTTCTCGGAAGCCCCGAGTTCAACTTCTCGGTTACGCTTGTAAATAGCCAACTGGTCTGCCTCCTGCCAGTTGGGATTCTTAACCTGGTTATGTTTATTTGAATATTAATTTATCATTGTTTGTTTGCATTGGTCCTGAAAAGCCCCGAGGGGGAGTGGCCAATTACGTATATTATTATTATTAATATTAGTAGTTATGTGCAATGCAAATGGCTAAATGTTTGGAGTGTTTACTTTCACTTTAACACACTTTCTTGCCAAAATTATTTTTTCCAGAGGGTATGGGGGTGTACAAAATAGTAGTGGAAATTCCGGAGGGGTGGGGGGTTATTTTAGTGGTCCAAAAATAGAAAATCCGGGGAGGATGGGGGGCCTTACATGAAAATCCCTCCATGGTGGGGGTATGGATATTTTCTGGAACTACACATTGTGACGCGGCTTTTCCACTGTGACACTATTTACATGGCATTGCTAGACTTTATCAGTGTCTCCCGTGAACTTCGCGGTAAAATGAAACGTATGCTTAGCAGATGATATTCTTTTCCTAAACAGGGAGAAAACCAAGCAGTCGTTGCAAGTAGGCAGTGATAATTACTCGACCGGTGGCTCATTGGTAAACCTTCAAAGCGAACTAGATTGGAAATACAATAGCTTCACTGAAGATGTTTTTACGCAAATGTGGCCGTAATCGAACGGCTCTCGCTTTTTATTGTTTTGACCAACAATACTTTACAAAAGAAACAGTTAGAGATGAATAACAAAGAAATACCATATACGTGTATGGTCATACATGTATACGAGTAATGCGTATACACGTATTGTCATAAACGTATACGCGTATAGTCATACGCGTATGCATGTATAGACTGTGTATGGGAAGTTCGCTTATTTCTGAGCGGTACTGTATTGATATCTTGATCACTAAAAATGTGCTCGCGTACGCGCAACATTTTTAGTGATAGGTCCTCTCACATTTTTAAACATTTACAAAATTCTGAACATTGCTGCAGTTTATGCTCTAATGACTGTTTTAGCATCCTAGATCATGCTTCCACCACCTTCCAGCTTAAGATAAAAGAAGCCATTCATATTCAATGGGAAAATCCTTCTCTTACAGTCAAACTAAGTGAAGCATACCCCTTAAGATTGCATTAATGAACTGATTATTTGAAACTTCAACCTGCTGGTTGTTTCAAGAATGCAATAATTAATTGATTATTCGAAATTGAACTCACTCGCTCGATCGAAGAATACGGCTTTCGAAAAATCAATTCAGTGTTGCGACTAGTAAGTTTCAAACCTACTAGTCTTGATTTTTCGGAAACGGAACCCGTTGGCCGTATTCTTCCATCGAGCGAGCGACTTCAATATTCGAATAATCAATTCATTATTGCATTCTTGAAACGACTAGCGGGTTCAAATTTCAAATAATCAGTCCATTAATGCAATCTTGAGGGGTACGCTTCACTTAGTTTGGCTGTTATCATCAACTTTATCACGTTAATTTAAAACTTTCTTTGTAATATTTTACATTGTCATGTTTCCTTTTGTTTTTATAGTTAATTAGCATTTTTGGTTAACACTATATATTCAACTTTGTACTTTGTACTCTAAACTGAAGATGACAGAAGTTTCTGTCGAAACATGTTTTTAATGTTAAAAAGTGTCGTGCTATTTCTCAAGATATCGACATTTTATTTAAAATAACAGTGAAGGGGAAATGTATTTCTTTAACTGATACTATACTAAACCTCTTTTCAATATCCTAACGAAGGATTTGCCATAATTTAGTGGTACGAAATATGCAAATGTGTATAGCTTGTGTTTGTGCATACATGTATAGTAAAATCACACAGTAATACGGTCGGGCGACAGTAATGAAGCGAAAATTTACCTCGCCTTTGGATATTGTTTGCCAACATCTCTGCTTATCTCTCATGTTAAAACTGTTTTCAATCACTGATCTGGCGTTTTCATTTGTATTTTGGGGGAAATTAGTGTGTGAATCTAAAAATATTTTGACACTCCGAAATGTGCACGTTCCTTAAGGCAACTTACCAACTCTTCGTTTATAACTCTTTAAGAGTTGTAAGTTAACACTCTACTGCCATTACTTGTACCGTTATAACCTAAATGGACCCTAATAAAGATAGGCGCGGGAAAAATTAACGCCCAGGTGGAGTGTGGCGGTATTCAGCGGACATGGTTTTTTATAAAAATATGTTGTGTAAGCATCACAGAATATTAAAGCACCTTTCACCGGAGCCCACACACGTCTTTAGAGATTAATTACTTTATTCAGGTGTCAGCTATTGTGACCGACTAACGCTTAAAGCTTTCAAAAGTGTGCATTCGTTCAATGTTACACATCTAGTATCATTTTTACCATGTTTAAACTCTTGTTCTTAGGCCATCGTAGCTTGATTAAGAAAATAACACAAACAGTGGTGATAAACATTGTATTCCAACGCATTTTTATATAGAACTTAACGTTTCGTATGCTAGTCAACATACATTTTCAAAAGTGACGGTTAAAATGTTTTGAGAACTATATATATATATCATAAACATAAGATGTCTGGAACCTAGACTGAGAAATATGATCTGCAGCAGTACATGTATAAACATAATGAGGAGTAACAGCTAAAACAGCAACAACTTCTCACTACTAATATTGACATTAAGGGAAGGCTTTAGCTCTTGAATGAACAAAGTCTCTGCCAATATCTCGGTCACGTTTCAAGCAACGCTAAATCACTATGCTTATAACCAGAGTCAGAGAGTCTTTTTTTCCATTTGTAAATCCTTAAGGCAGGGGTACACATGAATGGGAGTGAAATTTGAAGTAATATTAAAAGAGAATCATGTTAGGATTAAAATGGGTTGGAAACACTACTAGACAGTTGACCCCAAATAAAATCCCCAGGTTGGTAGGGGACTGTTTGGTATCTGTCTTCTACTGAATTATTCACCTCAAATTTCAGTTTTCCAAATCCATCAAATCTTCAGTATTTCATATTTAACCTATCCTTTGAGAAAAAAAAATCTCTTTCCTAAAATGTCCAAACATCACCCAAAAATTTACACAAAACCGCCAAACGGTGGTTATGGTTATGAGCATAGAGATTTAGCGTTGCTTAAAACGTGACCAAGATATTGGCAGAGACTTTGTTCATTCAAGAGCTAAAGCCTTCCCTTAATGTCAATATTAGTAGTGAGAAGTTGTTGCTCCTCATTATGTTTATGCACGTACTGCTGCAGATCATATTTCTCAGTCTAGGTTCCAGACCTCTTATGTTTATGATATAGACCCTGCACCGAAGTTACGCCGAGGGCTTTGAAAATGTACGGCAGGTGGGGTGCCACTGTACGCCGTACTTTGCCGCCTCGCCCCCGCGAAAGAGGGGCGGGTAAGAGAAATCCTGGAAACTAGTTTGTTGAAGTGATGTCCATGCTCGCTATCAGAAGCAAAAGCATTTACTTTTCATCTTTACGTGTTCAGTGGTTGTGCTTTATTTTATCTAACCATCTCTAGAAATCGAGGACATATTACTCTTCCCAGTAGACCGCGACAACCACCAATTTTTTGCTGCCTTCAAAGCAACGTTTTTGATGCCGCGAGTTTGTTTCAAATCAATCCCGTGGTACATTGAAATGCACCACGTGGGGATATTTTTCTTGTGTGTCGTGACATGACTTTTTCGTACTATGTGATGATCATTCACAACACGTTTATCTTCAAGAGGAAAACTTATTATGGTTTTTGTCTGCCATAGAACTGTCAGCATGGCTGCTGTTTATCAGCTGAAGATAAAATATGATCAGGACAAATTCGGAGTGGTTTTTTTAGACGCAAAACGCCTGGTAAGCTTTCCTCTTGAAGATAAACATGTTGTGAATGAACATGACGCCACACAGAAAAAAAGCCCTCACGTGGTGCAATTCAATGTACCATGTGATTGATTTGAAACAAACTCGCGACATTAAAAACATTACTCTGGAAGGCGGCAAAAAATTCGTAGGTGTCGCGGTCTACTGGGAAGAGTAATAAGGGCCGGCTAATATTGATTCAAGTTTTTGCTTATCGTTGACAAGGAACTATGAATTTCCGTTTTTAGTGAGGGTACGCCAGTTACGCGTCAGTACGCCGACATCTTGTCGATCGCACGCCGGTACGTGGCAAAATTTTAAAACCCACGCCGAAGATCTTCTGCGTACCCTAAACTAAATGCACCCTGGGCGCTTTCTACATTTATTACATTTATCATAATCAAATGAAACAAGCAACGTCGATCGGAAAGCAAAACAGTTTACTTAAAAGAGACTTTAAAATTCTGCTTCTGCGATCGATATTTACGCTCATTTTCGATCAACCCAGAAGAAAAACACTTTTCGCTACAAACGCCCGTCGAAGTATAAAACGAAACGCAAATACAGAAGGACAACAATACATAACGTATGCAACAAGAGTTATCAAGGCCCTTTGAAAGTTAGCCGCTATAAAAGGTTAAACAATTAAAATGACCTACCTCAGTCTATGATTTGCGAGCTTTCCATGTATTTTAACGTCTGATATTACCACGCAAATCCACAATTACAAATCCAGCAATAATACTGCCGACAGCTACCGACACAGCTACCCAAGAATGCAATGCAATAGCTCACTTTGGAAAAGAGTGATAGCCTGGGAACGAAGTCGCGCCGCAAGCGCTTATGGGATTATTTGGGGGGACGCAGGTCAAAACAAACATCAACCTCGTCCCTAGGGCCTTCTCCTCGACGATTATCAAAATGGCGGATCGTCGGGACAAGACCCTGGGCAATGCTGAACTAACACCCTTGTTGATTGGCCCATTCATACGAACACGCTGATTGGTTTAAATACCTGAAATACATCCTGAAGAAATATGGCGGACGTAGCGAGTGTTTATACGAAAAAGAAAGGTCTTTTTGGAGGTCGAATTGCAGTTCAGTTCAAGCGATGTTGAATCAGACTGCTATTAACGATTCGAAAGGTGAAACTTTTCCGTTAGATTTTAATTTAAAAGATGTAACCTCTACCGTAGAAGTAGAAATAAGCCCGGGAAAATATACATAATGTAAAGTGTATATGAAATAATTCATATTTGAACTGCGGTTATAGATGCAAGTGAAGTGTGATCCTCGCAGTAAATTTTCCAATTTAAGCAATTGGAAAGAAGAAGCTTGAAAAAAA